>CM052677.1:102983861-102999298 GCA_028533205.1 Lagorchestes hirsutus
CCACAATGTTCCTAGGAGTTTCTCTTTTTGGATCTCTTTCAGGTGATCAGTGGATTCTTTCAATATTTATTTTGCCCCCTAGTTCTAGAATCTCAGGGCAGTTTTCCTTGATAATTTCATGAAAGATGATATCTAGACTCTTTTTTTGATCATGGCTTTCAGGTAGTCCTATAAGTTTTAAACTGTGTCCCCTGGATCTATTTTCCAGGTCAGTTATTTTTCCAATGAGATATTTCACATTATCTTCCATGTTTTCATTCTTTTGGTTTTGTTTTGTGATTTCTTGGTTTCTCATAAAGTCATTAGCCTCCATCTGTTCCATTCTAATTTTTAAAGAACTATTTCCTTCTGTGAGCTTTTGAACATCCTTTTCCATTTGGCTAATTCTGTTTTTTAAAGCGTTCTTCTCCTCATTGGCTTTTGAACCTCTTTTGCCAATTGAGTTAGCCTATTTTTCAAGGTGTTATTTTCTTCTGCATTTTTTGGGTCTCCTTTAGCAAGGTGTTGACCCACTTTTCATGCTTTCCTTGCATCTCTCTCATTTCTCTTCCCAGTTTTTCCTCCACCTCTCTAACTTGATTTTCAAAATCTTTTTTGAGCTCTTCCATGTCCTGACCCCACTGAATATTTATTTGGAATGTTTGGGATACAGAAGTCTTGACTTTGATATCTTTCCCTGATGGTAAGCATTGTTCTTCCTCATTTGAAAGGATGGGAGAAGATATCTGTTTACCAAGAAAGTAACCTTCGATGGTCTTATTTTTTTCCCTTTTATGGGCATTTTCCCAACCAGTTACTTGACTTTTGGGTCCTTTGTCAAGAGTAGGTTATACTCTGGGGACCTGTAAGATATTAGTTTCTCCAAGGTGATACAATCAAGTGTGTACTGGTCTGGGTGCACGGAAGGATTTTCATGCCCAGAATCTTAGCAGCATTTCCTCTCCACAGGCACTTGACCTCCAGTTCCACCAAGCTAGCACTGGGGGGGGTGGGATTCAGTTAAGCTGTGGGGGCAGGGCCACTATTCAGTTTGAGACAAAGACCAGCTCCCTCAGTGCCCCCAGGGGTTTTTACTATCCAGCAATGGTCTCGGGCTGCTGTGGGGGCTGCCATGAGAACTCCTGCCGCCTGCCTGATGTGAAGGCCCATCTCTCCCCTCCCTCCATCCGGAAATTCCTTGCATTCTGATTGCTCCTTCCACCAACGTGTCTTCCCTTCTAACACCCCTCCCTTCCCTTATCCCCATCTTCTCTCTTGCCCTGTAGGGCAAGATAAATTTCTTTACCCTTCTACCTATATTTCTTATTTCCCAGTTGTATGGAAAAAAAAAACAATTCTCAATATTTGTTCCTAAAACATTGAATTCCAACTTATCTTCCTTCTTCCCTTCTCACTCATTCCTAAGAAGGCAAGCAATTCAATATAGGCTATATACGTGTAGTTTTGCAAATGACTTCTATAGTAGTCATGTTCTATAAGACTAACTATATTTCCTTCCATCCTGTCCTGCCCCCAGTTTCTTCTGTTCTCTCTTTTGACCTTGTCCCTCCTCAAGAGAGGTTACCTCTAATTGCTCCTTCCTCCCATTTGCCCTCCCTTCCATCACCCTCCTCACCTTGCTTATCCCCTTCTCCCCTACTTTCCTATATTGTAATATAGGTTTTCATACCAAATTGTGTGTGCCTGTTGTTCCTTTCTTGAGTGAAATGTGATGAAAGTAAGCGTCACTTTTTCCCTCTCACCTTCTCCCTTTTCCCCTCCATTGGAAAAGCTTTTTCTAGCCTCTTCTTTGAGAGATAATTTGTCCCATTCTATTTGTCCTTTTCTCCTCCCAGTCTATTCCTCTATCATCCCTTAGTTTTATATTTTTAGATATGATCCCTTCCTATTCAACTCACTCTGTGTTCCCTGTCTCTCTCTCTCTCTCTCTCTCTCTCTCTCTCTCTCTCTCTCTCTCTCTCTCTCTCTCTCTTTCTCTCTCTCTCTCTCTCTCTCTCTCTGTTTCTGTGTGTGTGTGTGTGTTTGTGTGTGTGTGTATGTATGTGTATAATCCCTCCAACTACCCAGATACTGAGAAAAGTTTCAAGAGTTACAAATATTACCTTTCTATGTAGGAATGTAAACAGTTCAACTTTACCAAGTCCCTTGTCATTTTTCTTTCCTGTTTACCTTTTCTTGCTTCTCTCGATTCTTATGGTTGAAAGTCAAATTTTCTTTGCAACTCTTTGTCTTTCCATCAAGAATAGATGAAAGTTCTCTATTTCAATGAGTGCCTGCTTTTTCCATGGAGTATTATACTCAGTTTTGCTAGGTAGGCAATTCTTGGTTTTAATCCTAGTTCCTTTTATTTCAGGAATATCATATCCTAGGCCCTTTGATCCCTTAATGTTGAAAGTGCTAGATCTTGTGTTATGTTTATTGTATTTCCACAGTACTTGAATTATTTCTTTCTAGCTGCTTGCAATATTTGTCCTTGACCTTAGAAGCCTAGAATTTGGCTACAATATTCCTAGAAGTTTCTCTTTTCTGATCTCTTCCAGCAGGTGATCTGTGGATTCTTTCAATACTTATTTAACCCTATGGTTCCAGAATATCAGGGCAGTTTTCCTTGATAATTTCGTTAAAGGTGATCTCTGAGGTCTTTTTCATTCATGGCTTTCAGGTAGCCCTATAATTTTTAAATTGTTTCTCCTGGATACATTTTCCAAGTCAGTTGTTTGTCCAATGAGATATTGCAAATTATCTTTTATTTTTTTCATTCTTTTGGTTTGGTTTTGTAATTTTCTACTTTCTCATAAAGTCTTTAGCTTTCATCACTTCAATTCTAATTTTTAAAGAACTATTTTCTTCAGTGAGCTTTTGAACTTCCTTTTCCACTTGGCTAATTCTACTTTTTAAATCATTCTTCTCCTCATTGGCTTTCTGGACCTCTTTTGCCAATTGAATTAGCCTATTTTTAAAGGTGTTATTTTCTTCAGCACTATTTTGGTTCTCCTGCAGCAAGCTGTTGCCTCCCTTTTCATGATTGTCTTGCTTCACTCTCATTTCTCTTCCCAATTTTTCTTCCACCTCTCTTGATTTTCAAAATGCTTTTTGAGCTCTTTCGTGGCCTGCGACCATTGCATATTTATTTTGGAGGTTTCGAACACAGAATCTTTGACTTTTATGTCATCCCGGATGGTAAACATTGTTCTTCCCCATCTGAAAGGATGGGAGAGAATAGCTGTTCACCAAGACAGTAAAATTCTATAGTCTTATTTTTCCCCCTTTTTTGGACTTTTCCCCCACCAATTACTTGGCTTTTGGTTCCTTTGTCAAGAGTAGGGTGGACTCTGGGGACCTGTAAGTTCTCAGTTCATCCAGGGTGGCAAAACACGGAAGAGAAGTTTACTTCCTGGCCAGGCTTGTGGCTGAGTTTCAGATCATATCCTTGATTCCCCCAGGGTCTTTATGGAACAATCGATGCTGACTACTGCCTGCCTTTCCACCCTTAGTCACAGCCCACTGCCTCAGCTGCCTAGGGACAGGGCTAGGGGAGGATCCTGCTCCCTTGTCAAGGAGGTGAAAAATCTCTCTCACTGATCTTTGAAGTATATTTGTCACCTGTGGTTTGAAGGATCTGCTGACCACTGCTGCTTCTGGGGATTCTGCCCCTCAGACCTGCTCTGCTTCTGCTCCTCCTGGCCCTGTGTAGTGCAGGTTGAGCTAGGCTCCACTCCTTGTCTGGTTTGACAGACCTTTACCGTGGGTCTTCCAGGTCACTCTGGGCTAGAAATCTCCTCTACTCCATTGTTTGGTGGCTTCTGCTGCTCTAAAATTTGTTGAGAGTCTTTATTTGGAGGTATTTTATGGTCTCTAGGGGAAGAGCTAGAGTATGTGCATCTTTCTACTCTGCCATCTTAGCTCCACCCTGCCACATCTTCTCTTCTTAGTGCTTAACATTGTTTTTTCAATAAGTAATGATCTTATGACTTAAAGATGTGGACTTTCTACATCCTAGTTGCAGTCTACTAGATGTTTTCTAGCTTATCAAATATCCTTTCAAAAGTGGGGAATCCAGGAATGAATCTGGTCTGACTGTGACAGAGCAGTTTTTGGTTCTCACTTCTAGGTCATTGTGCCTCTATTGAAGAAACTTAAGATTGTTTTCATTTTCTTGGTGGCTATCTAACTCTATTTCTACATTTGTACATATCAGTCTTCTACGCCTTTCCCCTAATCTTTTTTTTCACATTATTTGATTTATCAATTGCATACTTGTACTGTCGATTTCTGAATCTAAGTGTGATTATGTATTTATCACTATTAAATTATTTCTTTATTTTTATTCAAATATTCATTTATTGTGACTTTATCCCTAAATTGGTATTTCAATATACAACAGACAGTAAAAAAATTATGTAAAATACTGTGAATTTCTTTTGATTTTTAACATCTCTCTCATAGTCATGTCTGTGTGCACACATAAGATAATAAGGTTGTACCAAAATTCTGCTTTTGTATCTTTTGTTTGTATCCCTAAGAATTTGGTTTCAAATCCTTCCTCAGATACTTAATACCTTTATGGGCAAGTTATTTAACCTCATTTTGACTCAGTTTCCTCCTATGAAAATATATACCCGTACATGCTATCTATCTCTATATATGTATAGAGATAGATAGATAGATATAGATGTAGATATAGATATAGGTAGATATAGATAGATAGATAGATAGAAAGATAGGTAGATAGATATGTATATGTATATATACCTACCTACCTATATACCATGCATACATACATATTGTCTAAGAACTGATGTTTGATTCTGAACCTCTAGTCCATCAAGTCGCTCTTATGTTCTAGTTTGTTTAGATCTTTTTCAAAAGTTATTGTAATGCTGTATCTTATTGGCTCTCCCTCAAAGTTTTATGTAATCTACATATAGCATGAACATGTCATATAGGTCATATATGTCTTTATTTAAACAATATGAAATGTTAAAATAATTATTAAAAAATATAAGGAGGCACACACATTTTGGGCATTTGCATGAAAATTTCTTATCTCTTTTCAAGTTGACATTGGCCCATTTAGCTACACTTTTTAAAGTTTCACCATTCAACCAATTTAGGATTAATCCAATTATATTTTCATATAGCCTAAATCTCTCTGTCTTTTCCACAGAAATTGCCTGAAGTACTTTGTGAAATGCTTTGTTAAAATCTGAACAAAGTATTTTGCATCATTGTCTTTATTTCCAGGCTAGTAACTTTATTGGTAACAGAAATAAGCATTTTTTAAGCTGTCTGGAGATAGAGCTAGCTTTTTATCAACATCACTTTCTTTTTCAGATGTTTATTAATCACCCCTTCTAGAAACTGGCCAAGATTTAAACAAAAAGAAGCATGTAGGCCAATTGTTGGCAGACTTACACTTTCGCGAAAGTAAGGACCTTCCCTGTACTATAAGATGAACAATTATGCATATGCATGTGCATACATATATGCACATACATATAGATATATGCATATCATATTATATATTAGTGTATATAAGTGTTGCACGCATATACACACACATATATATGTTCATACATATATACATACATATATATACATGGGTTTTTGCTTCTTTTTTAGAATAAATATATTCAATGATACATTTTAAAACACTCATTTGATATATTTTCAGTAATTGTTTAAAACCCAAACTACAGGGATTAATTCTATGCTGATTAGTTTCTAATGAAAAATTTTCCCCGTCTTCCCTAACTGTCTTTTTCATAAAATTACATTTAAAAAAATAAAACAACTTCTGTGATGCTACATTTTGCAAAATCCCCACCCCACTGATTCTTTTAAAATTGAACATGCAAATTAAATGACCTTTTTCTTAGTTTTATCAAATGAGTTTAAGATACAATTAGTAACACATATAAATAATTTATCTTCTATAATCTAAAGAATTAGAAAAATGTCAAAAATATCTTAAGAGATATTTTCCTTTGGGCAACTGCAGCAAGGAGTGGGTTTTTAAAAACTATTTCATTATTTAATTTTTGAGTTTTTGACATTCACTTTCTCAAGATTTTGAGTTCCAAATTTTCTCCCCATCTCTCCCTTTCACTCACTTCAAGACTTTGCACATTTTAATTACCCCTTCCCCCAATCTTTGCTCCCTTCTTAAATCCCCTTCTCCTCTATTTTCTTGTAGGGCAAGATAGACTTCTATACCCCATTGCTTGTATGTCTTATTTCGCAGTTGCATGTAAAAACAATTTTTAATATTCATTTTTAAAACTTTATGTTCCAACTTCTCTCCCTTCCTCCCTCCCCACCCATTCTCATGAATAAGGCAAGCAATTCAATATAGGTTATATATGTGTAGTCATGCAAAGTACGTTCATAACAGTCATGTTGTTTTTCCCTCCATCTATATTTTCTATATTCCCTCCATGCTATATTTCCCTCCATTCTATGCTTTTCCACATTTATTCTATTCTCTCTTTTGACCCTGTACCTCTGCAAAAGTGTTTACCCCCTCCTTTCATTTGCCTTCCCTTCGATCATCCACCCAAACCTCCTGCTTATTAACTTCCCCCTACTTACTTGTTGTATAAGATAGATTTTCATACCAAATTGAGTGTGCATGTCATTACCTTGTTAAGTGAAATTTGAGAGTAAGGTTCACTCACTCCCTCTCACCTCCTCCCTCTTCCCCTCCATTGAAAGAAAGATTTTTCTTACCTCTTTTATGTGAGATAATTTACCCCATTCTCTTTCTCCCTTTCTCCTCCTCCCAACATATTCCTCTCACTCTCCTTAATTTTATTTTTTGAATATCATCCTTTCATATTCAACTTACCCTGTGCCCTCTATCTATATGTATATGATCCCTTCAGCTGTCCTATTACTGAGAAGCATCAAGAGTTACAAATATTACCTTTCCATATAGGAAAGTAAACAGTTCAACTTTAGTAAGTCTATTATGATTTTTCTTTCCTGTTTACCTTTTCATTCTTGTCTTGATTCATGTGTTTGAAAGTTAAATTTTCTATTCAGCTCTGGTCTTTTCATCAAAAATATTTAAAAGTCTACTATTTCATTGAATGATCATTTTCCCCCTGAATTAGTGTTCTCAGTTTTGCTGTTCAGGTGATTCTTGGTTTTAATCTTAGCTGGTTTGACCTCTGGAATATCACACTCCAAGACCTCTGATGCCCTAACATGGAATCTGCTAGATCTTGTGTTTTTCACACTCAATTTTTTTTTCTCTGGCTGTTTTCAATATTTTCTCCTTGAACTTGAAGCTCTGGAATTTGGCTGCAATATTCCTAGAATATTTTCTTTTTGGAATCTCTTTCAGGGGCCAACTGGTGGATTTTTTCAATATCTATTTTTGCTTCTGGTTCTAGAATATCGGACAGTGTTCCTTGATAATTTCTTGAAAGATGTGTAGGCTCTTTTTCTGATGCTGGCTTTCAAGTACTTCAATAATGTTTAAACTGTCTTTCCTGGATCTATTTTCCAGGTCAGTTGCTTCCTCAATGAGATACTTTACATTTTCTGATATTTTTCATTCCCTTGATTTTGTTTTATAATTTCTTGATTTTTCATGAAGTCATTAACTTCCATCTGCTCTATTCTAAATTTTAAGGAATTATTTTCTTCAGTGACCTTTTGGGCTTCCTTTTCCATCTGACAACTTCTGCTTTTTAAGACATTCATCTCTTCATTGGCTTTCTGGATCTCTTTTTCCATTTCAGTTAGTGTATTCTTTAAGGTATTATTTTCTTTAACATTTTTGGATCCTCTTTAGCAAACAGTTCACTCATTTTAATGATTTTATTGCATTGCTCTCATTTCTCTTCAGAATTTTTCCTCTGCTTGTCTTACTTGATTTTCAAAATCCTTTTTGAGTTCTTCCATGGCCTGAGACCAATTCATACTTTTCTTGGAGACTTTGTTTGTATGTGGGAACATTGACTATGTTGTCTTCTTTTGTTTTTATGTTTGTCTTTCTTATCACCACAGTAATATTCTAATGTCTGATTCTTTTTCTGGCTTCTGCTCTTTCCCCAGTCATTTATTTGACATTTGAACTCTTTATCAAGGTAGTTTTCTGCTTCCAATGGCAGTGGTGGATATCCTCTCAACTGCTGGATCCCAGCACAATCTGTGAGCCTAGAGCTCCAGAATCAGCTGCTGCCAATACCCTTGATGTTGCTGTGACTTCTGTGGGATGTGCTGACCACTCAGCTGCCAGAGTGTTTTTTTTTTTAAATGCAAATAAAGAATTTGAGTGAATTGAAGAAAACAGATATCCTTTTGGGAAATAAAATGTTATTAGGGAGGACATTCTCAAAAATGGTGGTCTTCCCCTTCAATATATTGCCAGTTCTCTCTAAGTCTGGATGAAAGGTAAACAAATTCCCTTTCTGACCTGGCTTAAGTTTTACTTGCTGGAAAATAATGTAAAGAATATGATGTTGCTGTAATGGAGAATTCTATGGATCTAGTCATGAC
The DNA here is from genome assembly GCA_028533205.1 of Lagorchestes hirsutus. NCBI lineage: Eukaryota > Metazoa > Chordata > Mammalia > Diprotodontia > Macropodidae > Lagorchestes > Lagorchestes hirsutus. Next base: position 102,992,370 of record CM052677.1, read on the forward strand.
ATAATGTGAGAGATCATATTCAGCAAGTTCGACAAACTTGAGAACAATAGACAAAGCTGGTTATTTAAGGTATTACACACCCATGGGATAATATTGAAACTGTTGATCTGTGATACGTACTAGGGCAAATTAATGTAAGATCATCTCTATTAAGGAAAGATGTGAAAGTTTAAGTGATTTACCAAACTCAGTTACTAATTAATAGGTCAAATCATGCTGGAATTCATACAAGCAGAACAATCAGTTTATTTTAGAATTCACAGCCAAGAGAACCAAGCAGATTATATGACAACTTAATCCAGTAGTTGGGCAAAACATTTTGAGGAAGGACATATAATGACATATAAAAGTCTGGGTAAGAACAACAGAAAGAAAAGATAATTAGGACCAAATTTATTCATTTATATAACAGATATTTATTGATAACCCACTCAAATATTCTTATAAACATTGAACTCTATACAGCAATGAATAAAACACTATTGCTGTATGGGGTCATATGGTTAGATTAAGGCAGAACTATTTGGATGACTAACTCAAAGATAACTGTTAATGGTTCAATTTTAATATGGCTGGGAAGGTAGAGACAGTAACCCAGAGATATATCTTTGACCCTATTCTATTAAAGATGACTATCATTAAATTACCAAAGCTTTATCTAGCATTCATTCAAAATATTTCAGGAGATATAAAGTTTGGAAAGATGCATATAGTCTAGATCATTTACTATAACTAGTAGTATGGGATTCAGTAAAGACAGGTATGAATTTTAAAAGTTGGGTAAAAAAAATCAGTATTATACATGTGGGATGGCAGAGGTATGATGAAAGATGAGCTGTTCAAAAAGTTGAAGTTTTTGCACTGAAGAATTTGCACTGCAAATTCAATGTAGGTTATCAACACAAATCAGGAAAAAAAAAAAACCTGAGAACTTGGATTATTTTAATAGAGCTTTAGATTCAAAGAATAAGAAAATGATAGTTTCATTGTACTCTGACTTCATCAGATCCATCTAGAATATTGTATTCAATTATGGTCAACATCTTTTAAGCATTTGATAAGCTATAGAATCGAGCTGCTAAACTGTTATCCATCAACTTTTCTTGAAATAGTATTAACTATTTCAGAAAACTTGATTTTCTTTGTAGTCATATATTTTATCCCATACATTTGTAAATATTATCTAGGCTCCATAGACTTCACCAAACTGGTAAAGGAATCCTCATTCACACACACACACACACACACACACACACACACACACACACACACACACACACACATACACTATACTATACATGTTAAAAGTTCCAGATGGAGAGCATTTAAAAAAAGAAAATCAGAATGGTGAAGAGTTATGAGCATGTGCCATATGAAGAAAAATCAATGAATTTCCTTAAGAAATTTCAGAGGTGAGATTGTAGATTTCTCCTTGAATTTAAAGGGCCCATTTGTTGAGAGGTGGGATGAAGATGCTGGGGAAAAATCAAGGACTCACGTGAGGTCTCTCCCAATGCTCTCCAAATACCCTTAAAAATGACTTTAAACAAATTCTAGAGCAGCAGAACCTACAAAAAAGAGTCAGTGAAAGGAATTTCCATCCCAAAGAAAACCTGAGAGGTTGGCAGGAAAAATCTGTTGCACCAATATGAGAGCAGAGCACAGTCTAGCACAGGTCACTCTGGCACTGCTCTGGCCCCAGCAAACTCAGAGCAGGCCATGATAATGACTGAAGTAGCAGTGGTTGTTTCTGGAGCTCAATGCACACAGATTGCAAGGTGGGGAAACAACTCTTCAGAAGAATATTACAAAGGTCTCTTTGCTAGCACTGAGGTAGGACTCTGTTGCTTTGCCCATATTTGCATCTGGTTCACAGTCCTTGTTGGTTGTCCCAGGGTGAGGAGAATCACTAGCATCCAGGTATGGACATCTACCTTACCCTACCAGAAAGAAGGAGGTGAAAGGGATAAGAGAAGGGAGCATGTGAGAGAAAGGTGGTCAGATTGGGAGAGGGGGTGGTTGAAGCAAACCACTTTCGAGGAGGGATAAGGTGAAAGAAGAGAGAGAATAGAATAAACAAAGGGTTAGGAAAAAAATCTGAAGCAAATTTCTCTGATAAAAGTCTACTTCTTCACATGTATTTGATGACTGTTGAATTGATAAAAATAAGAGCCATTCCCAATTGATAAATTATCAAAAGATATTAGGAGTATTATCAGTGATATCATCAGATGAAGTAATTAATGCTATTTATAGTCATATAAAAATACTCTAACTCACTTTTGATTGGAGAAATTCAAATTAAAACATTGCTGAGGTATGGCCTCATATCTATTTGATTGGTTAATAGGAAAGAAAAGGTAAATGACAAATGTTTGAGGAGAAGAGGGGGAAAAGATATTAATGCACTGTTAGTGGAGTAATGAAATAATTCAACGATTCTCTAGAGCAATTTGGAATTATGCCCAAGGGCCATAAAACTAAGCATATTCTTTGACCTAGCACTACCGCTACTTGGTCTGTATTCCAAAAGTGATAAAAATGAAAAGGAGCTATATATGTAAAATATTTGTAGTGGTTCATTAGTGGGGGAAAAATTAGAAACTGAGGGGATGCCCATCATATGGGAAATGGCTGAACAACTTGAATGTGATGATGATGGAATAGTATGAGAATAATACTGTAAGAAATCATGAGCAGAAAACTAAACAAAAGCTGGAAAGGCTTGTATGGGCTGATGGAAAATGAAATGTACTGGGTACAAAATAAGAGCAATACTGTGAGATGATCAGCTGTGAATGACTTAGCTATTCTCAGCAATACAGTCATTCCAGACAACTTTGAAGGCTTTGTGATGAAAAATGCTATCCATCCCCAAAGAACTGATGGTGTATGAATGCAGATTGAAGCACACATTTTTTTTTTTACTTTTTAAATTTTTCTTGAGGTTTTTGTATAAGTTTTCTTTCACAACATGATTATTATTGATATGCTTTGCATGATTACATACGTATAATCTACATTGAAATGTTTGTCTTCTTAATGGGAGGGGTTGGAAAAAAGAAGTGAGAGAAGGAACTCAAATTTTTAAAATTATTTTTTTAAATTGTAACTCGGGAAAAATAAAAATAAAGCACTAAAATATAAAATAAATGCTTACTGAATCCTCCCTCCACCCCACCCCAGGAAAAAAAAGAATTTAAGGAGCTAGTCATATAGAACACAGATTAGACTTGCTCTGTTTGGCCATAGAGGGAAGAATAAAAAGCAAAGAGTAAAAGTGTGAAAGATCAAAATTTAGGCTTAATTTCAACAATAACTTCTTAAGAACTGGAATTCACCAAATAAGGAACTGGCTTCCTTGAGAGATAGTAAGCTCTCATCCCTTGGAAGTCTTCTGACAAAGGCTAGACAAATACTTCAGAGATGTGATACTGATGATTCATTTTATATATGATTTAGGCCAGACAACCACTGAAGTCCCATCAGACTCTCAAATTATGACATGGAAATATGACATAAGTTAATTTTAATCCAACAACATTTATTGAATGTATGTGATATGTAATGTGTAATGCTTTACTTTCAAAAGTCTGTAATGGCAGAAGGAGTTCTCTACCCTGATGAATTCTAGACCCTTAATATTTTAATGTAATTTTGACATGAGTCACTGATAAATTGCAAACAATACTTACTTTAATAATAGCAACACATGTATATGTGTGGTATGTGAAGGTAGTGAAGAAGAAACACATAGGATGTGTCTAGGGAGCAGAAAATAATATGAAATACTTTGAAAAAATGATACATTTAGAAAAGTACTTGGAAATAAGGCTATAGTTATAGAGTGGAAAGAGAAAGAATTTGTACTTAATTCAGTAAAACTCTAAACATTTTTGAGTAGGTGGCTGGTGTAGTCACAATGGTGCCCATTGTTTGTGGAACAGCTAAACCAGAGGTGGATAAACTGTGGTCTCAAGACCACATGTGACCCTCTCTGTCCTCAAGTGTGGACCTTTGAATGAATCCAAGCTTCATACAATAAATCCCCTTAATAAAAGGATTTGATCTGTAAAATTTGGACTCAGCCAAAAGACGTAGAAGGTCATATGCAATGCTGAAGTCACAGATTCTCCACCCCTGCAAATTATGATGCTTCAGTGTAACAATTTCTGAATCATAAGAAATGAAAAATAGAGAGAATTCATAGAATCATAGGAAAACTAACGTAAACTGATGTATAATAAATAGAGGCAGAAAACTCTCTCTGTTTATACATACATATGTATACACACATATCATATGTGTGCATGTATATATGTACATGTGTGTACATATATACATGTGTACATATATGGGGAGGAAGAGAGAACAGTACAAATGGAAAGAAATACACAATGAAATATAATGTTATATCATCATAATGACTAAGCTTGACTCATTCAAAGAAGATATGAGGAAATGGACTTTCCATTCTTGTCAAAGGAGGAGGACTATGGATTTGAAATATTATATAGATATGAAATGGAGAAAAAATAAACTCAAAAATTAAGTTAATTTAAAAAACAAAAGATGCCAATAAGCTTTCAAATTTTACACAGTCTAGAATTCACAGACATCCATGCAGTAGAGACAATTTCCAAAAGCTTTAAAACTTATCATATTCTCTAAAGTAAAATGAAAAGCCTGACCTGCACTCTTTCCACAGATTTCTAAGAGAAACTAGAAACTGTGACTGAAGTAAGTGGAACAAAGTTAAGATTACTACTTCTTAAGGCTACATCTCTTCTTTTAAAGAAAAGAGACACATGAAGGCTGTTTTAATGTTTTAAAATAATAATAACTAGCATTTGTATAGTGCCTATTATATGTCAGGTTCTGTGCCAAGTCATTCACAAATATCATGTCATTTAATCTTCACAAGACTGGGAGGTAGATGCTATTATTATCTTTCTTTTAGAGTTGAGGGTACTAAAATAAACAGAGGTTAATTGACTTGCCCAAGTTCACAATGCTAAGTATCTGAGACAAGATTTGAACTCCTTTTCCCCACTCCATTCCAGGACATGGAATTCTTTATCCACTGAGCCACTTAGCTGCCTTGTGTATTCCTCAAACTTCCTTTTTAAGTGCTAAAATTTTAGAGTAAAAGTTATAGTGTTTGGTTGAAATTTAAGAAGATAAAACTATGTCCTAAATAAAAGAAAATAGACTATGCTATACTATGATCTATACTAGCTTCAACTCAATCCCAAAATGTATTTATTGAATCACTTTGACATGCAAAGCCATATTCTAGAAGCTTGCAGGGATATGAAAGTAAGGATGGCATAGTCATTGTCTTTGAGAAGTTTCCTGCACTATTCATGTGTTGGGGGAAAAAAAAAGGCAAGTACACATATTCTTATGGAAAAGGAGAAAAAGCATGAGATTTGGATCCAAAGGATGCAGTTTCAGATTTCAGCTCTACTAAATCTCACCTATGTAACCTTTACAGATCATTTAATGTTTCTGGGCCTCTGTATTCTTACTAAAATAAAGAGGAGGGAGAAGATGATCCTTATTATCCTTTTTAGCTTGAAATCTCTGATATTAAATTTATAAATAGATTAGAATGAGCCAAAGACCTTAAGAGAAGTAGAGAGGCATGCACTTGGAAATGTAGGGCTTAAGCTCAAGAAAGAGGTTAGCACTATAGTTTTAGAGAGGAGAGCTCACTTCACAGGCACATGAACTTGGAACTAGACAAGGACTTAGAACACACTGATTCCAACCCCTTCATTTTACAGATAAGGAAGCTAAGTCTGAGGGTGGTTATGCAGTGTACCAATGTTACACAGCTATAAAGCAGCTAAAGTAGAAGTGGAACTCTTGTATTTTCCATTTTCTAGTGACATCTATTTTGTGCTATTACTTCAAATCTCTTTCACTATATGCAGATAGTTAATTATCTTTTTTATGAATGATTTAATATTGTGCCTGCAACAAACCTAAGTAGTAACCAGGGTACTGTTTCAAATGCTCAGACAAACAAGAGAAGGGAATAAATAAGGGGCCTCTGACTTTAAATGTGTTCTTAATTCTTCTTAAATCTGAACATTTCCCAGCACAGAGGTAAGAGCTGAATCTCTGTGGACGTCTAAGATAAAAATGGGAAAGTATAAATGGATAGATAAAAAGGGGGCCAAGGACAAAATCTGGTGAAATGGTTGAACTCGAAAAATATGAAAAGTCATGACTAAAAGAAACAAAAATGAATTTTCACAGCTACAGGAGTTAAAACATGCAAGTGCATAAAAGAACAGGGAGGAGATGTTTTCAAAGTAAAGGGACTTCAAGAGTATTCAGTACTAGTGGCAGGTGAAGAAAAATGAGGACTGCAAAAAAAAAGTTATTGCATTTGATAAGAATATCATTAATTACCTTCATGAGAACAGTTTCATTGAAAGAGATTAAATATATGACTGAGAAGTTAAAGTCTGAAGAAGCTGTAGAAACTTACATTTAAAGAAATTTGGAAATGAGAGAGATAAAGAGGTAAAATGGCATCAGAAGATAGATCAATATGGAGCTTATTCTTCTACTCTATAAGGAAAATATATAGTAATATTTGGCTTGCTAACTTTAATGAAAGTGAACAGTCATTTACTCCTTAGGAATTTAATAGCAAAAATCATGCTTTTGCAAAAGGAAAAGAAAATATTTCAAAGGATTTTCAGCATTCTTTTGAGTTTTTAAGATTTAATTGACATTACTTTTATTCTAGCCCTGCTCCTTATTTCAAAAATTAATTTTTTTAATTTTAATTTAGCATTTAACATTCATTTTCACAAAATTTTGGGTTACAAATTTTCTCCCCTTTTATCCCCTTCCCCCCCAACCACCAAGCATTCTAATTGCCCCTGTGTCCTATCTGCTCTCTCTTCTAT
>CM052677.1:102999798-103050972 GCA_028533205.1 Lagorchestes hirsutus
CCTTTTATGGGCATTTTCTCAGCCAGTGATTTGACCTCTGAATATTCTCCTCACACCCACCTTGCCTCCTGATTCTCCCAGCCAGTGCTTGGGGTTTGAGATTCAAATGCTGCTTGCCAGCCTCAGGGCTTTTGGTGGGGGCAGGGCTGCTATTCAGTGTGAGATTAAGTTTAGGTGCTCAGGTGGGGGCAGGGCTGCCTCTCAGGCTCAGTTCCCTCAGGGGGTTTATGCAGAGACCTTCAACAATGGATCCAGGCTCCTCCCTGCTTGGGGAGCTCTGGTTTGCTCCCGTCTCTGCTGTTTCCTCCCGAGGGGGCCTGAGTTATGGGGGCACCCCACTCCCCTCTTGACCCGCCAAAGAGACACTCTCACTGACCCCTGTCACCTGTGGGTGGAGGCATCCGCATAGCCTCTGGAGATTCTGTCCCTGAAGCCTGCTCGGATCTTTTCAGCTCGGATCCCTTCCTCTTGGTGCCGCGGCCATGGCAGGGCTGCACTCAGCTCCCAGTACCGCTGCCCAGTCTGCTGTGCAATGGACCCTCTGTGAGAGGTCTGCAGGTCCCTCCGGAACAGAAATCTCCCTCGCTCCACTGTGCTGTGGCCTCACTGCTCCAGAATTTGCCGTGAGTTACTCTATACATATGTTGTATGGGTTGTGGGTTCGGAGCTATGTGTATTTGCGTCTTTCTACTCCACCATCTTGCCTCCACCCCTCAAAAATTTTTAAAAGAACATACATAGTGTTATTTAGAATTGCATCACACTTTTGCTACATTACCCTTAAAATGCTACAATCCATTACTGAAACAGCAAACAATATGGTTGCTTATCAGCTAACTGTCATAAAGTAAAATGAGCTTCAATAATACATAAACTTTAAGATATGTGTCTTCCACTATTAAAAATAACATAAGAGCAGTTGCCTGGAAATTGGACTTTTTCTTTTCCGTTTTTGATATTACCTTTTGCAAAAATGTTATTAGGAGATACATGCAGTGTTGTGAAACATATAGCAGGAAAAGTCTGAGCTTGTACCTTATCAATGACAACCCAACATACTGAATATTGACCAACTCAGTCAATTTCCACTTGTTCAGTAAAGAAACAGTTGGTTTATTTAACTTTAATATGAATCTAAGGTTTTATTAAGTGTGAAATCGAATAAATGCCATCTTTAAAAATAAATAAGAAGTAACAATTCAAATGTGAAAGGCCACCACTGAACTGTGACATCTTATTTAAAATAATTCTATTTTTAAGACATAAATTGAAGAAAAGTAATGAAATATTGCCAATGCAGGGATTTGTTTTTCTTAACTCTGCATATTTGTGGCAAGGGTTTGGTTTTCCTTTATTTTTCTATGGGAGGAAGAAAGAGAAGAAAGAAAGAAAATAGATGTTTGTTAATATGATATTAATTTAATTTAAAAGAAAAGAAATGAAATAATGAGTATAGCTGTGATAGAACCAAATACAAATGCTAGTCTTTGGCAACCAAGGCTTAAATATTTATTTTGTACTAAGTCAATAAAAAATTAACATACAATGGCATTTTCTGTTTGCTTTGATCTAAATGATATTGTTTTCTGTTCTGAAGAAAAAGATTCCCATCTCTAACGGTTCCAATTTGTATTTCCTGTTGTTATTTTATGCATTCAAATGATAACCAGGAAACAATGCTGTCATTTTTCAACATGTGCCTCTTTCAGAAATGATTTATAAAACAGAATATAAGGAAGAGTTGTGGAGACTGTTGGTCATCTGTCAATGCTCACTTTATCTATGAATCTCTGTCTATATTCACACATGTATGTGGAACTAAACAAGGAAAATAAGTTCTTTTGTTTTCAAATTACATTATGTTTCATGACATTAGCAACAAAAATATATTTTGCAAATACATTTAATTTATATGTTTTGATACAGTGATACAAAACACTTTCCCATCAATCTTCATAGTTAGAAAGTGTTTGATAATTTGATGGACCTATAATTTCATTATTGGTGCCAATAATACGTCATCATCCCATGCACTCATGGCCATTTTATTTCACAAATGTGTTTACAAAACAGGAGATGTGTGGGTCTAGCATTCCAGAAGTCTTTTATCTCTTCAACCTTGCATTTTCAGTTCTCAATACAGTTCCTTGCATATAGTGGGCATTGCATTTGTACTTATTTAATCCAAAGCCTTTTACTAACTTTTCATCCCTACCATATCATCCTCTGCTGTAGTGTTGCGTAAACTGATATTAGTTTCTTGTTGTATTTTTGAAGATACTAATCATGTACACTTCAAATTAACCTGTTTTGATGGTGTTTGAAATATTTGGCAAAAGTAAAATAATTATATAGGTTGACATAAAGAATAAGCCATATAGATAGATATAGATCTATATCTTGAACAACTTTTAATATGTAATGTCTTATCTTGTCACAATCATTTTTTGAGTTAAGAAAATTTTGACATAGTACTTAGTTCATGAGATGAAAAAGTTGAGTCCATTCCTTCTTTTCTGCTCATCCTCATTTCACATCACTTAGATGCCTTCCACTAATATCTCCTCTATCACTCTTGTCTTATAAGAAAATATGGCCTTTCCCCTTGATAAGATAAATGCTTCTATATGCAAAAATGATACCATTCCATTCCATTTTCTCCAACAGATTATTTGCTCTATTATTCCAATGTTCTCACTAATCTTTAAACTTTCCTGGTCTACCGGCTGCTTCTTTGAGACCTATCCACACTCCTATGACTCCCCATCTCCAGTTAAACCCTTACTTGATCCTTCCATCTTCATTGGTTATCATCCTGTGTCTTCTTCTATGTTGAAAAGGTTCTCTACAATCGATGTTTCCATACATATTCCTTTTACTCTTTTCTTAACTTTTTGCAATCTGAATTTTAATCTCAACATTCAACTGAAATTGTGCTCACCAAAGTTAGCAATAATCTCTTAAGTGTCAAAACTAATTTGCCTTTTATAACACATTTTTTTGACCTGATAAGACAATAATTGAAATATTTATCTACTTCTTGATGCTCTCTTATCCCAGGATTTTGTGATAGCTCGAATCTGCTGCTATGTCTGATGACTCCTCAGTCTTCTTAGAGTGCTGGTCAGGAAGACCTAAAGTCAAATCTAGCCTCAGATTATTATTAACCACGTGACCTTGGGCAAATTGCTTAACCCTATTTGCTTCAGTTGCTCATCAGTAAAATGTGCTAGAGAGAGAAACAGCAAACCACTCCAGCGTCTTTGCCAAGTAAACTCTAAATGAGTTCAGGAAAGGTCAGGCACAACTGAAACAACTCAACAACAACAACATGTTGATAACTGTACCTCACTGTGCAGGGGGTGATGAGGACCTGTCCCAGAGTGGCAGCAGTAGAAGTAAGCATATTTAAGAGATTTTGCAGAGGTGAAATCTACAGGCCTTGGCAACAGAAGTGGGAGTGAGAAATAGTGAGGGATTGAGAATAACACTTGGATTGTGAGCCTGAGGGACTGCAGAGGATAATTCCCTTGACAATAATGGGGAAGTTTAGAAATGGAAGAAAATTAACAGGGAAGATAATTAGTTCAGTTTTAGATATGTTGAATTTAAGATGTTTGTTGGACATCTAATTCAAAATGTTTAAAAGTTAAGGTAGAGAGATTTGAAAATCATCAACATTCAGATGATGATTTAATCATGGAAAATGATGAAAAACCAAGTGAAGTAGAGGAGAGGGAGAACAGGAAATGATTCAAGACAGAGCTTGTGAGACACTGATAATAAGAAAATGTTACCTGGATGAAAATCCAGCAAAGAACAGTGAGAAGGAAGAGTCTAAAGAACTAGTAGCGATGTTACCAAAACTAAAAGAGAGAAAAAAAATGAAGAGACTGATCAATAGTGTCAAGGCTGCAAAAAGGTAAAGAAGAATGAGGATTGAGAAAATGTAATTGGAGTGGCAATTAAGAGATCATTGGTCACTTTGGAAAGAGCAGTTTCAATGGAATGAAGTGGTTCAAAGTCAGCTTGCATTTGGAAAAGATGAGAGAAAATGGAAACATCTATTATAGATTTTTTAAAGATATATGTAAGGAGAAAAAGAGATGTAGAATGACAACAGAGATGAATGGATCAAGTGAGGTATTTTTAAACATAAGGGAGACATGGACATGTTGGTAGGAAGTAGAGGAGTCAGGAAACAGGAAGAAATTGAAAATATGATGACGTAAAGGTAACAGAGGGAACAAACTATTGGAGGAGACAGGATAGGATAGGAGTAAGACTGCTTGGGACATAGGTGATGGAAGAGATGGAGGAGGTGACAGGAGACAGAACACACATGAAGGAAAAAGAAGTAAAACAAGTTTATATTGAATACCTTTAATTTTTCCCCCTGTAAATCCTGAGGTAAGCTCTTTATCTGAGAAGGAGGGAAGAGTACTCTTTGAATGTCTAAGGAAGTTGAGCTGCTGGGAAGATTAGGATAATGAAATGATAAAAGACATGTTTAAGGACTACCTAGTAGTAGTGGTGAGAGTCCAGTTGAGGTTGCATAAACGTAGTGCCAAGGTGATATTCACAGCATGTATAGTGGTCAGGAATATCCTAGCACAATTCTGAATCACGAAATACAACAGACTCTCCACATGGAAGACAGAGCCAAAACATTTATTCAGACACCAGAAAAACAAACCCATCATAGTAGCAAATATCTATACACAGTAATAATGCAGAGAATCACACTATCCCCAAGCCTTCCCCCTTCCCCCCTCCTCCTGCTAGGCTTCCCACAAACCAGCTCCATTAAAAAAAATCACAAACAAGTTCTCTCACTTAAACTAGCCAGCTGCTTGCTTACCTGTATCCCTCCTATCTCTGACTAGGCTGACCAATTTTCTCTCAGCTCTGTTCTAGCTCTAACTCTTCATGTTTCCTCCATTCAGCAAACTCCTCCCACCACAGGCTCCAGGTAACTCAGGCTTCCATGTGATTCAGGCAGGTCACCTGGACCTATTACTGAAAGGGAAAGATCTTACCATTTCAATTACTAGTACAGTAACATAATTTTTTAATGGACACAGAAAAGTAGCATGATTTTCATTCAATACCATGAGTGTAGGAATAAAGTTGGGGATGGGGCATAGTGGGAGTGATCCAAGGCTGAGACTTGGCTGAGCACAATTAGGGGACCAGGGACTCAATAGAAGAAAACTGTATTAAAGTTGGACTAGTTCACCAAAGGTATCAAAATGGAGAAAAGAGAAAGAAGCTAGTGTAGAGGTTATGGTGTGGGAAAGAACAAAGCATGAGGTAGTCATAGCATAAGGTGCTAGTCTGGCTGAAGAGTTAAATTTGATAAAGGGAAGCAGAATGAGGGTGGGAAAGACAATAGATTATGGATAGATAGGGAGGTTTTAGTACTCTGGAACATATGGTACATTTGTGGAAGATGTCAAGATCAAGTTTATGACCATTTTTGCATGTTTCAGAGCTGGAATGAAGGAGGAGGTCATGGGAAGAATATGCTTAGACTATTACAATAATTTTCTGGCCATTATATCTGTTATCTATGTTATTGGACAGCTAGCACAAGAGCACTAGTCCTGGAATCAGTAATACCTGAGTACAAACCTGACCTCAGTCACTTACTAGTTGTGTGACCCTTGGCAAATCACTTAACCTCTGCTTGCCTCAGTTTTCTCATCTGTAAAATGAATATAATACAAGTGGTTGTTAGAATCAAATGAAATAACAACTGCTTATCACAGCACATGGAACATAAGCTCTATGAAAATTTTGACTTTATATTCTTATTAATTTTTATTATTATTACTACTACTTTCTGACTATTATGACTTACATGTAGATTATTGCTATTACTTTCTGGTTGCACTCTTTGTCTCAAGTCTTTCTCCACTTCACTCAGTTTTCAAATTGAAGTTCTTTTTTTTTTTCTAATTTACAAAAAAATTATGTAAAGGTTTGAGTTCCAAATTCTATTTCTTCCTCCCTTCCTTCTTGCACCCCCCCACTAAGATGATAAGCAATAAGATATGCTGTACGTGAGAAATTATATAAAACATTTCCTTGTTAGTCATTTCACACAAGAAGACTCACATAGAAGAAAAAAAAAAGAAAGTAAAAAAGTACAAGACTTAAATCTGTATTCAATCAATATCAGTTCTCTCTCTGGAGGTGGATAATGTACTCCATCATTAATCCTTGGGATGGTCTTGGATCATTACACTGTTGAGAACAGCTAAGTCATTCACATTCCTTCATCAAATAATACTGCTGTTACTGTGTACAACATTCTCCTGGTTCTGTTCACTTCACTATGCATCAGTTCATGTAAGTCTTTCCAGGCTTTCTTGAAATTATCTTATCTGTTATTTCTTATTGCACAATTAGATCCCATTAAATCATATACCACAGCGTGTTTAGCTATTCCCCAATTGATGGACATCCTGTTGATTTTCCATTCTTAGCCACCACAAAATAAGCTGCTATAAATATTTTTGTATGAATAGGTCTTCCTTCTTATGAATAGGTCTTTCTTTCCTCTTCTTTGATGAATGACTTGAGGATATAAACCTAATAGTGGGATAGTTGGATCAAAGGGTATTCAAAATTTAATAGCCTTTTGGGCATAGTTTCGTATTGCTCTCCAGGATGGTTGGATCAGTTCACAACTAAACCAACATTAATATTTCAATTTCCCCACATCCTCCTATAGCATTCAACATTTTTGTATTTTTGTCCTATTAGCCAATCTGACAGGTATGGGGATGTATCTCAGGGTTGGTTTAGTTTATATTTCTCTGATCAATAGTGATTTAGAGGATTTTTTGTATGACCATATATAGCTTTAATATCTTCATCTGAAAACTGTCTGTTTATATCCTTTGACCCTTTATCAATTGGGGAATAACGTATTTTTTTATATACATTTGACTCATTTCTCTATAAATTTGAGAAATGAGGCCTTTATCAGAGAAATATGTTGCAATTTTCCTTCAGTTTTCTGTATACCTTATAATTTGGTTGCATTGGGTTTTTTGTGCAAAAATGTTTTAATTTTATATGATCAAAATAATCTATTTTACATTTTGTAATACTCTCTATCTTTTATTTAGTTCTAAATTTTTCCCTTCTCCAGAGATCTGACAAGTAAGCTATTCCATGCTCTCTTAATTTAATTAGGTATCACTATTTATGCAAAAATCATGTAGCCATTTTGAACTTATCTTGTTATATGGTGTGAGATGTTGCTCTATACCTAGTTTCCACTATACTCTTTTCCAATTTTCATAGCAATTTTTGACAAATATTTATATCTTGTCTCATAATTTTGGATCTTTGCATTTACCAAACACTAGATTATTGTGTTAATATAGTACTGTTCATTATGCTCCTAAAACATTTGACTGATTTGTTTTTGTTGTTGTTCAGTCATTGTTGTTTGTTTCTCACTCATTATCCCCTATTTCCTTACTGATGTCCTATTTAGTGTAATTGTTTATTGTTTTTGGGATTTGTTGTTTTACCCACTAAGTTTTTAGGATTAGATTTTTCAGTTTGGGATTAACTTTCAATCTTTGTTTTCACTGCTTTTTATTGAATGTAATTTTGTTGCATTATGATCTGAACAGGAGGTATTATTTCTGCTTTTCTTCCTTTAGTTGTGAGGTTTTTATGCCTTAATACATACTCATTTTTTGTGTAGGTACCATCATGTACTTGTGGGGGAAAAAGGTGCATTCTTTCTACTTCCATCCAATTTTTCCAGAGTTCTCTCTAACTTTTATAGCATTCTATTCATCTCCTTAGCTTCTTTCTTATTTATTTTTGGATAAATAAATTAGTTCTAAAAGGGAAAAGTTGAGTTCCCCCAGTAGCATAGCTTTGCTGTCCTGTTTATTTCCTCCTGTAACTTATTTAACTTCTCCTTTAGAAATGCAGATTGACATTACTTCATTTTCTGTAGTGCTTTGTAACAATATGCAGTTTCTCTGTTTATTTTTTAATTAGGTCTATCTTTGCTTTTGCTTTGTCTGAAATTATAATTGCGACCCTTGCTTTTATATTTTTAATTCAACTAAAGCATAATAGATTTTATTCCATCCATCACCTTTACTCTGTATGTGTGTTTCTTGCTTCAAGGTGATTTTTGTAAACAAAATATTGCTGGATTCTGCTTTTTAATCCATTTTGTTATCTGTTTTTATTGCCAACCCTTATCTTCCTCTCCATTGTATTTTTTCATGCCTCTTTTATGAGAAATAATTTTCTCCAGTCTACCTTACTTTCCCCTCTTCTACCAAAGTAACCCTCTTTCACAGCTCTTAATTTTATTTCTAGAAACATCACATCACAGACAACTGACATGTGCCCTCTTCCTATGAATACTTCTAATTGTCTTAATAATGATAAAGTTTTTAAGAGTTACATGTATCATCTTCTGGGTAGGAATGTAAACAATTTAAACTTACCGAATCTCTTATGTTTTGTCTTTCATGTGTACATCTTTATGATTTTCTTGAGTCTTGGGTTTGAAAGTCAAATTTTCTATTCAGTTCTAGTCTTTTCATCAGAATTGATTGAAAGTTCACTATTTCATTACAAATCCATTTTCCTCCTTCCCCTGAAAGATTATAATCAGTTTTCCTGGGTAAGTGTTTCTTGGTTTTAATTTTAGCTCCTTTTACCTTTGGAAAATTTTATTTCAAGCCCTCAGAACCTTTAATGTAGAAGCAATTAAAGTCTGTGTAATTCTGACTGTGACTTGACAGTATTTGAATTATTTTTTCTGGCCATTTGTAAAGTTTTCTCCTTGACCTAGGAGGTGGAGAAATTGCCTGTAATAGTCCAGAAGGTTGCCATTTTAGGATCACTTTCAGGAGACAATCAGTGGACTGTTTCATTTTCTATTTTGCCCTCTGCTTCTGAGATATTGGGGTAATTTGCCTTGATAATTTGTCAGAAGGTGATGCCCAATTAATTATCTATTTTTGAGGTTGGTTGTTTTATGCAATATTTCACATTTTATTCTATTAAAATATTTCATTTTGTTTGATTGCTCATTGATGTCTTAGGGAATCATTACCTTGATAAATTTTACTGTTTTAGCAATTATTTTCTTTAGTGAGGTTTTGCATTTCCTTTTCCATTTGACCAATTCTATTTTTTTACAGATATTCTTTTCTTCAGTGCATATTTGTACATCATTTTCCATTTGACAACTTCTGATATTTAAGTAGTTCTCTTCAGTGAATTTGTGGGCCTCTTTTGTCATTTGGCCATTTTTAAAAACCTTATTTTCTTCTTTTTTTTTTGTGCATCATTTACCAAGCTATTTTCTTTTCCTCCAACAATTTTCTTACATTTATATGTATATGTATATATATATATATATATATATATATATATATACATATATATATATATATATAATTAAATCTTCCTGTACCTTTATTATTCAATTTTAAAACAATTTTTGAACTCTTTCAGAAATTCTTATTGGCCTTGTGACCAATTCACATTTTTCTTTGAAGCATTGCATATAGCTGCTTTGACTTTGTTGTCTTCTTATGAGTTTGTGTCTTGATATCCCCTGTCAACATAGTGTCCTGTAAGTTAGGTTCATCTTTGCAGTTTGCTCTTTTTCCAGTATTTTTTTTTTATTCACATTGGCCTCTGCTCCTGGGGTGGATGGGACACTACCCCAATTTTTGAGTTTTTCATGATGCTTTCTTTTAGAGCTAGTTTATTATTTCTGTAAGTTTTCATTTATTCCAAGGTGGTATGAGCTAAAAAAAGGTATGATCACTGCTCTTTTGTCCTTTTTCCTGCTGTCACTTGAGGGACCACAAGTACTCTTCTCTGCTCTGGAACTTTTTTATTTTCCTGTATGGAAAAATGATATATGTATTTTCTAAGATCTCTGTCATTTCAGGGTGATTAGAAGACATTTGTATAGACATAAAGGAGAGCCATGAGTTGATTGTGTTAGGATGATCTCAGAAAATGGAGATTAAATAAAGGGATGTTTTGGAACAATAAGGAAAGAAGAGGTAGAATGTGGCAAATTTTCTAACATAAAAGAGGTTCACAAGGAAGAATTTTTGTAGTGGGGTTCAAATTTAGGGGTAGTGTGCAATGTTTGAATCTCATTCTGAACAGAATTGGTTCAAAAAAGGAAGAATACATTTATATACTCAGTTGGTATAGAAATCTATCTTATCCAATAGTAAGATAGGAGGGCAAAAGGATAAAAGTTGTAGAAAGGGATAAAAAGTGTGAGGGAAGACTGAGTGAGACAATGACTGGATTCAAGACAAACTTTTGAGAAGAGAAAGAATAAAAGGAAAGAGAAAATGATAAGCAGAGAAAATGGGAAGAAGGAAAATGCAATTATGAATTATTACTCTGAATATAAATAGAATGAGAATGGAGGTAGATAGGAGAATATTTTGTAAAGCAGTTTTCTACAAGTGAGACATTCAAGGCAGAAACACAAGCAGAGAGTTGAAATGAAGGACTGCAGTAGAGTCTCTTACTTTTCTGCTGAAGAGAAGAAGGAAAATGTGACAATCATGATCTCAGATAAACAAAAGCAAAATAAAAAAAAAACTTGAACAAGATAATCAGGGAAATTACATTTTTTTAAAATGTACCATAAAAGTAAAATAATATAAAAATTACAGCAAATTTCTCTGATAAACTTTTCATTTTTCACATATATAGGAAACTGAGTCTAATTTCTAAAAAAACAAAAGTGAGACATTCCTAAATTGATAAATGATCAAGGATATGAAAAGGCACTTTTGACAAGAAGAAATAAAAGCTTTGCATAGTCATATAAAAATGCTATAAATCACTATTGATTAAAAACATAAATTAATACAACTTTGAGATATGACATCTAACCTTTACGAAAGTGACAGGAGAGAATTAGATGAAATAGGTGCTATTGAATTGTTGATAGAGTGGTAAAGTGCTTCACCTATTTGAAGAACAATATGGAACTATTTCCAAAAGGGTATAAAAATGCTCATAATATTTGATTTAGCATTACTGCTATTAATTCTGCACCCTAAATAGTTTAAAGAAAAATGAAAATGAATTATATGTACAAAAGTATTTGTAACATCTCTTTTAGTGGTAACAGAATTGAAAAATGAAGGGATGCTCGTCAATTAGGGAACTGATAAGCAAGTTGTAGCACATTATTTCATGGAGTACTATTGTGTTATAAGAAATGACAAGCGGTGGTAGTCTCAGAAAAAAAAATACACGGAAAGAATTACATGAACTGATTGTCACCATGTATAGCAAGTAGAACTAAGAAATCACTGTTCACAGTAAGAGCAAACTTGCAATCATGATCATTTATGAAAGATTTGGTAAATATTATCAATACAATAATTCAAAACAATTACAAAGAAGTAATGATGAAAAGAAATGCTATCCACATGAAGAGAGAGAGAGAGAGAGAGAGAGCTGATGAACTTGAGTCCAAATTGAAGTATAATTTTCTCACATACCACATTTTTTTTTTTTGTGATGTGGTTAATGTGGAAATAAATTTTGCATGACTTCACATGCATAATCAACATGGTATTGTTAGCCTTTTCAGTGCTTTGGGTTTGTTATGGGAGGGAGGGAAAGAATCCGATACTCAAAATTTCAGAGGAAAAGAATGTATTAAATGAATAAACAATGAACAAATTAAAAGAAAGAAAATGTGATCACTAGCTTTGAAGAATTTACAAGTATACTGGTACATAGTTCAACATAAATGGATTCCTGAAATGACCTCCAAAGAAACTGAATGTATTTTTTTATTCTCCTAAACTATGTAAATTTCAACAGTACTTTACAAATATAAGTATTAGAAGAAGGAACTGAGAGTATAAAGCTCCTTTTTAAAATTTGCATTTCATTCAATTTTAACAAACTTTATTGTGTTTATTTACCCAATCAGGTGAGAAAACTATATGGTGCAGTGGATAGAGCACCAGACTTGGAATTAGTAGAATCTGAGTTCAAATCTAGTCTCAGATTCTTGCTACCTGTGTGACCCTTGAAAGTCACTTATCCATATTTGTTTCAATTTCTTATCTGTAAAATCAGGAAATAGCAAAACACTCTAATATTTTAGCTAAAAAAACCCTGCAGAAATGGAGTCACAAGGAGTCAGTAATTACTGAAATTACTCAACATCTAAAACCAAATGATACCAATTAAAAAGAAAACTATTTTAATATCTGACAACATACCATTATTTGGCTTTCTACTTCATCAATTCATTAACCTTTCTACTTTGTTCTTTATGACCTAACTAGGTGGAAGGAAGTATATGCTCTTTCAGGAGTTAATGAATGCAAAATGGTACATTTGAAAAATTCCATTCTAAAATCCATCCTTGATGCAGCATAGGATGAAAGTCTAGCAGAAAAGGGTAAGAAAGAAAGGTAGGGCCAACACCACCTGAAATAGCTACTCTTGGGACTATCAGCATACAGACTGAATGTTTAAAGTTCACCCACTTGAACTTCTGGGAGCCAAGATGCTGGAGGAGACTGTAAGTCCTCTCACCCTTCCTGATTAACCTTGAAAAACCCACAGAATCCCAAAGGAAAAAAATCCTGGAATAGCAGAGCCTGAAGAAGTGGTAAACACAATCTTTTAGGTTGGGAAGCTAGCTAGATAACCAGAAAGGGTCCCTCTTGCTGAGGCTGAAGGCAACCAGTGCAGGACTGGAAGCATCCCAGCAAGCCCCACCTGACCAGAGCAGAAGGAGATTCTGAGTCCAACGGGGGTGGAGCCAGTAAGTGACCACATCAGCATCCCAGTTGTACCTTAACACAGGCAATGAAATTTGTCAGACACTAGCATGGACTGGATTAGTGCAGCCCTAGGGAAGGAGGAGGTCTCTCACAGCTAGACTAGTCTTCTCCCACACATCACACTGTAAGCTTAAGTGTAACCCCAGGGAAACATAGACTTTACCCGGCCTTGGGTTGGCACACTGCAGCCAGCTCAGCAGCAGATAAGCTACAGTATTACATAGATTTTAGTTGAAACAATCAGAGGCCAAGGAAGACAAAGCCAGCAAGCAGGACCCTAGCTTCCAGCACAAGAAATTGGGGAGAGAGCCCCCTGTGCAACAGAAGCAGACATTTACTTTAAAAGCAATGAAAAAGGCAATCACCATGAGCAAGAAGTAAATTTAAAAAAAAACAAAAAACAAAGACCATAGAATCATATTACAAGGAAAGAGAGGAACAAAATGTGAATTCAGAAAACGATACCATTGACTCTGTACTCAAAACTGAAACATCAAAAAGAAAGCTAAACTGGTGTCTAGCCCTAAGAGTATTGGAAGAGTTCAAGAAGGATTTTAAAAGCCAAATTAAAGAAGTAGAAGAAAAAATTACCAAGAATTAGAAAAATACATTCAGCACCTTAAAAAGTAAAACTGACCAAATGCATAACGAAATACAAAACTTAACTGGAGAAAATAACTCTTAAAAAAGGAGGTGTAAAAGTTAACGGTGTAAAAGCAAAAATTCCTTAAAAATTAGAATTAGGCAAGTAGAAACTAATAACTATGAGGCATCAATAATCAGTCATACAAAATCTAAAGGAGGGAATAATAGAAGAAAATGCAAAATATCTCTTTAGTATACAACTGACCTGGAAAACAGATCCAGGAGAGAAAAATCTAAGAATCATTAGTCTATCAGAAAGCTATGATGAAGGAAAAAAAAACCCTAGACTATTTTCCAAGAAATCATTCAGGAAAACTGCCCTGAGGTGCTAGATTCAGAGGACAAAATAGTCATCCAAAGAATCCACTAATGATCTCCTGAAAGAGACCCCAAATTGAAAACCCCAAGGAATATTGTTGGCAAATTCCAGAATTATCTGGTTAAGGAGAAAATATGTAAGCAGCTAGAGAGAAACAAAGCAAATATTGAGAAACTACAATCAGGATCACACAAGACCCTGTAACTTCTACATTAAAAGATTAGAGGGATTTGTGTATGATATTCCATAAAGTAAAAGAATTTGGACTACAACCAAGAATCAGCTACCCAGCAAAACTGAACATAATCTTACAGGCAAGGAGATGGATATTCAATGAAATAAGGGATTCCCAGACCTTCCTACTAAAAAGACCAGATCTCAAAAGAAAATATGATCCTCAAATACAAGACTCAAGAGAGACAGTAAAAGGTAAACAGGGAAATAAATAAAACATTGTTATTCAATATTAGCAAACTATTTATGCCTCTATATGGGATGATGATACTTGTTAATCTTGAGAAGTGTATGTTTATTACAACATTTAAAAGGGATAGATAGATAGATAGATAGATAGATAGATAGATAGATAGATAGATAGATGTAGGTATAAATTAACTGATGTGATGACAAAAAAACCTAATTATGGGGTGTAGAGGGAGAAGAGGAAAGCAGAAGACAAAAAAGGGTAAATTACATCACATGAAGAGTCACAAAAACATATTATAGTAGAGGGAAAGAAAGGAGGGAGATGAGCAATGTTAGAGCTTTACTCTCATATTTAGTTCAAGGAAGGAATAACATTCTCAGTTAAATAGAAATCTAACTTGCACTACAAGCGGTATGAGGGGAAAAGGGAAAGAAAAGGGAGGGGATGGTTAGAAGGGAGAGAAGACTGAGGGAGGTGGCATTCAAAGACAAAAATCTTTTGAGGATGGGAAGGTAGAAGGGAGAAATATAACCATAAACACTGAGGAAATAGGACAGAGAGAAAAATACAGATAGTAATCATAATTGTGAATATGAATGGGATGAACTCTCCCATAAAATGGTAGTGGGGAGCCAAATGGAGTAAAACCCATAATCCTACATAATCTTTTTGCTTACAAGAAACACATTTAGAACAGGGGGATGCACATGGGGTAAAAGTAAAAGGCTGAAGTAAACTATATTATGCTTTAGCTGAGACAAAAAAAAGCAGGGGTAGCAATCCTGCTCTCAGACAAAGCAAAAGCAAAAATAGATCTAATCAAAAGAGATGAGGAAGGAAACTATATTTTCCTAAAAGACACCATGGACAAGGAGGTAATACTGTTACTTAACTCATGCACCAAGTGCTATAGTATCCAAATTCTTAGAGGAGAAATTAAGGTAGTTACATGAAGAAATCAGCAGCAAAACTGTACTAGCAGGGAATTTCAACATCTCCCTCTCCAAACTTGATAAATTTAGCATCAAAATAAACAAGAAAGAAGTTAAGGGGGGTGAATAGAATTCTGGAAAATATAGATATGATAGACATCTGGAGAAAAAATGAATGGGGATAGAAAGGAATATACCTTTTTCTCAGCAACACATGGCACATACACAAAAATTGACCATGTGCTAGGGCATAAAAACCTCACAATCGAGTGCTAAAAGACAGAGATAGTCCATGCATCCTTTTCTGATCTTGATGCAATAAAAATTACATGTACTAATGGGACATGGGAAGATGGGTCAAAATTAATTGTAAATTAAATAACCCTAAAGAATGAGTTGGTCAATCAGTGAATCAGAGAAACAATCAATGACTTCATTCAAGATAATGCCAATAATGATACAATATCCAGAATTTATGGGATGCGGCAAAGGCACTTCTTAGGGAAGTTTTATATCTCTAAATGCTTACATAAACAAAATATAGAAAGAGGAGATCAATGAATTGGGCATGCAAATGAAAAAGCTAGAGAAATAACAAATTTAAAATGCCCAATTAAATACCAAATGAGAAAGAATGAAAACCAAAGATGAGATCAATAAAATTTGAAATTAAGAAAACTATTCAATTGATACATAAAACTAGGAGCTTGTTTTGTGAAAAAACAAAAAACATAAAATTGATAAACCTTTCATCAGTCTGATTAAAGAAAAGATAGAAGAAAATCAAATTATCACTGTCAAAAATGGAAAGAGTACATTCACCTCCAATGAAGAAGAAATTAAAACAATAATTAGAAATTATTTTGCCCAACTATATGATTGTGAATTTGACAATCTTAGTAAAATTGATGAATTTTAAAAATATATAAATTGCCCAGATTAACAGGAGGAAGGAAATTATTTAAATAAACACATTCCAGAAATAGAAATTGAACAGGTGATCAATGAATCACCAAGAAAAAAATCTCCAGGGCTGCAGGATTAACAAATGAATTCTATCAAGCATTCAAAGAATATTTATTTTCAATACTGTATAGACTATTTGGGGTAAGTGGTGGAGAAGGAGTCCTACTAAATTCTTTTTATGATACAAATATGGTGCTGATACCCAAATTGGGAAAAGCCAAAACAGAGAAAGAAAATTATAGACCAATTTCCCTAATGCATATAGATGCACAAATTTTAAATAGAATATTAGCAAAAAGATCACAGCATCTTATCATGAGAATAATATTCTTTGATCATGTAAGTAGGATTTTTACCTGGAATGAAGGACTGGTTCAATATTAGAAAAACTATCAGCATAGTTGATCATATCAACAACAAAACTACCAGAAATCATATGATTATCTAAGTTGGTGCAGAAAAAGCTTTTTGACAAAATACACCATTCGTTCCTGTTGAAAATAGTGGAGAGCATAGGAATAAATGGAGCCTTCCTTAAAATGATAAGTAGGATATACATAAAGCCATTAACAAGGATTATATGTAATGGACATGATTGTATGTATTTTCAATAAGACTGGGGTGAAACAAGGAAGTCCATTATCACCACTGCTATTCAATATAGTACTACAAATTTTAGCTTAATCAATAAGAAAAGAAAAAAAATCAAAGAATTAGAATAGGCAAAGAAGAAACTAAGTTACCACCCTTTGCAGAAGATGTGATGAAATATTAGGGAATCCTAGAGAATCAAATAAAAACTCCTTGAAATAATAAACAACTTTGACAAAGTGGCCAGATACAAAGGAAACCCACATAAATCATATGCATTTCTATATATTACTAACAAAGTTCAACAGCAAGAGAAAGAAAGAGAAATCCCATTTAAAGTTACTGTAGAAGCTAGGAAATATTTGGGAGTCTACCTGTCAAAACAAACCCAGGCTCTACATAAACACAATTACAAAACCTTTCTTTTGCAAAAATAAAGTCAAAGATAAATAATTTTAAAATATCAGTTGCTCCTGCATAGACTGAGCTAATATAATAAAAATTACAATTCTACCTATATTATTTTACCTATTCAGTGACATATCAATTGAACTACTAAAAAACTATTTCATAATTTTAGAAAAATTAATGCCAACATTCATCTGGAAGATTAAAAGGTCCAGAATATCAAGGGAATTAATGAAAAGAAATGTTAGGGAAGTTGACCTAACCAAACCAGATTTTATATTGTATTATAAAGAAGCAATCATCAAAACCACTTGGTACTGGCTAAGAAACAGAAGTAGATTAGTGGAAGAGGTTGGGTACATGACATAGTAATCAATGACTATAGCAGTCTACTGTTTGATAAACCCAGGGACCAGTTACTGGGACAAGAACACACTGTTTGAAAAACATGCTGGAAAAATTAGAAAAGAGTGTGGCAGAAAATTGGCATACACCAATGCCTGACACCATATACCATAATAAAGCCCAAGTGAGTACATAGTCTAGATATGAAAGCTGAGTCTATAATGAAGCAAGGAATGGTTATTTGCCAGATTTATGGAGAATAGAAAAACTTTATGACCAAACAAGAAAAAGAGAACATTACGCAATGCTAAATGGATAATTTTGATCACACTAAATTGAAAAGTTTTTGCACAAAAGAAGCCAATGCAATCAACATTAGGTGAAATGCAGAAAACTAAGAAAGTATTTTTACAACTAGTGTCTACCATAAAGGCTTCATTTCTAAAATGTATAGAGAACTGAGTCAAATTTACAAGAATACAAGTCATTTCCCAATTGATTAATGTCAGAGGATATGAACAGATTGTTTTCAGAGAAAAAAATCGTTGTTATCTTTAGTCATGCGAAGAAATGCTCTAAATCACTATTGATTAGAAAAATGCAAATCAAAACAACTCTAAGGCACCACATCACACTTATCAGATTGTCTAGCATGATAAAACAGGAAAATGATAAGTGTTGGAGATGTGGGAGAGTTGAAACACTCAGTCATTGTCAGTGGAGTTGTGAGCTGATACAACAATACAGTAATACAGTTTGGAAATATGCCCAAAAGGACTATATAAAGGTGCATATCCTTTGACTCAGCAATACAGCTTCTATGGTTGTATCCCCAAGAGATCACATAAATGAGAAAAAAGTCCCACATGTACAAAAATCCTCGTAGCAGCTCTCATCATTGTGACCAAAAACTGGAAACTGAGGGAATGCCCATCTATTTGGGAATGGCTGAGGAGGTTATGGTGTATGAATGTGATGGAATAATATGAATGTGATGGGATAAAAGAAATGGTGAACTGGTAAATTTCATAGATATACGTGAGCAGACTTATATGAAACGATGCTGAGTGAAGTGAGCAGAACAAGCAGAACATACACAGTAAGAGCCACAATGTGTGAGGACTTGTTTTGATAGACTTAGTTCTCCATAGCAAGGCAAGGACCTAAAACATTTCCAAAGGACTCATGATGCAAAATGCCATCCATATCAAGAGAAAAATCTATGGAATTGGAATGCAGAACGAAACAGACTTTTTTCCCCTTTTGTATGTTTCATTTTGTTTAGTTTTACTCATGTTTTCTCCCATTTGTTTTAATTCTTCTCTGCAAGATGATTAGTGTGAAAATGTGTTTAATAAGAATGTATATGTAGAGCCCATATAACATAACACACTGTCTTCAGGAGGAGAAGGAGATGAAAGGGGAGAAAATTTAAAACTTATGGAAGTTATTGTTGAAAATTAAAAACAAATACATTAAAAATCAAAACAATAAAACCATCCTTAATTTGTACATAATTTGTAAAAGTATTCACATTAATGCATTTTGATGGTCATTCATTAGCAAAAGGCTGATGTGTTTCACAAATTTGAAATTAAAGTTAAAGGTGACAGACTAGCAACATGGAGATGTTTCAAATTTGTTTCAAATTTAGTTTCAGATAAATACAGATAAAAGTTTTAGATAAGTACAAATAAAAGAAAAACTTTAGCAACTCTATAAAAGAAAAAAATATGAATGAGTGAAGAAGAAAATATTAGAAATTTGTTTTTAAAAGATTACAAGAAAGCACTATTTTTGATCCAAAAAATTGCATGAAAAATATTGGACATGTTAGAGCAAAGGAAGAAAATGAGAAAAAAAATATTAAAATTTTTAAAACCTGAAGAAGATCTTAGGGATTTTGACAGAATGGCCAATAAATTATTCAAGTTTTCTATAAGGGAAAGATCACTGGCTCTAGAGCAGGACATCTGGGTCCAATGTCAAGCCCTGCTATTTCACTCCTTATGTAGCTTTGGGTAAATAACTTAGTCTACCTAGACCTTAGCTTCTTTACGTATAAGATTTTAACAATGCATCTATTCCCTGTCTCTCGGGATTCTTATGAGATATAAATGAGTCAAAGTATGTAAAAATGCCTATAGAAATATAAATAAATATCCAACTGTGTGAGAAGAGTTGAAACATTTTAGAACTTTATTTTCTTCTTCATTAAAGTGAGGGGATGGAAATATATGATTTTTTAAGTTTCTTCTTTATTTAAAATCCATTATTCTGAAATTTTAATTTTGGTAAATATTTTGAAATTAATAACAACATAGTAATAATATAAGCATAGTGATGGTTATAGAAGTTATAATAATATGGTCAATGTTTAAGTTCAGAAATGAAATGAGTTAATTCTTCTGTAACATAAATATTGTTCAATTATTATAGAAAATGATGCACTATAATTTTTGAATATTTAATGCAACCAAAATCTTTTTTTCCTTTCTAAATGAAAACACATTTATTACTCTGAAAATTCACTAATTTTTCTGGTTCATGTTTAAATATGCCCTAGGGAGTGCATAGTGCGTGGTGCAATGAAAATAATCCAGCCCCACATACTTACTAGTTATGTGATCCTGAACAATTCATTTATGCCTATTTGGCTCAGTTTTTTTATTGTAAAACAATCTGGAGAAGGAAATGGCAAACTACTGTAATATCTTTGCCAAGAAAATCCCAAATAGACTCACAAAGAGGAGACACAGGTGAACAACCACAGACAAACAACAAGGAAAACAAGAAGTGCATCACTAAGCCAATATTAAAATTAGAAACTGTTGTTATTGTTCACTCATGTCCAAATCTTCATGAGTCCATTTGGAATTTTCTTAGCAAAGTTACTGGGGTGGTTTGGCATTTCCTTCTCCAGATCATTTTACAGATGGTGAACTGAAAGAGACAGCTATATGGCTTGCCCAGGGTCATACAGCTAGTAAAAGTCTGACGCCAGATTTTAACTCAGGAAGAGAAGTCTTTCTGTGTTCAAGTCTTTCACTCTATCCATAATGCCACCTACCCTGGCAAAAGTTAGAAACTCTTAGGGTAAAATAACAGAAGTTTCTTTTTTTTTTAAATTCTCATGTTATTATCCTATTTCAAAGTCAACACACTTGTCTGTTCAATTTTAAGTAATGCATAGCCATCCAAACAATGATTTTGCTACCTATGTCAATCTTTTATTCTTTTTAGATATATACATATATCAATTGGGATGGATGGAAAGGACTGTGAGGGAGCCAAGAAGTCCTTAAATCTATTAAAAATATAAAGTTTTATATAAATCATAAATTAAAATATAAGAAAATATCATAAGTCATATTTGCATTTTTCTAGGGGTAGTAAGAAGTTGATAGGAAAAGAACAAATTTACTTAATTCATTGAGGAAATAAGATTGTAAGATACTACAACTCAATAGAAGAGAATAGTATCAAAAGAGTACTCATCTTCTGTCACATGGTTTTCAGTTTTTTTGTTTAAAGAAAATTGTTATTCTTATTTTAAAGATTCCGAGTGTGCTGAAAAAGGAGAATAAGAGAGAAGCTAATGAAAAGTTAGCTACAACAACACACTGAATATGAAATCAGAATGCTTCATAGTTTCTTATCTGAAAAGTGGGTCATGGACTAGTGGAACTCAGAGATCTTATTCTATTTTAATTTCTGTGATCTTATTAAATCTTGTCAGAAAATATGAATGTTGATCATAAGTAGAAAATGAATTTAAAATGCAATAAATAAAACGCTTGTTCTTGAGTATTTGTGTTCAACAGTAACATCACATATTAGTTAAATAGAATCTATTCTAGGTTATGGAAGAATTTCAATTATAAGTAAAAAATGTTAGTAAAGCTACCTTACTTTACTCTGGGCATTATCATTTGTAGTGCCATTTTAAGAGTCCAAAGGGGATGGATAAATCATGTTGCAGTGAACTTTTCCTAAACCACACTATGAACTTCATTTAATCTGATTATATACACATAAAATAAGACAGAGGTAGTAGCCTAAGGGTGATAATCAGAACAAGAATTTAACTAAGTGGGGGCAGGAAAATAGTCTGAAGAGGAGTACAATTCCAGAAAAAAATGAAACAGAAGAAGTGGAGCCATGAAGTAGAGATATTGGTAACCTTAGGCCACATAGACTCTGCTTTGTCTATTGCCCTACTGATCCTCTAACGATGTTAATGTGGCATACAGTATTAGAAGGATAAAAGCCCTTTGTAGGAAAGTGATAAGGTCCTTGCTTCCTCACCTAGAGATAACTTACCTATACAGATTTATTCTGCCCACTGAATTGAAAGTGTCTCTTTGTGAGAAAATAGAGAGAACATCGCTGTTATCACATTAGAATTTAACATGTATCCTTATTTCTTAATCAATAACACTAAGCGTTATAATAAGAAAAATTTTCATTCAATTGTAATTTAGGAACCTGAGTCACTTCCCCCCACAAACCAACCCTAGGAAAGATTATCAATAGACACACAAGCGCATGCATGTGCACACACAGCAAGCTTATATACATACACTAGCATACATACACACTTCCACACATGCAGATACACATATATATGCAATTATTCTATACAAACTTTAATTCATCAGTTATTTCTCTGGATGTATATAGCATTTTTCTTAATATGGACTTTATAGTTAATTTAGGCAATTATTGTAGGCAAAACAATATTCTAATTCAAAATTTTTCTCACTTCCTTATTTCTGTTACTATATAAAATGTTCTCTTGACTCTTGCTCATTTTGCTCTTCGTTATTTCCTGAAAGTCTATGTTTTTTCAAAAGTTATGCAGTTTATCATTTCTTATAGCACAGTAGTATTCCATCACAATCATATGCCACAGCTTGTTTAAATATTCCCCAATTGATTTGAATCTCAGCAATTTCCAGTACTTTGCCACCACAAAGAGAGTGACCATAATCAATTTAGAATGTATAGGTTCCCCATTCCCCTTTCCCCTAATTATCTTTGGAAACAAACCTAGTAGTGGCATTGCTGGATCAAAAGGTATAATAGGCAGTTTAATAACTATTTTTGGCAAAATTTCAGATTGCTCTACAAAATGGTTGGATGAAATCACAGTTACAACAATAGTGAAATAGTGGCCCAATTTTTCCACATCCCTGTAATGGTAATTTAAATGGGAAGATGTTTCCCATTCATTAATAGGCCCATGTAACCTCCCTGGGTCACATGGAAGTCTGCGTTACATGGAGTCTCTGGTGAGAGGAGTTTGCTAAACAGGTGGAACAGGAAGGGTGGAACAGGAAGAGGTAGGGCTAGAGCAGAGCTGAGAGGAATTTAGTCTTGAAAGCAGTCAGAAATAAAGGTCATAGGCAAGCCCACAATTGTCTGTGAGTGGCAGAAGGGCATTTGGTTTAAGGCAACCTGCTTGTGATTTGTGTAAAAGAACTGGTTTATGAGAAGCCTAGCAGGGGAAATGTTTGGGGATGGTGTTGTCTTCTGCATTATTATTGCTTATAGATTTTTGTTGCTGTGATGGATTTGATGTTCTGGTGTCTGAATAAATATTTTGGTTCTGTCTTCCATGTGGAGAATCTGTTGTATTTCATGATTCAGAATTTAGTTGGGATAGTCATGGCTTCCATAGGCACCATGAATATCACATTGGCACTACAAATGGTGCTGCAGAAGGGATCATGAAATATCAGACCTCTATTTGGAGGCAGAAAGGCTTTTGAAGTATAAACAGATATCCCAGGGTGGGAGGATTTGCCTTATTCCTCCCTAGCAAAAGAATAGACTAAAAACACAGGGCTCTGTCAAACTGGGAACCGAGGAAACAGAAGAGAGATCCTAGAGATTTGGAAAGGTATTAGCAAGGAATACCAACAGAACCAGGGAAAGAACTGGCAGTTTTATGTAAGAGAGACTGGACCTTCTAACAAATTATTTCCTTATGTGTAAAAGCAGAGACAAGCCACTGTACGAGAAAGCTCATGTGGAAAGGGAGTTGGCTGGTATTCATGAAAAGCTTTTTATGCTTCCATATTTAAGCTCTCCTTTAGAAGAGCAAGCTAAAAAGCCTCAGGTGGTAGAAGAAAAAGCTGTTGTTAGTTTAGCTCACAAAAAGAAGCAAAAAAGGAATAAGAGGAAGTAGAATGAAGCCCTTTCACATGCCGGGCTTGACTGAGGTTCAAACAGAGGCCAGGAGGATGTGTGGGTGGAGAATGAAACAAATGATTCCTTCCATCAATACTAAGGAGGTATCAGGAGAATCAGGTGCCCCAGAAGTGCTTGGGGAGGTAATTGAGGATTTTACTCAGTAGGAGGTCACAGATATTTTGAATCTGTTCACCAAAAAGGATGGAACAATTGTTGATATCTTAGACAATGAGAATCAGTTAAAAAGATAAATTTCCTCAGGAGAGAATAAATATCCAGCAGATTCTAAAAAATAGATTGACATGAAAAAATTCTTTATTGTCTTATTGAGAGTAGGGGTAGATTTTGGAAAAATAGATGGCATTCCAACTAATGAGCTATTTAAATGTATTAAGGAAAGAAGCTTGATTTTATACTGAGTAGGGAAATGAGAACTGCCCCTGAAAATCCCCCTGAAACATTGTATCCAAGTTCATCATACCTGCTGGGAGGATAGGAAATTGAACAGATTAAAGAATGTATGCCTCTACCCAGAATGATGACACCCTAACTGAAATTAGAAAACAGTAAACAACTATGAGTGAGGCTATGATCATGGGTTCATGGACTCCAGAAGCACAGCTGACCCTATATCTACCCTGCTTCTGGTTATTGTCTCCTTTTTTTCTTTTTGGCTTTTTGTCTATTCACCTTTTTTGTCAGATTTGTTTTCTGCAGGCTTAATACTCTCTACCTGCAGATACTTGATTGCTTAAGCCAGATGTCACCCCCAGTCCATGACTGTGTTGTGTCACCCCTGTACTAAACTCTGGATGCCAATTAAATAACTAACCCCTCAAACAGAACCTCTTGCAGCAAGGACAGCTCTTTGTCCAATCTCAGCAGGATGTAGCTGTGGAAGAAGAGACCTTCATTCATTACCCCAAGATTCTGGGCCTCTTTCATTTGAGGTTGGAGTAATCGGGTGCTTGTGCTCAAACCCCACCTTGTTATTGTTTTATGTGCTTATTTTGTGTGATCCCTGTTATACTCTTGTAAAGTTCTATTGACACTAGTTGCCTAAGGTATTGTTTTATATGATTACTTTTTGTTTCCCCTGCTACAGTTCTGTTGACACCACCAGTTGCCTCATTGACCTATGTAATGAATAAGAAAGATCTTGGGGCTACATGTAATTGTAATTTAAATGGGAAGATCTTTCCCATTCATTAATAGGCCCATGTGATCTCCATGGATCACATGGAAGTCTGAGTTACATGGAGCCTGTAGTGGGAGGAGTTCACTGAACAGGAAGGGTGGAACAGGAAGGGGCAGAGCTAGGGTAGAGCTGAGAGGAAGTTAGCCATAAGAACTGTCAGAACTGAAGATCACAGGCAAGTTTGCAGGTAGGAGCTGACTGTGAGTGACAGACAGGCATTGTGTTTGAGGGAGCCTGCTTGTGATTTGTTTATGAGAGCTGGTTTGTGGGAAGCCTAGCAGGCGAAAGGCTTGGGGCTGATGTTGTCCTATGCATTGTTATTACGTATAGATTTTGGTTGCTGTGATGAATTTTGCTTTCTGGTGTCTGAATAAATGTTTTAGTTCTGTCTTCCATGTGGAAAGTTTGTTGTATTTCGAGATTCAGAATTTCACTGGGATATTCATGGCTGCCATAGGGACTGTGAATATTGCATTGGTGCTACAATACTCTCCAATAATTTTCACTTTTTCCCTTTAGTTATTTTAGTCAATCTGAGGGGTGTAAAATGATAATACAAGGTTGCTTTAATCTGAATTTCTCTGATCAATAATAATATAGAGCATTTTATGTGACTATAAATTCTTTGGATTTCTTCACTGGAAAACTACCTGTTCCTTTATTTTGACCATTTATCAATTGGGGAATGACTGATGTTTTTATTTATTTAATAACTTTTTTATATATTTTAGATATGAGACCTTTAGTGGGTGAGCTATTTATAAAACAATTTTGTGCAAATTATATAACAATTTTGACATTAACTTGGTGTATGGTTAAGATGTTGGTTCATGCCTAGTTTCTGTCAAACTGTCTTCCCAACAATTTTTGTAAAGTGATGAGTTCTTGCTCCCAAACCTTTGATCTTTGCATTTATCAATTAGTAGATTAGCATAGTCATTAACTACTGCGTATTTTCTACCTCTGTTCCACTGATGCACAATTTTATTTTTTAGCCAATACCAGATTGTTTTGATGATTATCACTTTGAAATATTCTTTGACATTTGGTATTGTGTAAGTTACCTTCCTTTAGATTTTTTCATTTATTTCCTTGATATTTTTGATCTTTTATTCTTCCATCTAAATTCTCTTATTATTTTTCTATCTATTTAAAATAATTCTTTGGTAATTTGATTGGTATGACATTGAATAAATAAATTTATTTAGATAGTATTGCTTTATTTAACATGTTGGTTCAGCATATCAATAGATTTAAATTAATTATTATAATTTTTCTCAATTGCTTAACAAATAAATATTTCTCAATGTTCTACTAGTTCTGCTCATTTCACTTTGCATCCATTCATATAAGTCGCTGAAGATCTTTCTGAAATCTGCCTGCTCATCATTTCTTACTGCATTCATATACCACACCTTTTTTCAGTGATTCCCTAATTGATGGGCATCCAGTCCATTTGGAATGGTTTGCCACCACAAACAAAGCTGCTAACAATATATTTGTGCATCTGGTCCTTTTCCTATTTTTATGAATTCTTTGTGATACATACATAGTAGTGATATTGCTTGATCAAAGCATACATATATTGTTTGGTTACCCTTTGGGAATAGCTACAAATTGCTCTTTAGAATGGTTGGATCAGTTCACAACTCTGTCAACAATGCATTAGTGTCTCAATTTTCCCATACCCTCTCCAACATTTATCATTTTCCTGTTTTGTCATGTTAGCTAACCTGAAAGGTATGAGATGATACTTCAGAGTTGTTTTACTCTGCATTTTTCTAATCAGAAGTGATTTAGAACACTTCTTCGTATGCATATAGATAACTTTGATTTCTTCATCTGAAACTGCCTATTCATATGCTTTGACCATTTATCAATCAGGGAATGGTTTGTACTCTTATGAATTTGACTCAGTTGTCCACGTATTTGGGAAATGAGGTCTTCATCAGAGAAACTAGCTATAAAGATTGTTTCCTAGCTTTCTTCATTCCTTCTAATCTTGGTTGCATTGTTCTTGTTTGTGCAAAAACTTTTTCAATTAATACAATCAAAATTATCTATGCCTATTTCATAATGTTCTCTATCTCTTTTTTTGTCAGAAATTCTTTCTCTATAAATCTGGCAGGTAAACTATTATTTGCTCTCTTAATTTGTTTGTGGTATCATCTTTTATGTCTAAATCATGTACCCATTTTCTTGGTTTTTTAATGAATATGGTCAATTATGCTGACAATTTTGCTAAGACTAAATCAGTCCTGCATTCCTAGTACAAATCCCACCTGGTCGTAGTGTAGGATCCTCGTGATATATTGCTGTAATCTTCTTGTAAGTATTTTATTTAGAAATTTTGCATCAATATTCATTAGGGAAATTGGTCTACAACTTTGTTTCTCTGTTTTGTTCCTCCCTAGTTTATGCATCAACATAACATTTGTTTCATAAGTCTGTCAATTTATAGTTTTTATAGTAGTTGAATTAATTGTTCATTAAATGTTTGGGAGAATTCTCTTGTGAACCTATTTGTTTCTTCTACTCCCAGCATAATTTTCTTTCTTACCCCCTAATTATTTTTAAGCCACCCTCTCAAGTTTATTTTAGAGTTGCACTCTCTTTCTACGTATGCTCTTTCCAACTACACTTTAAGTGATATAGTTTTTCCCAACTACACTAAGAACTCTCCAAATTCTTTCCAACTATACTATTGGTGACATAACTCTTAAAAATTGCAAGTATTATCTTCCCATGTAGAAATGTAAAACCTTTTTCAAGGTTGAATCTCTTATTTTCTCTTTCTTTTTTACCTTGTTATACTTCCCTTGAGTTTCAATATTGTAAATCAAAATTTTATCAGTGCTGATCTCTTTCTCAGGAGGCAAAAATAGCTTTAACATCTTCTATTTTATTGAATAACCAGTTTTTCCCCTGAAGAATTATGTTCAGTTTCACTAATTGAAACCTGATTATAATCCTAGTTCTTTTGCCTTTTGGAATAAGTCCTGTGTAATCCTCTACTGCCAAGGCAATCTTCACAGTACTGACAGTGACTGAATATGTCAGCATAGTACTGAATCATGAAGTATAAAGGACTCTCCATATAGAAGACAGAAGGAAAACATGTATTCAGACAACAGAAAGCCAAATTCCAACACAAGAAAGCCAAATCAGCATAACCAAGAAGTCAATGCACATTAGCACAGCAGTGGACAAAGCCACTCCCAAGCCTCACCCATCCCTTGCTGGTGCCTCCCCACAGACAAACACTCAGGAGCCTAGCTGTGCCTGCTTGTCTGTGCCGTCTCCTCCCTCTGCCCTAACTGCTCTCATCAACTTCCTCCCAGTTCTGTTCCATCCTTCCTGTTCCACCTGTTCAGTAAGCTCCTCCCAACACATGTGATTTAGACTTCCAAGTGATTTAAGCAGATCACATTGGCCTATTAATGAAAGGGACATATCTTCCCACTTAAATTACCATTACAAATTCTGACCATGACTCTTTAATATTTGAATTATTTCTGGCTGCTTGCAATATATACTTGTTTTCCTTGAGCCAGGAGTTCTGAAGTTTGGCTACATTGTTCCTGGAAGTTTTCTTTTGGGGATCTCTTTCTTGAGGTGATAGGTGGATTCTTTCAATGTGTATTTTGCCCTCTGGTTTTAGGATATCAGCACAGTTTTCCTTGATAATTTCTTGATGTGTAATGTCCAAATCATCCTTTTGATGATGGGATACAATAGTCCAGTGATTCTTAAATTTTCTGTCCTGGATCCATTTTGCAAGTCAGTTGTTTTTCCAGTAAGGTATTTTACATTTCCTTCTACTTTTTTCTGCTTTGATTTACTTTGATGGATATTTGATGTCTCACAGAGTCATTAGCTTTTACTTGCCCAATTCTAATTTTTAAGGAATTATTTTCTTCAGTGAGCTTTTGTGCCTCCTTTTCCATTTTGCTAATTCTACTTTTTAAGGAGAATGTTTCCTTTTTCCAAAGTGTTGACTCTTTTTTTATGATTCCATTGCATCACTTTCATCTCTTTTCTCAATTTTTCTTCTACCCCTCCTATTCGATTTTTAACTTCTTTTTTTACCTCCTCCATGAGTTCTTTCTGCGTTTGATATTAATTTCAATTTTTCTTTGATGCTTTGCATGTAGGCACTTTGCTGCTGTTTTTCCTCTTCTGAGTTTGTGCTAATCTTTATCAACATAATAGCTTTCTATGGTCAGATTCTTTTTGTGTGTTTATTTTTTTGCTTGTTTTAGCTAATCTTTCTTCAGCCTTTTCCTTACTTTTAAATTTGAGTTCTGCTCCTAGGATAGAAAGGATACTTTCCTAAGGTTCTTGTGCTGGGGGCTGCAGGCCCTGGGTGTTTTCCTGGTGCTGTTGTGGGGAATGGGGTGGGTGGGAGTTGCAGGAGCTGTTCAAGGTTTCAGAAGTCTGATCTGGTAGTGTGCTGAGGAAAGTGGGGGACCCTTGTGCTGCATTTGAACAATGGGAGGGGTCCTGCTGCTCTCTTGTTGTTATGCAGAGGTGGAGGTGGGACTGGAGATGACTGGTGTTGTGTGATATTGCATGGGTATGGCAGCTCCTCTAGTGCTTAGCTAAGACACATGGAGGTCCTAGTGCTGGTGTCTGCCTGTTCATTCGGGCTTATGATGAAGCATATTGGGGGGGGGGGGCATTCCTGGTCTTGGCATCTGCCTGCTTACCCGAGATTGCACTGAGACACATAAGGAGCCTTGGTGCTGGTGTTTGCCTGCCTCCTTGGGGCTGCACTGAGGGTCAGAGCCTCCCAGTGGCTTACTGAGGCATGGTCTTCTCATGAATTGCCAGGATGCTTCCTATGCTAGATTACACACCCTTTTACCTGAGTAAGACAGACCTTTCCTGCTGGTCTTCCAACTTTCTTGGGCTAGAAGATTGTTAGCCCTGTCTTTTTGCTAGTTCTTCCTTTTTATAATTTGTTTTATGGTACTATTTTATAGTTGTTTGGAAGTGAATATGGGAGAGATCAGATGATTTTCTGATTACTCACCCATCTTGGCTCCCAGAAGTTCATGCTTATTTAATGAAAAAAAAATAGCTATTCCAGGAATTCTTGTTGGGTATATGTAGAATTTACATTTTTGAGACTTCCTAGTAGCTCTTTTTACATAGTTATCCTCTTCTGAGTTTGTGACTTGATCTTCCCTTTCACCATAGAGATTTTTATGGCCAGATTTTTTTTATTTTTTGCTCATTTTTTTCCAACCCATTTCTTTACTCTGAATTTTGTGTTAAAGTTGCACTTTGTTTTTCTCAAGAGGGTATGGTCCCAACCTTTAGGCTTTTTTACACATTGGTTTTGGAGTTTGCTCTGAAGGTTGGAAGTTTAAGTCTACCAAAAGGGGGTGATTTAGGAGTCACTCCTCCTCTAGTTTATGCTCTGGTCCTTATCTAAGAAGGGCTTTTTCTGCCTTTCAAACAAAACCTCTATTGCTCCCCTTGGCCTTTGCTTTATTTTGGGTACTATTGTTTCCCTGAGCCCCTGTTCCTTTGAAATTGCAGTTGTCACTGCTCTGCAAGGTTCCTGCTCTGTTATGACTGAAAGAGTTCTTATCTGCCCTAGAACTTCAGCTTTGAAGTGGTTATGGGCAATTGAGATGTCACATAGTGGGCAGTCCCACTATGTTTGCACAGAGATCCCCTGTAATTTCTTTCTGACTAGTTACTTATTCCTCTGACAATCTCTGGGATGAGACCTCCAAAGCTATTACTGCTGTTCCTGTCACAGCCTCCATATCCAAGAGCTGGTATGGTTGTCACCATGTACACTCTGGGCCAGTCGCCACTCCAGTGTGACAGACCATTCTTTCTGACCACCTAATTTGTCTTGGGCTTGAAAAATATCTCACTCTGTCCATTGGTTGGCTTTGTCATACCAGAATAAAATTCAAGGTATTATTTTAAAATTGTTTTGAGAGTAATTTTGGAAGAGCTTAACTGTAAACTTTCCTCTACTCCATCATCTTAGCTCCACCTCCAGAAAACAACTCATCTTTAAGGATACATTTATACAGCAAATAACCAAATGCTTACCTTGCAACAGCCTTGTGAGTTATATGGCACAAGTTTATTTCCTTTTCACAGGGTAACTGAGAACTATGCTTAATGACATGTTCAGAATTGAAGAGGTAGTATGAGAGCTGGGACTCAAACTCAATTGATCTGATTCCATGACCACTGTTGTTCTTCTCTCTCTCTCTCTCTCTCTCTCTCTCTCTCTCTCTCTCTCTCTCTCTCTCTCTCTCTCTCTCTCCTTTTCCTGACTTCTTCCCTGATACCTTCAAAAATGTCCATGCCTTCTCCATCTTAAACAAACAACAACAACACACACACACACACACGCACACACAGAGCCATCTAACTTGATCCTACTGTCAAAAACAAATATATCCATACATTTCTATGCACAACTATAGAGACATACATTTATGAACATGTGACTCTCAGATATGTATATCTGTACACAATCATACACTTCTACATGATCATATGTGTATGTATTCACATATTTCCAATCACAATCTCTTCTCTGAGCTTTAGTCCTCCATCTCCAAACATCCAAATGCTTCTTGGATATCTTGAACTGGATGGATATTTCTTAAGAATTCAAACCCAACATGGACAAAACTCTGTGTTTCATTTCACAACTCACCCGTCTAACAAATTCCCTTATTGCTGTCAAGGATGTCACTGTCCTTCCAGTTACGCAGGCTTGCTACTTTATTAAATCATTTCAATTCCTCTGTTTCACTTATCCTTACATATCTATGCTTGTTTTACACTGTTTACAAATCCACTTATTGTTTCTCATGTATGTCTTCTTCTCTTTACTCACAAAACCATAACCCTAACTTAGAGTCTTATTACCCCATATCTCAACTATTGCAATAACCTTCTAATTGGTCTTCATGCCTAAATTTTTCTCTCTAATTCCATGTCATCCCCTGCTTAGTAATCTCCATTTATTCCATGTCACCTCCAGCAGTAAATAATAATTTTTCTTTGTTCCTTAAGGCACTTCATAACCTGTCCCCTTACTACTTTTCTAGTGTTCTAAATCTTCATTCATTTTATGATCCAGCTACACTGTTCTACTCATAGATTTCCATCATTTATTGCCATAATACAGCAGACCAGAGATAGACAATAAATCTCATAAGAGAAATCAAATTCTCTTAAGAAAAAGAAAGAAAAAAAACCTATCAAAACCTAAAAAAAATACAAATTACCCTGAAATATAAGTTCATCACAATTTCATAAATGGAATATATGAGGTTTCTAATCACTATATATTGCTTCTTTACATAAGCCATTCGAGTTTCAAAAACTTTTTATGTGTCAGTTTCTGCAGAATCAATGTCTCTAAATATTAAGAGCTAATTAATTCAGTGTTAAATATCTACATGTGTGAGTTTACACACCTTTATTTAGAAAATATATTGCTTTATAAATTGGTTTGCTTGCATCTTTCAGTAAGATAGAAAATCAGTTCTTTAACTAGTGACCTCAAAGCTTTAAGAAAGATTATTGGTTGAAATGTAAATTTCTTTCCTCATGGATTGTGATTATGAAGCAAATTGAGCTCTTGAAATTGAATGTATTAACTCTATTGTATAAATTATGTGCGGTCATTATTAAGAAAGAAAGCATGATGTGACACTATTAGAATGCTAAAGAAAGTAGGATTTTGAATCCCAAATGATGATCTGTATTTTAATTCAATTTCATGTTATAGTTTTCGAGAGTGTCATTTATTGTCTAGACAAGGATGAGTGAGACCCTTTTCCTGGGTTTAAGTTTCACTGTCATTAGCTCACAAATGCCTAAATCTCCATTTTCATCTCAAAAGATATTACAAAGCCCATGTAATATTATTAATTAGCATTAGAAAGACATAAATGAATTTATAAAGAAGAGCGTACTGGAGCCTGCTTATACTGTCTGTTGAGAGATTATTAACTTTTCAGGGCAAGAATTTATGGCTCAGAAATCAGCAAATGCTGCAAAGTATATATATATATATATATATATGCTATGTTGCATTGTATTGTATTGTTTTACATAATTGTATAATTAGTGTGCATTTGATAATTTAGATAAGAAGGTGAATAAGAAAATGTTAATAATGTAGATTAAACTTAAAAGTGTTTCATGTGTACTTTCTTTTCCCTTGTAAGGCCAGTAATTAAACATTTACCAGCACATCCCTGATTATGAAAGTCACTAGGTTATATAGAGTTAAATGATTCATTTTTCCACACAAAAAACAACAACAACAACAACAACAAAAAACTTGTTATCTACAGAAAATTTGTGAGTAGACCTTCACACAGAGGTCCAAAGAAGAAATACAAGAACATGCTCAAGGTTTCTCAAGAACCTTGGAATCCATTGTGTCATGGAAGACACTGGCAAAGGACTTTCCTGCATGGTGTGCCCTCATCAAAGAAGGCACTATGCTCTATGAGTGAAGCAGAATTGTAGTAACCCAAAAGGAGCATGAGATGTTCAAATTTAGAGACATCTCCATTCTAAATGTTCATATGAACTGTTCGTGCCTGATTGAGCTGATATTGGTCTGTTTATCCACAGTCAGACATGCTGTCCCTTCCTCAAATCTGCTATTGTCGTTTTGGTCTTCTTTGAGAATAAAGTACAACAACCACAATATTGCACAATTATTATTGTTATATTTTCATGATAGATACTTGTGAAAGTATCTGGTTCTGGTACTTTTTGATATGTATAGCCTCTTTAATTTGATTTTATGGGTCAAATTTATTTGTTTAGACTTGTTCACCATTTTGAAAATTTGGACCTCATAATTTTGTCTGATATTAATCCACTTTATACTTCCAGATTTATTAATAGGCAACTGTTCAAAACAATCTCTTCTATGGATGGGAGGTGTAATTGTTGTTTAATTGCCATAGGGAACTCAAGGGTTAGGAAACTATACTAATACTGGTCAGTATCTCCTTTGTAATTTATATTTTTACAGAACTGAATGCAATGCTCAACTAAGTGACTTTCACAAAGTATATTAACTACCTTTATATCTTTGACCCCTGGTTGGAATATTTGATGAATTCCTTCACATCAATAGTTTCTTTCCTTACACTAGTTGTAGGGATATTGTTAGTGCAAAACTGTCCAAATTAATATAATCAAAATTCTTTTGTGATCACCTCTATCTCTTGTTTGCTTACAAATTCTCCCCAGAGAGTTTATTCAGATATTAATTGTCATGAGACCATAGTATACACTATTCTATCCAAATACTGTGTCTGTTTGAAAATATATACATACATATATGTGTGTATGCATATATATATATGCATCTACACAATAAGTTATTTTTGAAAAAAAAATGAATTACTTAAAAAATCTAGTTGCTATATGATTGGTTCATTCATTTAATTAATGCAAACAAAGTAGTCATTTTGAAATCACTTAAACTCAATTTTTTTTGTGCATCCAGAGTTTTATTCTTTGTCTATTGGGATTCTTGGTATGCCATTCTGTTTATCATTGCAATGAGTTGCAATCATTGCAATCATTTTGACATCAAAATTAGGTGACACCTTTAGTTTTCTTCTAGTTTCTCCTTGAATTTCATCCATCCATTCATCCTGGGAAGAATAAATGAATGAAAAATAAAAATATTCTCCAAATCACAATCAAATGTTAATGACATTATCAAAAAGTAACCCATATTTGATAGTATCAGAACTTGATGAGATTAATAATGAATAGCAGTCATAAAAAGAACCGTAAATACATTTTATCAGCATTATCTGAATCCCACTTCATTATTTTATTTTGTTGTATAACATATACATGCATGTGTGTGTATCTAATGCATTATAAAAATAAAAGCTGAGGAAGAGTTCTCCAATTCAATATTTGAGGAGGTGTCTTTGCTTTAAATAGTACTTTATTATAATTGTGAAACTTTGCTCAAAACTCAGAATATGGGTGGACATTTGGGAATATTTAATGTTCCTGATTTATTCTTAGTGAGACTGGTAGTTCAATGCATCAGAGAGAGTTAAAAGCTGTGTTGCAATAAAATTCATAACCCAAAGGTACAGTTTTTAGGACGTTATTTAAACCACTTCCAAATATCTGTGTACGTGCATAGAAAGGGTTCTCCAGAATGAGTTCTTGTGCTGAACCTGAACAGAATACAACAGGATAGAGATTATTAATACTGCAAGTCAGAGAAGTGACATTTTGGGATACATAATAGACAATTAATAACTGAATAAAGATATACACTTAAGTGATTGTGAAAAGAATCACAATTGATGAATGTGACTTTATGTTGAAACTACTGAGGCTAATGTCACAATGTTTTATTACTTTGCTTGATGTGTGATCTCAGTTCAGATATTCTTTCCCCTGTGAACCTCATAAAATATATTTATGTATACATGTATACACAAAGTTGTGTGTGTGTATATATATATACATATATATACACATATATACATATATATGTCTATACATATATATGTATATGTATGTAATAGGTATATGCACATGTTATTTACAAGTATATATCTCTAGATAGTTTAGATGTTGTGCCCACATTTGGTCTTTACTCAATTTCAGTTTTTCTGATGTTTTATTTCATAAAATATCTAAATAAGAAACTGCCCACAGTTAAATTCCTAGGAAGAAAGGCAAAGCTCACAGCTCTGTCTTAACAAAGAAACTATTGCTTGCTTTTCTGACAGGACACATCATGTTAAACGTACCTCTTTACTGCCCTAGTCCCAGTCAGGAATGAAAATTTAAAAGCAAGTCTAAAATGGTTTAATAATCACACACACAGACATTCTGCTAAGATTATCATGGCCACCACCATTTGGTGCAATTAACTATCCATATGTTACAAACTATTATTAACTTTATCCCATGTGGAGAAAAATAATGGGATGTCTTCTCAAAGGGGAAGGAAATGAATAACTGAAAATCAGGGCTTTTGAATGTGTTTAGGGTTATTGCTCTCTGAATAAGGGATTTTAAATGTAAGTTTACAGTGGCTTTTGTTTAATCCTTTTTTTCCCCTTCTCTACTTACTACTTTTTATTGTTAATGATTTTATGCATGTTTTTTAGTTCTTTTTTCCAATTTTCTAGGAGCCCAGTGCCAAAGCAGGGTCAGTACAACCCCCAATATCAC
Source organism: Lagorchestes hirsutus (assembly GCA_028533205.1). NCBI lineage: Eukaryota > Metazoa > Chordata > Mammalia > Diprotodontia > Macropodidae > Lagorchestes > Lagorchestes hirsutus. The sequence continues at coordinate 103,035,917 of CM052677.1, forward strand.
TGGTCAAATAATGGGCAAAAGTAGGGAAAAAGTGGATTTACATCAATTATTCCAGCCCAGTGAGCTGTCACCTGTAGCATTTTAAATTGAAATCCACTAAGCTACCCTAATCTGCCTCATATCATAAAGTACTAAGGATCAGAAGCAGAATTTGAACACAGCACTCTTCTACTTCTAAGGAATATCATTTAAGTTTCTGATAACAAGTTTTTGAAGGTGTTGCCAGAGGAGTTCTAACTCTGGCAACTCTAACTATCCTGTAAAGTTTTGATTGCAGATCATGACCCTGCATTTATCTGCTGTGAAAAACTCTACTGTTTCCTTACTTACTGCATTACTAGCTACAGAAACCTTCACACTCGGTCCCTCTCCTTGTTATTCCCTGGCTATCACCACCACTTCCCCCAGTAATTCTTCTGAATTCTCTTTGTAATCATCTGCCTTCTCTTTGCCACACCTTCCACATTACCTTTCCTCTCCTATCCCTTTTTTTGGTCATTAATTTTATTCTCCATTAGAATGTAAGCTTCTAAAGAATATATTGCTTGCTTATATTTGTATCTCCAGTGCTTAACTTAATTTCTGGCACACAGTCAGACTTTGAACATATTTTGTCTGTCTACCTCACCTTCCCATTATTTGATGTGGCAGGCAACAATAGAGGTGGCAGTGGAAAACTATATAGATTAATTTGAAACATATTCTCAAAAACGTTCTTCCAATATACTGGTAACCATGTCAGAAATGGTTGCAACCAGCACTCATTTGGTTTACAGGATTAAAAATATAGTTAAAATAAAAATATCTGAAATCTTTATTGGTCATTGATATATTATTATTACTTATTTTATCATATTATCAAACCAAGCACAAAGGCCGGAGGATATAGATTGTAAAAACAAGTAATGTAATTTAATTAATTCTACCGGCATTTATTAAGCACCTACTTTGAGAGAGGCTGCTGTTGCTTTGGTGGATAGAGAAATCATCTTGAAGGAAGAAAGACCTGGGCTTATGTCTGTGTGACCCAGGGTACATTGCTAATTTTTCAGTGCCCCAGGAAATGTCTCTTAGACTCCAAATTGCAGAAAGAAATTTGGCTCTGTATTGGCAGAAAAACTCCTTCACTGGGAGTTCCTCTGGGTGATAAAAACATGTCTAGTTTAAAAAAAATGTATGGCTAGAGAAACAAAGACAAAAGTGAAATAACACCTGCACCTTCATGAAACTTGTATTCTTATTAGATAGGAATTTTGATTTGAGGAAGAGCATGGCCAATAATACAGACTCTAATATAGTAGACATAAAATAACCAAGGACAATGTAGTGAAACATTTCAAATTTTCAAGATGTCAGCTGCTGTTACTAGGATTCCCTTTCTTTGATTGGGAAATTTTAAAAAAAGTCTTCAGGGTATTTCCTTCCTCTACACCTTCTCCTCTGTCATTTAGAACTTGTCATACATAAATATGTTAATTATATTTAGGTCAAGATTTCTCTGTATTTACAAAACTGACAGGAATAGGGAAGTGGGAAGATACAAAAAGATAAAACATTCAGATTATAACATTTAATCATACCGTGATCCTCACTTTATGATGCCCTTTGGACCATTTGTATTTTCAGACTTGTCCCTCCTCTGTGGTCCTGATACAATATCTCATGGTGTGGAAGTAATTAAATGTTTATAACTTTTAACCTGGAAGGGTCAGCCTCTTGACTTTAGAACGAAGGAAACTGAGGCCCAGAAATACTGGATATTTTGCCAAACTTAGGTGCTAAGCATCAGAGACAGAATTTGAACTCAAATCCTCTAACTCCAAAGCAAATGTTCTTTCTCTGGCTGATTCTGGGTTTTTTGAGGCTTTGTCAGATGAGTTCAAATAGTGGTAAGTAAATTCATTCTGTATAATAGATTAGTGGGGTTGAACTGTAAGGTGACTAGTGGGAATAATTTTAAGAAGAATGGGAATATGGGCTACTGTTGGCTCACATCTTTCACTTAAATTTATGTAATAAGACCTGGATTTGTAGACATTCTATGCATATGAAGGGCTTATGCACATACTTTTCATATGGAAAGTAGAACTCTGAAAATGACCTGACATATTACCTTCCAACATTGTGCTAAGAAAGTGCCTCTTTCTTGGGTGGCTCTTACTGTTCTTAAACACCCTCATGTTTAAACAAAGGATACCACAAAATGTAAAGACCAATCACATGTTTGTAACATTAATATTAAAATATGACACACATAATCCTCTAACATTTTTTTAAAGCAAATACAACATATGGACAATTGATTCAGGGGCAGGGTAGAAACAATCCTTTCCTCCTGTCAGGATTCACCCTCAGAGTTCCTACTTCTGCAATGAATGCCTGACAATCTCCCACCCCTTACTCCATAGTCACACACTTTTAGGACTCTGAAAATAATGAATAAACTGCAAGTATACTAGTCACCATCTTCCATGGTTTACCACTGCTTTAGTTATGATTATTATATGCTGTTGTTATCTATCCTTCTCCTGTCTCCTCACATCCTGCAGGATCCAGGATCACCACATCACCATCTATCAATCTTCATCTCCCTTTGAGGGCTGATCTCCCATTAGCATGGTAGTAGAAAGTAAAATTAACATAGGTGGGGTTTGGGGGGATGGTCTTTGAAATGCAGATTTCTTTTGGAAATTTTTATCTAAAGTATAGGTATAATGCACATTTCTGTAAAGCAAGAACTACCTGTATACTTTGTGTATGTACATGTACATAGAACATATGCACATACACACGTGTGTGTGTGTGTGTGTGTGTGTGTGTGTAATATGTTTGAAGACACTACTGAGGTTGTTATTTGAATTGAAATTGATGAGGGCTGGAAAGGAGGTGTGAGACACCCACAAAGATTGGGGTGCCAGGGGCAGGTGGTCTGGAAAACAAGTCATGACCTCAAGCATTGTTGAAGTCAAGGCAAAAATTTACTAAGCTTTTAAGCTGGCAAGAGTTCTTAGGGAACCTGCAAACTTAAAGGAGTATAGGGAAAGTTTATATAGGATATTCTATATAAAATATAGAAAATATGTGCCAAAAATGCTAACTAGGTGTTTTGGGGTGGGATAAAGAGTGATTAAGGAGTGGTCAGTTCTTAAAGGAACATGCACTTTTGGTATCTACTGCATAAATATTTTACCCAAAATTCATTGGGAAATAGCCTGGGGTGGGGGTGCGTGCTATTTGGAGGTGTGGTTTTAGGCCTGAAACATCACTAAATCAACCAACAGTCAGAGCTAGCTTAGAAAAACATCAATGTCTTGTTAGACAAAACAAATGTAAGGGAGTATAGGTATGTGCCAGTCTAGGATCCATATGATTGTTCAGTGAATAGTACATGTTGGTATGACCCACTACACAACCAGTTCAGTACACACCTGTTTCAAACTAATGAGTTCTATAGGTGCAATATAGAAAGAAGGGAAATAATGGTTGTTGCTAGGGCAGGCTATGTCCTTGGGCTGGGGAGAAACTGTCTGAGACAGTATTTTGAGACTAGAAAGAAATGTGATTTTTAAAGAGAAATGTGATTTTAGAATTGGGGCCCAAGTACATGCAACCAAGCACCCCATCAAAATGACTAGCAGTATAAGGGTAATCTCAAAAATAATAATGAAATTTTTAGAAGTAGATTTTTAGAAAAAAATAATATTTTTGAACATGCTGAGTTTGATATTCCTGTTGAACAATCAAGTTTCAGTAGTATAATAGGCAAATATAAATAACTGGAGAAATATTAACTGCTCATGGGTAAACTAAACCAACATAAAAAATGAAAATATTACCTACATTAAATTATTTATTCTGTGCCATACCAATCAGTCTACTAGAAATTACTTTATACAGCTGAAAATCAAAGTAACTAAATTTATTAAAGGTAATTAAATGTCAAGAATATCATGGGAATCAATGAAAAATGTGAATGATAGAGACATAGAAATTATAGATATCAAACTATACTACAAAATAGTAATCATCAAAACAACTTGATTCTGGATAAGAAATAAAACAGTTATTTAATGGAATTATATTACATAGATCATATATAGCAAGCATTTGATAAACCCAGAGATACCAATTGTTGAGATAAAACTTGCTATTAAACAAAAAAAAAAATGTTTGGAAAACTACAAAGAAGGCAGACAATAAATTTGGTATAGGCCATTATCTGAAGCTATATACATATATATGCAGATAAGCTCAATTATGGGTATAAGATTTAGACATAAAGCATGATATTATAAGCAAATTAGGGGAACCTGGATAAAGTTACCTGTCAGAACGATGAATATGGAAAGAATTCATGAGCAAACAAGAAAGGAAGAGGTTAACAGGAGGTAATAGTGATTATTTTAATTGCATTAAATAAAAAAGGGGCTTTGCATAAATAAAACCAATTCAAGCAAAAATGAAGAAAAGCAGAAAACCAGTATGTTCCTCTCATAAAGGTCTAATTTCTCAAATACATAGGGAAAAAAGTCAAATTTTTTTTAATTGAAAGGCCTTTTTCAATTGATGAATGAAAAAGTATATGAAAAGGTATTTTTCAGAAGAAAAAAAAATCAAAGCTACCAGCAATTATATGAAATAATAAATCACTTGTAGTTGTGGTTGTGTGGTTTGTCCTTCATTCTTGAAGAGGATCGTGACATCAGGAAGATGATCACATGACTTGTGGTTGAATTGGATTTCATTTGAAGGAGGACTATGCAAACTCACTAGCCTCACTTTCTTCTCCAGAGCCATCTGGAATCACTGACCAGATACACATCAGAATGACCTAAGATGACCCAGGATGGAGTGGAACACCTTGGTCCTTTTAAGTTAAGGTCTTTTTGAATTTTCACTTTGAGTGAGGCAACACCCATTCATTGAATAGGCCTGCTTAACAAATGAGTCAAGGGATGGCCCCTTTATTAAAAAAAAAAAAAAAAAATCAAACCTGGAGGGAAAACACTCAGGGTTACTGTCCAAAACAGAAACATTATTTATATTCACTCTGAACCAGGATCATCCTCCCTAAAACAACCATTAAGTGGTGCTTGAGCAGACTTCTATTGCTAGCCACTAAATCCAAAGTGAACTGGGTTTAAGACATGGTCTTTGAGAGAGAAATCCATCCAGTAAACCCCAAGATAACTCGGTATGTTTTAGCCATCAAAAGTTGCCTTTCTTTGTTCACAGCACCCTCAGTAAGGGCATGATACCCCATATGAGGAAAGGGGAGGAGAGGAGAGGAGAGCCTTTAATCATTCAATTCCAATTCAATTGCAAGTCATATCACTGTCTTCCTGATGTCATGGTCCTCTTCAAAAACTGAGTTCAAACCACAATCTGTGCATAGTCTGAGTTGCCCTAATGGAGACCCAGCTGTCCAGTTCCAGTTGTCCAACTCAACTCCTCCTTTTCCCACCTCTCATTTCCTCTTCTTTCTTCTCCCATCTCTTCTCCTTACATACGGTATTATAAATCACTAATAATTAGAACAATAAAACAATTTATCAAATTGGCTAAGATGACAGCAAAGTACGGCATATGCCAGAGGGGATGTGGAAAAACTGGGACACAGATGTACTGTTGGTGAATCTGGGAATTAGTCCAACTATTTTGTAAAACAAGTTAGAACTATGCCCCAAAGTCAATAAAACTGTGCATATCTTTTGTGCCAACAATCACTAATGTATAACCCCAAAAAATCAAAGAGAAAGGAAGAGGATTCATATGTACACAAATATTTATAGTAACTCTTTTTGTAATAGAACATAATCAGAAATTGAAAGGATGATCAGCAATTGGGGAATGACTGAACAAGTTATGATATATGATTGTAATAGAATCCTGTAGTACAATAAGAAATGAGGAAGGGTGTTCTTTCAGAGCAACCTGGGAAGACTTACATGAATTTATAAAAGTGAAGTGAGGAAAACCAGGAGAAAAATGTATGCATTAATGACTATTATAATGATAATTAATTCTGAAAAAATGTAAGAGCTCTTATCTACACAGCAATCTACAATAGTAACAAATGACTCATGATGAAAAATATAATCCACCTCCAGTGAGAGAACTGATGAAGTCTGGGTGTAACATTTTTTCTCTTACTTTATTTTCTCAGAACATAGCTACTGTTGAAATGTCTTGCATGATTTCATATTTATAATGAGTATCATATTTCTTTTCTTCTCAATAGGTGATTGCAGGGAGAGAAATTGGAACTGAAAATAAAAATATTTTTGAAATTACTTTCCCTAACTATTATTTATAGTTTTCCTCATTGAAGTTTTCACTTCTCAACAGTTGAATAAGACTTCCCATGCATATATATATATACATATATATGTATACACATATATACACATACATATATAAATATACACGTATTTGTATATATGTGTATACACATATATCCCGGTAAATATTTCTTTATACATGTATATGATCTCTTATTACACAGTCATGCTTCATTATATTCATGTAACAACCCTTGCTTATGCATTCTACAATTGATAAGCATCTACTTTGTTTTAATGTTTTACTATCATAAAAAAATTGCCACTAAATTATCTTTGCATGTATAGACTTGTTTTTTTCTAATGACCTCTGGAATTGATGAGTCAAAAGTTTTGCCTATTATAATCACTTTTTTGCATAATTCTAAATGATTTTTCAAAATTGTGGTACCGATGCATAGTTCTAATTAATTCATGTGACCATCTTTCTACAAGCCATACAACATTAACTTCTCACATCTTTTTTTGCTTTAGTTTTCTGGATTTGATTTCAAACCAAATATTTTGCTTTTCATTTCTCTTTACATTTGTGATTTGGAGACTCAATTCATATTTTTAATTGTTCACAATTATTTTTAGAACTATATCATTTAATGAAATCTCTTATTTTTATAGATGAAAAAATCAAAGTTCATAGATGTTATGACTTTTTAAAGGTCACACAGAGACCAAATAATAGGATTTGAACCTGTCATCTGATTCCAAGTACCAATGCCTTTCTGACTATACCATATTACCCCTACTTCAGAATCATATTGAGAACCTAAATACACATATATTGATGTACCAAAATCTTGACAGATCACTTAAATATTCATTGGAATTTTAAAAAATCATATGGCTGAATGCATTACTCTAAGAAAAAGCATTACATTATTGACTTTTCACTTATTGGTGAACAAATTAAAACTTTCATAACTAGATAATAAATTTTCGTATGACAGTCTATTAAACTGTCTTCTTAAGTGCAGCACTAAAAGGTTGTGAAAATATCCCCACAAAATATCGTACAATTACTAGCTTTATAATTATGATTACTAGATTGATTACCACAATTGTGTCAAGAGTATATTTGTATTGTCTCTGGAACTATCAAGTGTGTGTGTGTGTGTGTGTGTATGTGTGTGTGTGTGTGTGTGTGTATCACTCAGTATGTTTCTAGGCTCTTTCATTTTTTAAAGACACAGATATTGTTACCTTAAATTAAATTCTGCTTCATGTGGACTAATTTTCTAACAGTTATACAAAAGTTGCTTCAGTGCTATGATACTCTTATATTTAATAGCTTTTGGGATATTGGGATCCAAGGTCCCAATGGTTTCCCCTCTGAAGAATTGAAAAGGTTGAGATACTTTTTCTAGTGCAAAACAAGAACCTAGAAAGATGGTTTCAAAACAGCATGAGGGTTTAATTAATTTAAAAGACTAAGTCAAGTAAATAGGTAGTAGTGATGGTAAGGGCAGTGGTGTTTGAACTAAGTGTTTAAGATGAATACCTAGTCCCGTAACTAGGAGCAAATAAAAAATGATACATTTTTCCATCTTGTATTCTGCAAAGTAAACTATGATAAAAATCTTGAGGGAAAAAGATTAATTTTCATTAACACTACCATTTAATTTGAAATGATGCAATAGCATTTGTCATTATTATTGTCATATATTTGGTCTGGTCAATATTTTCATTTTGGCCTCCTAGAAACGGAAATTTTAATTCCTTTTGTCAAGACTTTCTCATGAGTGCATCAACTGTATAGATAGGATTTCCTCAAACTGATGTCCTTTAATGACTCTCAGGAGATGAATTCACTAACTTAATATTTCTTTTTTCATTTCTAATATCTCTGATTCCTAATGAATTGTGGTAATGTCATTAAAATCAAAACCGACATTCTAATGATCAACATATATTTTATTTTATCCTTTCCTTGAAATCTAATTTCTCAGTGTATCAAATGTAAAATTATGTTAAAATGCATGGATTTTCAGTTGTAGGTGAGTATTGTTTTTCATGGTTACATTTATAATCATAGTGCTAAGAAGTCATGTTAAACAAGATGACATGGATGGTAATATTGAAGAGTGATTCTGTCAGTTTTCTTCATCCAAATAAGAAAGGTGGATTTTTGTCATGAATTTAAAAAGGTGAATACACAGCACATAAATAAAATACTGACTATAATAGCCCCCTTTCCCATTGTTGTCAATCACAACATTCAGAAGAAAAAAAAGACAAAATGGAAGTAAATTTTTTCTAGGCCATTGGACATTCAACTCAGCATGATTTTTCAATTTTATAAACAGTAGGAGGCTCAACAAGAAACAATGAAGGAAAACAGGACCATGAAATCAGTGAGCAGAGTAACTGTCTGATTCTTCTGCCATTTAATTTCAAATTAAAATATTCTTAAAAATGAAAGCAGTCTAGAAATTCAAGGATTTCTAACTTGAAGGGCATTGAAAATATATTTAATCACTCAAATGCTCCATTTCACATATTACCCATGCTAAAAATTCTGTTGAATTTTTAAGTTGTTTCTGTCTCAATGTCCAATATATAATCAGAATTTTATATGTTTTGCATTTTCTTTTTCATATCCCTTGTGAAATTTACTGTCACTCAGTAGGGCTGAATTTGTTAGTAATTTCCTCAAGGCATATGTTAGCTCTGTTCAGAGAATATGCCTTTAATTTGATACCAGCTAGATCATGCCTCTTTTTAAAACAGTGTAGCTTAAAGAGTATATTTAACCCAGTTGTAAATAGCAATCATAATTTAAATGTAAGGCAAACAATTCAGGTATTTGATTTTGAGTGTTTTCGAAAGATCTCTTAAATATAAAATAAAAATATCAAAGTCTCTACTAAATTTCTTTTTGGAGAAATCATCATGGTGTACTGATGACGGCATTCTTGAAAGCTGTATTCATGAAGCATAACCACTAGTGGGACCTATTGTTTTAGAAAGAACTCAGACTTGAATAATATCATTTCATATTTTTATTTGACTTTTATAAGATTTTAAGTTTTAAATTTTCATGCTTTCCTTCCCTTTCCCCTTCTCTAAGATGGTATGCAATCTGATATAGGCTATAAATGTACAATCATATAAAACATGTTTCCATATTTGTCATGTTGTAATGAAGAATTAGAACCAAAGGGGAGGGGGAGCACAAGAAAGAAGGAAAAGACAGAGAAAGAGAGAAGGAGAGAGAGAGAAAGGGAGAGAGACAGAGACAGGGACAGAGAGATAGAGACAGAGAGAGACAGAGAGAGAAACAGAGAGAGAGAGAGCGAATAGTATGCTTTGATGTACATTCAGACTCCACAATCCTTTTTTTTTTTTTTTTGGATACGGATAGTATTTTTCATCATGAGACTTTCAGAAATGTCTTAGATTATTTAATTGTCGAAAAGAGCTAAGTGTGCCAAAGGTGGTCATCACACAATGTCGCTATTACTGTGTACTATGTTTTCCTGATTTTGCTCATTTCACTCAGCATCAGTTCATGCAGGTTTATCTAAGTTTTTCTGAAGTCCTCTGTGATGACAATAAAATTAGGATATTTTGCTGTTTTTTGTTTTATCATTGTGTCTCTGATTGAATAATGTAATTAAAGAAAATCTTCCCCACCCATTGATGGGTCTGTCCATTGAGGGAAACTTGATTAGCAGAGTGGTTTTGTAGGAAGGTCCCAAGTACCTTTTGCTTTTTCTATTGAGGCACTGGATCAGAGGGTTATGACCCCTGGCTCTGAAAAGTGCATAAATACTCTGAGGATGAGGTTTTATTCTGGGGTTTACTGATTGGAGCTGTTTCTTTGGTCACAGAGACTCTGAGAGGCTTTAGGAGCCTCCCAGTTAAAACCAGAAGTTGATGTTTCCCTCTCTGATAATTGTAGGGCAGCTAGATGGTCAGTGGGTAGAGCACCAGTGCAGGATTCAGGAGGATTTGAGTTCAAATCTTGCCTCAGGCACTTGACATTCACTAGCTATGTGACCTTGGGCAAGTCACTTAACCCCAATTGCCTCATCCTGGATCTTCTCCAGTCATCCTAATGAATGTTTAGTCACTGGATTCAGATGGCTCTGGAGGCTGGAGACCTGCACTGCCCTCCCTCACTCAAAACAAAGTGAAGTGCAAGTCATGTAATTATTTCTCTGATGGCATCGTCCTCTTCAGCAATGAAGGACAAACACATTCTGGTAACTGTTTGTTCCAAAACTGAAAATTTTAGTTTTAGAAGCTCTGTCTGTTGATTTTTGATTTCTCTATATTTTCTCTAAAATTTTGATTTTGATTTTCTTTGGTATCTGTGCTTAATTAAAGTCATTGTTAACCCCTCAAAGGTTGCCTTTCCTTTAAGAGAAGCAGATCAAAGAAGCATGTGGTAGCAGCTCCCCCCATGAATGTTGGGGTGCTGTTACCTGATACATCCCACTGCTCATCATTTCTTATAGAAGAATAGTATTCCATTATATTCATATACCATAATTTATTAAGTCATACCCCAATTAATGGGCATCCCCTCAATTTCCAATTCTGGACCATGACAAAAAGAGCTATTATAAATATTTTTGTACATGTGAGTCCTTTTCCCATTTTTATGATTGCTTTGAAATACAGACCCAGAAGTAGTATTGTTGAGTCAAAGGTTATGCCCAGTTTTATAACCCTTTGGGCATACTTTCTCTTTCCCTTAACTTTCTCTTGACAATGGTTGGATCAATTAAGAACTCTATCAACCAACAATGCATTAGAGTTCTAGTTTTCCCACATCTTCTCTAACATTTGCCATTTTCCTATTTTGTGAAGATATGTTCATGAAGATATGTTTAATATTGATATTACTTCATTGTCTATGGTATATTTTAGCAGGATGTAGTTTCCTTCCTTATCCCTTTTTATAAAATCTATTTATTTTCTTTGGCTTTGTCTGAGATCAGGGTTGCTAATCCTGCTTCTTTTTTACATCAAAGTCAGTTTATGCTCCTACACTCTTTGTCTATGAATACCCCTTCTGTGTGTTGTAATAACAATTCAGTTCTCAATAGTTACAAGTGCCAGCTTCCCATGTAGGGATGTAAACAGCTTACCCTTATTGAATAATATGTTTTTTTTTCCTGTTTACCTTTTTATGATCCTCTTGAGTCTTTTATCTGAAGATCAAATTTTCTGTTGAGCTGTGGTCTTTCCATCAGGATAGTTTGGAAATGCCCTATTTCATTGAATGTCCATCTCTTCCCCTGAAAGATTATGTTGAATTTTGTTGGGTAGTTAATCTTTGGTTATAAATCAAGCCCCCTTGCCTTACAGAATATCATATTGCAACCCCTCTGATCCCTTAATGTAGAAGCTAGTAGTTCTGGTAGAAGCTGAGTAATCCTGACTGTGGTTCTATGCTATTTAAATTGTTTCTGATTGCCTGCAATATTTTCTCCTTAACCTGATAATTCTGGAATTTGCCTACAATATACCTTGGCCTTTCCAATTTGGGATCTTTTTCAGGAGTTGATTGATAATTCTTTCAACCACTATTTCCCTCCTTTGGTTCTGGTACCTCAGGACAGTTTTCCTTGATTTCTTAAAAGATGCTGTCCAGGCTCCTTTTTTGATCATGAATATTGTAGATCAATAATTATCTCTCCTGGGTCTCTTCTCCTGCTCAGTTGCTTTTCCAATGTGATAGTTTGCATTTTCTTCTATTTTTTAAATTAATTTGATTTTATTTAGCTGATTCATGATGTCTCAAAGAGTCATTAGTTTCCACTTGTACAATTCTAATTTTTAACAAATTGTTTTCTTTGGGTAGCCTTTATACCTCCTTTTCCATTTGTCCAATGCTAATTTTTAAGGAGTTCTTCACCTCAGTGAAAGTTTGTACCTTCCTTTCCATTTGGTCAATTCTACCTTTTAAAGAAGTCTTTTCTTCAGTGCATTTTTGCATCTCCTTTTCAATTCAACCATTTGTATTTTTTAGAGTTGCTTTCTTCAGTTTTTATCTTTTTCTTTCAAGCTGTTGACTATCTCTTTCATACCTCTCATTTATTTTCCTAATCTTTCTTCTACATCTCTTATTTCACTTCTAAATTCCTTCTTAATCTCATCTAAGAAGGTTGTTTTGGGCTTGTGACCAATTCATATTTCCATTTGAGGTTTCAGATGTATGTATATTGACAATGTTGTCCTCTTCTAAATTTGCATTTTGACCTCCCCTGTCACCATAATAATTCTCTACAGAGTTCTTTTCTGCTTCTTGTTCATCTTGTTTGTCTATTTCCTGGCTTTTAAAGTTGAGCTCTCTTGTAGGAGCACAGGGAGCACTATCGCAAGTTTCTTGTTCTGAGGGAAAGGGGCCTGTTCACTGGCTTTGTGTACTAAGGCCTCAGGTAATGGCACCTGGAGGATGTAGAGTCTGGTAGCTTATCTGGTGCTGAGCTGGGGTCTCTGTGGTGGCATCTGATTTGTGCTGAGGCTGGGGAGTAGAGTTTCTGCATTTCCCCAGGGCTACACTGAAGTATGTGGAGGTTCAACTGCTGGAGTTTCCCTGCTCACCTGGGGATATACTGAAGCATGGGGAGGTTTGACTGTTGGAGAATGCCTGCTTGTCCAAGACTGTGCTGAATCATGTGGAGTCTGCCAGTTCTGTTGGCTATGCTAAGCCATGTGGGGAGTCCTGGTGTTAGTGTTCTAACTCTGTGGGGCTCAGGATCTCCCACTGATCCCACAGGATTTCCCTCTAAGTCCCCCTGTCACTTCATGGTTTCTACTGTTATATTAATTCTCCTTTGGTGCTGTTATCTGTGCTCTTAAGAGGTCATTAAGGTAGATAGAGACTGATCTCTGCTTACTCCAACATCCTGGCTCCCAGAAATAGCTCAATATTTTCTATGTTCATTAAAGTAGTAAATATATATTCAATGTTTATACTTCAACTCTTCAAACGATCTTTTTTTTTCATACATGTAGGTCTCTAGTCTACTAAACCTTAGGACACAAGATAAATTGAAGAAAATCAACAGAAGGAAGGCACTAACATTAAGGAGGATCAAGAAAGCCCTCTACTAGAAGCCATGTGATTAAAAGATACTCCTTGGAAGGAAAGTTATGACAGATCTGGACAGCACACTAAAAGGTAGAGGCATCACCTTGCCAATGAAGGACCCTATAATCAAAGCTATTGTTTTTTCCAAAAGCAGTATACAGCTGTGAGAGTGAGACTATAAAGAAAGTAGAGCATTGCTGAATTGACATTTTTGAATTGCTGTGCTAGATAAGACTTTTTAGAGTACCTTGGATGGCTAGAACAAATCAGTCAATATTTTAAAAAATTCGTTCAGACTATTCATTAGAAAGTCAAATACTGATGCTGAAATTTAAATACTTTTACCATAAAATGAGAAGATAGGCCTCCACTGATAATGGAAAAGATTAGAAGTAAAAGGAGAAGGGGACATCAGAGGATGAGATGGATAGATAGTGTCATGGAAGTAATGAACATGAACTTGGACGGTCATTGAAAGATAATGGATGATAAAGCGGTCCGTTGTGTTACGGGCATTGGGGTCACAAAGAGTCAGACATGATTGAACAACAGCAATGACAGGAACAGGTAGCATTTAATCAATGTTTATCTTTCAACACTTCTTGTAAGTATCCAGTATTTGCATTTTTCTCCCCAATGAGACTGAGCTCCTTAAGAACAGAGACTATTTCCTTTTCTTTTTATTGCCAGCACTAAGTATAGTTTTTGGTGCATAGGAGGCACTTAGTGATTGCTTTATTCCTTACTACTTTTTCATCTACATCTAAGTAGAGTAAGGAAGATATACAAGGGCAATAAAGATTCTATGTAATCTCCATGGAATGTTTCATCCCACCCTGTGGCCCTCATCTTTGAACCTTTATTAGGTCACTTAGGTAACTAAATTATATAATTTTCATTCTTCTATAGAACACTTCATCATCTTAAAAAAAAACTCAGCATTTTGTAATGAATGTTTCATTGGTATTATTTTCTGTATGACTGATGTAAAAATAGTTTTTTTTTTTCATTACATAAAAGCTTCTAAAAGCTTTTCAAATCTAGAAGTGCAACAAAAAGTTTGGCACAATTAAGAAGAACAAAACCTTAGGTTTAGAAATTCTTAGGCGTTAATGGCTGATTTCATAAGTAATTATGTCTATTCATGAAAAGGATGAAATTTACAGGTACATTTTGTTGCCAAGAATATGATTAATACAGGTTGAAATAACGTAGGAGGCCGAGAGATGCATTGAAGGATGAAAGTTAGACAATGGGATAACACTAAAAAGTGTCCTTAAATGTGTCAAGGCATACATTGCATGACTAAAATTCTTTCATAATGAAATATACTAGATATGGAGAATTGGGAGTTATTTAGTAAGAAAAGATCACATAAAATAATATCTGATAGTTGCACTCCTATGTCTCTTTGTAGGAATAAGCCATCTTTTTTTATGGTGCCAATTTTAAATAATTTTTATTCTCCAGGACAAGAATTGCATTTCCACTTGTTTACAATACTGATAAAGTGCAGTGTTGTTCACTTCTCTCCCCTCTGCACACATTCAAATATTCAGAATGCCCAGATTTATACAGTAGCTTAAATGTTACTTTTAAACTGCCACTGCCTTGGCTACAAATTTTGAGTCCTTCAATTTTTGGAAAAGCTGTGTGGAATGCTCTTTCTTCTG
>CM052677.1:103051072-103063520 GCA_028533205.1 Lagorchestes hirsutus
CAGACGGGGCTGCTCCACCCCCTGGGAATCCACCAGGCATGCCTCCTGGCATGCCCCCTGCACTCTGGTACAGCTTGGTAATGATGGGGTTGCAAACCTTCTCCAACTCTTTCTGCTGATGCTCAAATTCTTCCTTCTCAGCAGTCTGGTTCTTATCCAGCCAGTTGATTATTTCATTACATTTGTCAAAGATCTTCTGTTTGTCTTCATCACCAATTTTGCCTTGCAGTTTTTCATCCTCCACTGTAGCCTTCATGTTGAAAGCATAAGATTCAAGAGAATTCTTGGAGGACACCTTGTCTCTCTGCTTCTCATCCTCAGCCTTGTATTTCTCAGCCTCCTGGACCATATGCTCAATGTCTTCCTTGGTCAGACGTCCTTTATCATTGGTGATGGTGGTCTTGTTCTCCTTGACTGTGCTCTTATCCACAGCAGAAACATTGAGAATGCCATTTGCATCAATGTCAAATGTCACTTCAATCTGAGAAACACCTCTGGGTGCTGGGGGGATTCCTGTGAGCTCAAATTTGCCAAGCAGGTTGTTATCCTTTGTCATTGCCCTCTCACCTTCATAAACCTGAATAAGCACACCAGGTTGGTTGTCCGAATAGGTGGTAAATGTCTGTGTCTGCTCGGTGGGGATGGTGGTATTACGTTTGATCAAAACCGTCATTACTCCACCAGCAGTTTCAATTCCAAGAGAAAGAGGAGTGACATCCAACAGCAACAAGTCCTGCACATTCTCAGATTTATCTCCAGACAGAATGGCAGCCTGGACAGCTGCACCATAAGCAACAGCCTCATCAGGATTGATACTCTTGTTGAGCTCCTTGCCATTGAAGAAGTCTTGCAAAAGTTTCTGGATTTTCGGAATTCGAGTGGAACCACCCATCAGGACAATGTCATGAATCTGTGATTTATCTAGCTTGGCATCTCTTAAGGCTTTTTCCACAGGGTCCAGTGTGCCATGGAAGAGATCAGCATTTAGCTCTTCGAAACGGGCTTGAGTGACTGATGTATAGAAGTCAATACCTTCATAGAGGGAGTCAATCTCAATACTGGCCTGGGTACTAGAAGAGAGGGTGCATTTTGCACGTTCACAAGCTGTGTGAAGACGGTGAACAGCACTCTTGTTCTCACTGATGTCCTTCTTGTGCTTTCACTTGAACTCAGCCATGAAGTGGTTGACCATTCGGTTGTCAAAGTCCTCCCCACCCAAGTGGGTGTCCCCAGCTGTGGATTTGACCTCAAAGATGCCATCTTCAATGGTAAGAATGGAGACACCAAAAGTACCACCTCCAAGGTCAAAGATCAACACATTTCTCTCAGCATCAACCTTTTTGTCCAAGCCATAAGCAATAGCAGCAGCAGTTGGCTTACTGATGATTCGGAGCACATTGAGACCAGCGATGGTGCCAGCATCTTTAGTGGCCTGACGTTGGGAATCGTTGAAATAGGCTGGTACTGTGACGACGGCATTTGTGATGGTCTTCCCATGGTAAGCTTTAGCAATTTCTTTCATCTTGGTCAAGACCATAGAAGACACTTCTTCTGGATAGAAACTTTTGGTCTCCCCTTTATACTCCACTTGGACATTAGGCCTGCCTGCATCATTCACCACTGTAAAAGGCCAGTGCTTCATGTCTGACTGTACAACTGCATCATGAAATCTGCGACCAATCAAACATTTGGCATCAAAAACTGTGTTGGTGGGATTCATTGCAACTTGATTCTTTGCAGCATCACCGATTAAATGTTCTGTGTTGGTGAAGGCAACATAGCTGGGGGTAGTCCTGTTTCCTTGGCATTAGCAATGATCTCCACTTTCTCACGTTGGAAGAGTCCCACACAGGAGTAAGTGGTGCCAAGATCAATGCCAACTGCGGGTCCCTTCGACATGTTTGCTGACCGCTGTGGAGAAAGAAGGGCTGCTGCTGAGCTGAGTAGACCCGGAATAAGCCATCTTTAGAACAGATTACGTATAGTTTGATTTTCAGGGTTGCCAAATGACAGTGACAATTACACAGCAGCAACACTCACCTTGATTTGGTACCTGATACTTTCTTATCACTGCATAAAATTTTCATTTACCCCCCCTAAAATGTGTGTACATATGCATATATGTGTGTGTGTGTGTGTATCAGAAGTTTCCTGAGATATTTGTGAATTACCTCGCTTTCTGTTCTTCAAATTCCCAACACTTATGAATGGTGTCAGTACTCAATAATAATAATAATAATAATGATGATGATTCCTAGTTGAATACTACATTATGCAATGTATTTTCAAAGCACATTACAGATTTTATTTAACTTGATACCCAAAACCACACTGTAAAGTTGTGCAACGTTGATTGTCCCTTTTTTCTTGATACTTAGATAAAATAATATGACTCACTTCTTCCAAAAAGTGTCGGAGCTAGGTGACCAATTTATAAATTTAACCTTGAAATAGAAATTAGAAATCATCTTGTGCAACATCTTTTCAAAATCTCCAATCACATACTTCATCATTTTATAGATAGTGGCCCTGAAGAACCAAAGAACTGATTATGATGTGCTCATAATCAAAAGAGTAACAAGAAATAGAAATTTGGAATTTGAATCTTTCAGCTCTGTAGGCATCACTCTTTCTGTTCTGTCATACAGCTGTCCACTCTAGGGTGGCTGTTTTGAGACCAGATCAGGTCTATCTTCAACCCAACATTTTGTTGTGTGGATACTAAATGCATTGTCACATAAAATATTTTTACTGCATGATCCCTCAATTAAAACATCTGAAAACTGAAAATATGAGCACAAGATATTCTTGCCAAGTTATATTTGGCACTATGTGGTCAATTGGCTGACAGTTCATGCTCCCAGCTGTTAAATTAATTCTTCCTATCTCTTTATCATTTCTTTATTAAAGACAAAGATTAGAGGTATTGATGGGTCTTGAAATGAACCGCAGCGACATATGTGAAGAAAAATATAATTTTCATGCATTTGGTTGACAGACAGGCTACAAATATATTTTAAAAAGTAAACCAAGTTAGAACTGCAATGGAGACAACTTTCACCTCTTTTACGTGTAAATTCTCTCTTTATTTTTTACTTTTTCCTTAAGTATATTTTCCAAAGTGTCCATCCCAGAGAAGCCTCCATTTGAGATGGAAATGAATTATATCCTGATAGCAAAGTTAATTTGATAAAGTCAGATGTTTCTGAATTTCAGACAAAGCTTAGAATTTAATTACAAAGAACCAGCAGAACAACTTCCAGAGAACTCTTTAGCTTTCACACAAATTCCAAGTCAAAAAACAGAAAAATTCTTTTGACAAAGACTTACAGAAATGAACTTCATTGTACTTAATAGAAGTTTAAATTTTGTAAATTAATCATTTTGAAGAAAGTCAAATCATATTTTCCCTTTAAGATTTGTTAATATTTCAAAGGACAGCTAGGTTGCACAGTGAATGGAGTTCTGGGTCTGGAGTCAGGACTATTTATCTTCTTGAGTTCAAATCTGTCCTCAGACACTTACTAGCTGTGTGGTCTTAGGCAAATCACTTAACCCTATTTAGTTCATTCTCTTTGACTTTAAAATGAGCTGATGAGGGAAATGGTAAACCACCCTAATATCTGTGCCAAGAAAACTCGAAATAGAGTCACAAAGAGTCAGATATGGATGAACAATGTTATTTCAAAGGTATTTTACCTTCAAGTTTGATTGATTTTCAATTAACAGTAGTTCCTAACACTTTGACTTTAAGTTACACTACCCTCCAGTCTCTCTCACTCATTTAATTAAGGATCTATAAACTAATAGGTGAATACATTTGTTATCTGCTCCTTAAAGAAACTCTCCACTAATCATTTTTGCAATTTTGAGAATCTCTCTGTAATGAAAAACCACTACTCTGCAACTTAACTCTTTTGTAGCTTTAAATTTCTTACATGAGAAGAAAGAAATATTCTATTTGTGTCAGAAAAAAAGAGGATACAGAATTCTGGTGACATGGAAAATATGTTTACAAAAGATCTGACCAAATAGCATTATCTCTTTAAATTTCCCCTGCCCATTTTCAAAGATGATATTATTGATATTGAAAACATAATATGACATAATGGATAGAATGCTAAACTTAGAATGAAAAGTTTCAGGAATTAACTTCTTTTTTTGACAAAAAGTAACCTTGGCCAATACCCTTAACCTCTCTGATCCCCTTTTAAATAAAACTAATGATACTTGTACTAACTACCTCACTGTGTTCTTGTGAAGCTAAACTGAGTTAAGAAATGTAAAACATTTTGAAACATTTCAAAGCATTATATGAATCTCTTATTGCTAAGAATCTTCCTTATAGGTACAAAATAGATACCATGATGAGTATAACTGCCTACTAAATATTGATGTTATTTAAAGTCTCAAATTTTGACTTAAGTATTTATTGAGCATATGTATAATATATAATTATATTATATTTATTATATTAAATATATTAAATATTCATCTTAAATTGATCTTTGATTGCCCATGTTGTATTGTCATTGTGTTTGATATGGTTTTAGTAATAGGAGTTAAATTTTATGTAACTAATAATTCCTTAATATGTCTAGAAAGGATTACTTTATTCTACTTTTTAAAAATTAATCTGGCTGTAATTGCTAACAGTTAAGAAAACAGGGGTTTTCAAAGCATGTTGATAATGTTTGGTTAAGTGTTTCAATGTGGTTGATCAAATTTCCCTTGAATGCTTATCCCTCAGGCTATTTTCAACAACTAAAGTGGTTGCTTTTGATAATGTTGAATTGTTGTCCAAGAGAATATAATATAATATAATATAATATAATATAATATAATATAATATAATATAATATAATATAATATAATATAATATAAAAAGAGAAGCAGGAAAAGGAGATGGTGAACCTAAAATGACCTCTCTGATATTTAAAATTGGAGTAATTTAATCTAAAAAATATCTTTAGAAACACTACACGATTGCAGAAAAAGGAAGGAACTTAATTTCCACCTCTCAAAAACTCTTATTACTTACCCAAACCTAGGAAGCATCAATCATTTTCATTACTCTTTAAATTGCTTAAATCATTTTTTTCTCAGTAATATGTTGCTGCAAATAGAAAATACAATCATTCTCTTAGTTGCAGTTTGAGACATTAAGAGGCAGTGTAATATACAGGAAATAGCATTGACCCTGGTGGCAAAGAACTGATTATCGCATCCACTGTAACATACCTATGGGACAGTCAGTCAACTTCCTTAGGTTTTAGATTCCTTATATGCTAAATGAGGGGGGTTGGAATAGATGGTCTCTGAGGTCCCATTCTACTTTAAATGCATGATTCTGTGATCTGACTGACAAGTTTCCAATGAGTATGAGTAGAATTTGATTGTGTTCAAGTATTATTTTGACAAGTCCTCTTGTCAAAAGCTTTTCTGGAAGATTTGTGATTTTATAAATATTGTTATTCACTTCTTTTCATCAATTCAATTTTTTGCCCATGAGCTGCCATAACAAATAGTCAAATAGAGAATATACCCGCTTTGAGAGAACCCTTAGTATTAAGTGTTTTAATAAAGGATTAGGACAAGTGTGGCACTTGAATTCTTCATTTCTTATACGTTCAGCTTAATATATGATTATTCCAACTTTCCTGTTTGATATCCTACACAAGAAATCATTGATAATAAATTATACCTTTTTGACCTCCACCTTGTGTCTCTCTATTACCTTTTCTGACCTCTTGAGAATTCAGTCATGTTGATAATGTGATGTCTCATGATTTTCACCCATATATTGTCATTGACAGAATTCTGGAGTTAGAGTTTTAGTATCAAGAGGGAGTTTCGGATAATTAAAAGTGCTATGAAATTAAATACAATTTAGGCTTCTTTTCCTTATATTCTATTATGGGAGTAGAACATGAAGGAAAGAAAGGAATGAAGAAAGAAAAAAGAAAGGAAGGAAGGAAGGAAGGAAGGAAGGAAGGAAGAAAGAAAGAAAGAAAGAAAGAAAGAAAGAAAGAAAGAAAGAAAGAAAGAAAGAAAGAAAGAAAGAAAGAAGGAAAGGAAGGAAGGAAGGAAGGAAGGAAGGAAGGAAGGAAGGAAGGAAGGAAGGAAGGAAGAAAGAAAAGAAAAGAAGGGAGAGAGGGAGGAAGGGAGGAAGGGAAGGGAAGGAAGAAAGAAACAAAGAAACAACGACAGAAGGAAAGAAAGAGATGTGGAGCCAAGATGGCACAGTAGAAGCAGAGACCTGCTTCTCCATCTAAACTACTCCAAAGACAAGTAAAAAAATGACTTTGTACAAACTCTAGAGCAGCAGAAGCCACAAAAGGACAAAGTTAAAAAGATTTCCATTCCAAGACAATCTGGAAGGCTGACAGGAGGGGTCTATTGCACCAGGCTTAGAGCAGAGCATACAGCAGCATGGGCTGTGCTGGCACAGACAAGACTGGAGCAGGCCTCAGGGCACTGAATCACTGCACTGTGGTTTCCAGACTTCTCAAACCACAAATGTTAATGACAGCTTCAAAGGTCAGTAGGGAAACTTTCTCATCTGTGTGAGAGAGGAATTTGGTCTGGCCTGAACCCCAGCCCCAGGGTGGTAGCCTGCTACTTCTAGAGCTCTTGACCTAAAAATGGTGGTGGAGTCAAGCAGTTGTTCTGGGTCACAATTCTGGGGGACTTTGCTGGAGGAAGGAGGGACACTGGCATGGTGGAGCTGCTGGCAACTATGGAGAAGAAATGCTACTCTCAGATGCAGGGCAGAAAAGAGTGCTTTGTGTTTGCCCACAGGCCAGGAAAGGAGTAACTATGTAACTTTGTCTCTAAGTAACTATATCTCTTTTGATCCTACCACTTTGGAAGAGCTGAGAATTTGTAGGTACAAAGAGGTATCTCTGAAAGCAGTGGAACAAAGCCACTTGGGGCAGTGAATCTTCCACTTAACAAGGAGTTCAGAGGTCAAGTAATTGGCTGGGAAAGTGACAAAAAGGGGAAAAATAAGACTTAAGAAGGTTATTTTCTTGGTGAAAATGTATGTTCTTACTACAAGTAAGATCAAAGCATACAAGTGGACAAAGACAGCAAGGTCAAGGTTCTTACATCCAAAGCCTCAAAGAAAAAGATGAAATGGTCTCAGGCCATGGAAGAGCTCAAAAAAGATTTTGAAAATCAAGAAAGAGAAGTGGAGGAAAAATTGAGAAAAGAAATGAGAGCCATGTAAGAAAATCATGAAAAATGAATCAAAAACTTACTAAAGGACATCTCTCAAAATACTGAAGAAAATAACAACTTTAAAAAATAGATTAAAGCAAATGGCAAAAGAGGTCCAAAAAGCCAAAGAGGAAAAGAATGCCTTAAAAAGCAGAATTGGACAAATGGAAAAGGAGGTTCAAAAGCTCACCAAATAAGATAATTCCTTCAAAATTAGGATAGAGCAAAAGGAAGTTAATGATTCTGTGGGAAATCAAGAAATTATAAAACAAAATAAGAAGACTAAGAAAATAGAAGGCACTGTGAAATATGTCACTGGAAAAACAACTGATCTTCAAAATGGATCTGGGAGAGACACTTTAAAAGAATTGGGTCTACCTAAAAACCATGATCAAAAAAAGAGTCTAGATTTCATCTTCAAGAAATTATCAAGGAAAACTGCCCTGATATTCCAGAACCACGTGGAAAATAAAAAGTGAAAGAATCCACCAACCACCTCCTGAAAGAGATGTCAAAAGGAAAACTAGGAATATTGTAGCCAAATTCCAGAGTTCCCAGGTCAAGGAAAAAATATTATAAGCAGCCAGAAAGAAACAATTTAAATATTGTGAAAGCTCAATCAGAATAACAAGGGATTTAGCAGGTTTTACACTAATGGATCAGAGGGCTGGGAATATGATGTTCCAGAGTTTTAGCAAGTTTTACACTAAGGGATCAGGAGGCTGATAATATGATGTTCCAGAGGTCAAATCAGCTAATATTAAAGCCAAGAATCATCTAACCAGCAAATGTGACCACAATAATTTGGGCTGGGGGGAGGAGAAATGGAATTTCAATGAAATAAAGTACTACCAAGCATTTTTGTTGAAAAGACCAGAGCTGAATAGAAAATTTGACTTTCAAATACAAAAATCAAGAAAAACATGAAAAAGTAAACAGGAAAGAGAAGCCATAAGGGACTCATTAAAGTTAAACTGTTTACTTTCCCATATGCAAAGATGGTATTTGTACCTCATGAGACCTTTCTCAGTACTAGAGTAGTTAGAGGGATAATACATACATATATAGGTACATATGTAGAAAAAAGCACATATATATATATACGTACATGTATTTATGTGTATATTACATATGTGTAGGTATATATGTACATGTATATATATATATATGCATGTATGATTGTATGTAAAAAGAGCACAAGGTGAGTTAAATATGAAGGAAGGATAGCTAAAAAAATAAAATTAAATATTGAGAGGAATGTACTGGGAGAAAGAGAAAGGGCGAGATGGAATATAGTAAAGTATCTCACATAAAAGAAACAAGAAATTACTTTTAAAATGGAGGGGGAGAAGGAGGAGGTGAGCAGGAATAAGTGAGCCTTATTCTTATATGATTTGGATTAAGGGAGAATTAACACACATTCAATTGGGTATGGAAATTTATCTTACCCTATCGGAAGGAAGAGAGGAAGGGGATAGGAGAGGGAGGACAGTAGAAGAAAGAGAAGATTGGAGAAAGGGATAAATGGGAGGAAACACTATTGTGGGGGGACAAGTCAAGGGAGAGAATGGAATAAATGGAGGGCAGGATAGGATAGAGGGAAATGTGGCTGGTCTTTCACAACATGACTGTTATGGTGTTTGCATGTATGACCTATTTTGCACTGCTTACTTTCTCATTGAGGCTGGGCGGGATGGGAAGAAGGGAGAGAATGTGAAAATCAAAGCTTTAAAAATGAATATTAAAAATTGTTTTTTGCATGCAACTGGGAAATAAGTTGTAAAGGCAATAAGGTATAGAAATCTATATTACCTTACAGTAACACAGAGAGAGGGATAGGAGGAGGGCTGTGATTGAAAAAAAGAGCAAATTGGGGATCAGGGTGGTTGAAGTGCATAGTATGTGGAATGAGGGGAAAGATGTAGAGAAAATTTGGAATCCAAAATCTTTTGGAAGTGAGTGTTGAAAACTGAAAGTAAGTTAAATTATATTTAAAAAAAAAGAAAGAAAGAAGGAAGAAGAGAAGGAAGGAAGGAAGGAAGGAAGGAAGGAAGGAAGGAAGGAAGGAAGGGAGGAAGGAAGGAAAGAAAGAAGAAAGTAAGAGAAAAGAAAAAAGAGGAATCTAACAAACCAAATATAGGTGAGAAAAAGAAGGAAAGTATGTACTGTCCGTGGGAAATCCATTGGTTTATCCATAAATACAGATATGTTAGACAAGCACTAAAAATGCAAAAATTCTCTGGAAATGAGTAAAATAGAATTTGCTTAGGAAGTACCCCCAACACCTAGTAATAACTGAATAAAGCCTATTTATTCTAACTGAATTAATATCAACATTTTTATTATTTTGAGTTATCTCATAAAATACACTAAATACTCCTGTGAGTGCTGAATGCATTATTAATATATGACAGTTATCTTTTTTTAATAATTTCCTTGCAACAAAGCCTTACATTTTGTAGTCCTTTAAAAAAATAAATGAGTACTGAAGTTATTCTCTTATTACTCATAGAAAATGCTTTTTACTCTACCTAACAAAAACTTCTAATTTCATTGTTTTAACAAATATTTGAATATTTGTACCTGCTGTGTCCTGATCAGTTAATTAATCAATCAATAGGCAGGAATTATGTCTGCCATGTGCCAGGCACAAAGCTAGGCATTGAGCATACAAATAAAACAATCAGACATTCCCTACCCTCAAAAAATTACATTCCAGGAGGCAGAGTCAAGGCAGAGTAGAAGCATGGACTTGCTCAAGCTTTCCCCACAAAACCCTTAAAATAACTGTAAAAATGATTGTAAACAAACTCTAGAGTAGCAGAAGGCACAAAATGATGATGTTAAACAGTCTGAAGGGTCAACAGAAAGGGTCTATTGCACTGGGCTCAGAGAAGAGCAAAGGGCAGTGTGGGCCATGCTGGCACAGATGAAATTGGAGCAGGACTCAGGGCAGTGAATCACTACCCTATGGTTTCTAGACTTCTCAACCCACAAATGTCAAAGACAGCTTCAAAGGTCAATGGGAAAGCTCTCTCACGTGGGTGAGAGGGGAGCTTGGATCAGCCTGAGCCCTAGCCCCAGGGTGATGGCAGCCACTGCTGCAACAGCTGCTGCTTCTGGAACTCTCAAATTGCAGACAGTAGGGGAAACAAGCTACTTATCTGTGTCTCAGTTCTGAGTGACTGTCTTGGGGTGAGGAGGAGTGCTGATGTGGCAACGGTGGTGACAGCCGTGGAGAGGGAATCCTACTCACAATTGTAGGGCAGAAAAGATTGCTTGTGATTGCTTACTGACCAGAGTGTAAGCCAGGAGAGTCGTAAACACTTCTCCCTTGATTATACCATATTATATCTCTGAAAAAGGCTGTATAAATCCCCTGAAGCCTGGATATACTCCACTTGACAAAGAATTCAAAAATCAAGTAATTGGCTGGGAAAATGTTTACAAAGGAGAAAATATAAGACAATAGAAGGTTATGTTCTTGGTAAAAAAGCTATTTGTTTCATCATTTTGGATGAGGAACATGAAATCATACAGTTAGAGGAAAGAAGCAAGGTCAAGGCTCCTACATCCAAAGCTTCCAAAAAATTCAAAGATCTCAGGTGATGGAAAAGCTCAAGAAGGATTTTGAAAATAAAATAAGAGAGGTAAAGGAAAAATTGGGAAAAGAAACGAGAGTGATGCAAGAAAATCATAAAAAAATGAGTCAACAGCTTGCTGAAGGAAACTCTCAAAAATGCTGAAGAAAATAACTTTTAAAAATAGATTTAAAGAAAAATGGCAAAAGAGGTCCAAAAAGCCAGTGAAGAGAAAGAAGAGTGCCTCAAAAAACAGAACTGACCAAATGGACAAAGGAGGTCCAAAAGTTCACTGAAGAATAGAGTTCTTTAAAAATTAGAATGGAGCATGAAAGAAGCTAATGAGAAATCAAAAACTGTAAAATAAAACCAAAAGAATGAAAACATAGAAGACAGCATGGGGCGGAGCCAAAATGGTGGAGTAGAAAGACACACATACACATAGCTCCGAACCCACAACCCATAGAACAGCTACAGGGAAGTAACTCACGGCGAATTCTGCACTCAGAGGCCACAGAACATTGGAGTGAGGGAGATTTCTGTTCTGGATAGATCTGCAAACCTCTCGCAGGGGGTCCTTCGCGCAGCAGACTGGGCGATGGGACTGGGAGCTGAGTGCAGCCCTAACGCATCGCAGCACCAAGAGGAAAAGATCCGAGCAGGCTTCAGGGACGAGATCTCCAGCAGCCATGCACGTCCCTCCAACCACAGAGGAACCTGCAAACCTCTCACAAAAGGTCCGTTGCACTGCAGACGGGGAGCCCAGCCCACACCTGCTGCGGCCATGGCACCGAGAGAAACAGATCCGAGCAGGCTTCAGGAACAGAATCTCCAGTGGCCACGCAAGTCCCTCCACCCACAGGTGACGGGGTCGGTGAGAGAGTCTCTTTGGCGGGTTGAGAGGGGAGTGGGGTGCCCCCATAATTCAGGCCCCCCCGGGAGGTAGAAGCTGAGAGGCGGCTGCAGACCAGGGCTCCCCAAGCAGGTGGGAGCCTGAATCCATTGTGGAAGGTCTGTGCATAAACCCCCTGAGGGAACTGAGCCTGAGAGGCGGCCCTGCCCCCATCTGAGCACCTGAACATAATCTCATACTGAATAGCAGCCCGGCCCCCGCCAAAAGCCCTAAGGCTGGAAGCGGCATTTGAATCTCAGACCCCAAAAGCTAGCTGGGAGGATCAGGAGGTAAGGTGGGTGTGAGGAGACTATTCAGAGGTCAAGTCACAGGCTGGGAAAATGCCCGGAAAAGGGAAAAGAAATAAGACTATAGAAGGTTACTTTCTTGGGGAACAGGCATTTCCTCCCTTCCTTTCTGATGAGGAAGAACAATGCTTACCATCAGGCAAAGACACAGAAATCAAGGCTTCTGTGTCCCAGCCCACCCAATGGGCTCAGGCCATGGAAGAGCTCAAAAAGAATTTTGAAAATCAAGTTAGAGAGGTGGAGGAAAAGCTGGGAAGAGAAATGAGAGACTTGAAGTCAAAGCATGATCAGCAGATCAGCTCCCTGCTAAAGGAGATCCAAAAAAACGTTGAAGAAAATAACACCTTGAAAACTAGCCTAACTCAATTGGCAAAAGAGGTTCAAAAAGCCAATGAGGAGAAGAATGCTTTCAAAAGCAGAATTAGCCAAATGGAAAAGGAGATTCA
>CM052677.1:103064020-103084422 GCA_028533205.1 Lagorchestes hirsutus
TTGGTCATAGGGGCAATTAGAATGCTTGGTGTTGGGGGGGGGAGGGGATAAAAGGGGAGGAAATTTGTAACCCAAAATTTTGTGAAAATGAATGTTAAAAATTAAATAAATAAATTTAATAAAAAAAAAAAACATAC
The DNA here is from genome assembly GCA_028533205.1 of Lagorchestes hirsutus. Lineage (NCBI taxonomy): Eukaryota > Metazoa > Chordata > Mammalia > Diprotodontia > Macropodidae > Lagorchestes > Lagorchestes hirsutus. The sequence continues at coordinate 103,064,158 of CM052677.1, forward strand.
TTCTATAACTCCAAGAAAAAAAAAAAAGAAGACAGCATGAAATATCTCATTAGAAAAGTAACTGACCTGGAAAACAGATCCAGGGCAGATAATTTAAAATTATTGGTCTACTTGAAAGCCGTGATTAAAAAAAGAGCCTAGAAATCATGTTCCAAAAAGTTGTCAAGGAAAGCTGCCTTGATATTCTAGAACCAGAGGGCAACATAGAAATTGAAAGAATCCACCAATCACTTCCTTAAAAAGACCACAAAAAGTAAAGTCCTAGCAATATTGTAGTCTAATTCCAGAGTTCGTATGTCAAGGAGAAAATGTTACAAGTAGCCAGAAAGAAACAATTCAAGTATTGTGAATGTACAGTCAGGATACAAATACAAACAGAATTTAGCAACTTTTACAGGAAGGGATCAAAGGACTTGGAATATGATATTCCAGAGGTCAAAGGTGGTAGGATTAAAACCAAGCATCACCTACTCAGCAAACCTGAGTATAATCCTTCAGGGGGAAAAAAATGGAATTTCAGCAAAGTAGAATACTTCCAAGCATTCTTGCTGAAAAGACCGGAGCTGAATAGAAAATTTGACTCTCAAATACAAGAAACAAGATAAACATGAAAAGGCAAATAGGAAAGAGAAGCCATATGGAACTCATTAAAGCAGAACTGCTCATTCCTACGTGGAAAGATGTCATTTGTAATTCATGAGATCTTTTTCATTATTAGTGTAGTTAGAGGGAATATGTGTGTTTGTCTATATGTATAAACACACACACATGCACACACACACATCTATATATGCACACACATATGCGTATACATATACACATATATATATATATATAAATACATGTACATTTATATTTGTGTATATGTGTGTATTGTGTGTTCATGTATACATAGACAGATGGTACAAGGTGAGCTGAATATGAATGGAGGATATCTACAAAATATAACCTACTGTTGAGTGGAATGTACTAGGAGAAAGAGAAAGGGAGAGGTAGAATGTAGCAAATCTCATGTAAAAGAGGGAAGAAAGAGCTTTGACAATGGAGGGGAAGAAGGGAGACATGAAAGGGAATAAGTGAACCTTACTATGGGACTTGGCTTAAGGAGTGAATTACATACACTCAATTAGGTATGGGAATCTATTTTGCCCTGAAGGAAGACAGAGGGGAAAGGGATAGGAGAGGGAAGATAATAGAAGGGACAGAAAAACTATTGTGGGCTTACTAGTCAAGGGAGATGGTATAATAAATGGAGGATAGAGGGAAATGTGGTTAGTCTTTCACAACATGACTGTTATGGAAGTGTTTTGCATGGCTACACATGTATGACCTATATCAAATTACTTACTTTCTCAATAAGGGTGAGTGGGGAGAGAGGAAGGGAGTGAATATAGAACTCAAAACTTTAAAAATGAATGTTAAAAACTGTTTTTGCATGCAACTAGGGAAAAGAGATATACAGTCAACGGGGTATAGAATCTATTTTTCCCTATATTCAAATACAGGAGAGAGGAATAGGAGAAGGGGGTGATAGAAGAGAGGACAGATTGTGGAAAGGGGTAGATGGGGTGCATTCTGTTCTCAGGTGGGGGTGGGGAGAAAATTTAGAATTCAAATTCTTGTGAAAGTGAATGTTGAAAACTTAAAAATAAATACATTATATATTTTTTAAAAGTTACTTTTAAAAAGTTATTTTAAAAAGTAAAAGTTATCTTTTAAAAATCAAAAGTTTAATTATCCAGTAAAATTCAGCATCTTAAATAGCACCTAGTATGTGGCAGACTCTTAATAAATTCTGGCTGATGTGGTGACTGTCATTCAGAGACAACCTGTCCATATGTATGAATAAGGTACTTTGTGTTGGAGGGAAAAGGCAAAGAATAATATTTGGAAGAGTTAGGGAATATTTCATGTAGGTTTTGGAATTGAGTTGAATTTGAAGTAACAAGGGATTCAAAGAAGCACAGCTGAGGAGAGAGTGTGTTCCAGACATAGCAAACAGATCATCATAAGTCATGAAACTGAAAGTGTAGTGTCATGTTTAAAGAAGAATAAGAAGGTTGAGATGTTTGGGATATTCAGAGAGGATGAGGACCATTTCCATAAGAGCTTGCTGAACCCTTTTCAAGGCTACTCATCCATCTTTGATGTCCTCCTGCTGTTTATCTCTCTCTTGTAGCAACAAAAAGCTGTAGTATATGCAGTGGTCTCTCCTTCCCTCCATAAAACCATCTTTATAAATGATTTAAAGCAGATTGAGGGTAACTGATGGGCCTCAAACTTACATATGAGTAAAGGGGTGTCTGTCCCAAGCAAGTAAAAATTTCCCTGCTGCATTACTCTCCTCCTGGAATGAAGAAAGAGTTACAAAAGGAATCATAAAAATTGTCTATTTCACTTAACTCTGGCCTGCATATTGAGGCAATCAGGGATCCCACACTGCATTTGAAACACAAAAACTTGCATAAAAATTTTTACAAAGATGACAACATTCATCATCCACACATGGAATGTTTGCACATTTGTGGACAACACAAAATCTAGTAGACCTGGGAGATGAGCAAATATTGTCTTGATCGGACTAATCAGGTATCACATTCAAATAGCAGCCCTGAATGAAACATGGCTGATAAATGAAGGCTACAATAACAAAGTTGGAGCTGAATATACATTTTTTTTCTGGAGTGGCTGCAGTGATGGGAAGCACTGTGAAGCTATGTGGGCTTCACAATCACATCAAATCTAATCTAATCAGCAAACCTATGTGCCTCCCTAAAGAAGTGAATGACAGGCTCATGATAATTCAGTTACCCCTTGGAGGAAAATGTCACATCAGGCCAGGAGTTCAATGGAGTTGCCTCCATTGTCCATCTCTATAAAGGAAAAAAGCAAGATTCTTTCTAGAGTCTTCCTTATTCAGCTGATCTTTCACCTGGAAATGGTCATTTACTTAAGAGCTGAGAAGTGGTTGACATAGTGTTTGCTACTTGATAACTCCAAAAGAAATGCCAGGAGTAAAAGAGAGGTCTGTCCATAATGTCCACAATATTGTTGGATGTGAGGACTTATGGAAGATCATGGTGAAAATTTATCTGGAGTTCTTTGGTATTTTATGTTAGTTTAATGATGGCATGCCTGCATAGGTTCTGTATAAATGGAAATGCTTAATGTTTTCCCATTCAACAGTGGAGTGAAGCAGGGCAGTTTGTTTGCTCCCATGGTTTTTCACATGATGTTTTCACGCTTGTCAGTTGCCTTCAAATTAAAAACAACAAAAATGGCATCAAGGTCAACTGGAAAAGGCTACAAGCCCAGACTAAACTGGAGAAGCAATTGGTGCATGACTTTTTCTTCATGCATGATGGTGCAGGCAAGGCAGTTTCTGAGACTGAGATGCAACAAAGTGTAAATCAATTCTCTACTGCATATGCTAATTTTGTCTCACCAGTTACCTCCAAGGAAACAGAGGTTTGCCAGCTCCACACTGTCCATATGTGGAACTCTCAGTTGCAGCTAATGGAGACATTTTGAATGTTGTAGATAAGATCATTTACTTTGGCACCGTGTTTTCTAGGGATGTACACATAGATGACAAGTTTGACACCCATCGCCAAAGGTACCACAGCAATTGTGAGGTTTTGAAACAATGTGTGGGAGACAAGATGTATTAGGCTGCCTACCAAACTGAAGGTCTACAAAATAACTACTGATTTCACTGTTTTATGCCTGTGAAATCCAGACAGTCTATCAATGCCATGCTAGAAAATCAAACCCCTTCCATTTGAATTGTCCTTGGAAGATTCTGAAAGGCAACTGCAAGATAAGCCACTAGACACTGATGTACTTTTTCAAACTGAATTGTCACACATTGAAACTCTGCTACAGAGAGCAGAACTCTAATGGACTAGCCACATTGTCAGAATCTCAAACGAAATTTGCCAAATAGACTATTTTATGGAAAATGTACACAAGGCAAACATTCACATGGTGCTCAGATGAAGCAATACAAGGACACTCTCAAAGTCTCTCTAAAAATGTTTGATATTGTTGTGAGATTTGATAGATGCTAGAACAGGATCATCCAATATGATGTGCCTGCATCAGTGATGCTATGTTCTATGAGTAAAACTGAATGAGGGTAGTTTAAAAAATGTGAAATGTACAAATATAGAGATATCTCCTCCTAAATGGTCCTAAAGAATATTTGTGTCTGACCACAGGTCAGACACAAATTTAAGGGCATTTTGCATAATCAGCCATAGCCAGATCCACTGTACATTGACCTTGACATCATAACATTATTTTGGCTCTCTTTGAGGATGAAAGACAAAAAACAGAACAAAACAAAGCAAAAAAAAAAGCTATTTTATCTAGACCATAGAATACATGGAGGAGAGGTAATGTATAAGACTCTAAATTCAAGTTAGAGCTTGGTTATGAAAGTTTTTAAATGCCAACCAGAGGAATTTGTATTTATCCATAAATTCCCTAGTGCATAATCAGTCAGGGAGTAACATGGTCATCTCTGAACTTTATGATCATCACATTGACAGTTATAAATGGATGAGATAGAAATGATACAGAGAAACACATTTGAAGGCTATCATAATAGTACACTTGAAACACAATGGTAGCCTGAACCAGGATGATGGCTGTGTGAAAAGGGAGAGACAGATGTGAGAGACGTTGAAGCTGAAAGCATAAAATTTGGGCATTAATTGGATCTGTGATAAGTGTAAGAGGAAGAGTTTGGAGACAAGCAAATGACTTCAAATTTTGGACTTGTTGAGTCTAATAGAAATGCAGATTTATGAAAAATGCAAATATAGGGAGTTATAAATGCAAAAATGTAGGTTACAAAAGAGATTAAGGACAAACAAATAGATCTGAGGCTCATCTACATATGGTTAGTTATAGAGAAATTGAATATTCAAAATGGGGGAAAGAGGACAAAGTTTTTGGGCAATTCACTGAACAAGCCAAAGGAGAATTGGTAAGAGTCGCACATAGAGAGCCTTGTCCTTGATAAGGTGAAGCATCACTTCTTCATTAAAGACCAATTTAAAGAGGAAAGAATGAGGACTAATTGTATGACATTTAGAAGTGTAGATTGGGAAAGAAAATGATGTTCTTAAAAATGTACTCTTTTAAAAATAAAGTACAATGCAGATACTTCAGCTGAGAGGGAGCTATGTGAGAGGACTGGGAATAGAAGGTTTGGAACAACTGGTGCAAGGGAGTGGAGGAAAAGAATAAATTAATGATGAGTAAAAATATTGCCTTGCTACAGTGAGAGCCAAGTTGTGATTAGATACCATAAATTTGTATTGGTCCAAGTCAGTAAAACTGCATGACTTCCTTGTAGCACATGATTAGGAGCAGAGGAGGAAAATGTTATCAATAATTCAGAGTAGGGGTGTGACAAGGCAAAAGGCATGATAGGGTTTGAAAAAGGGTCAAGGAATTTAGAGTAAAGAATGATGTCACATATAAAGATCTGTGCAAAGTTCTCTGTAACAGGTAAACCTACTAAAATACTTGGTGTCTTGTCTCAAAGTGTTTGCAATAAAAAGGAAGACTAAGTTATATGCAAAATATTTAATTATACTTCTTATGTGAGTGCTATAAACTAAGTGTTGTTGGCTTATAGAGCAAGGAGAAACAATTTCTGTCTTGAAGAAAAAATCTTCAGTCCTGAAGTCAATTCAATTAATTCCACTTAAATTCAGTTCGATAAACATTCATTATTAAATATCTAATATCTGCCAAGTGAAAGGTGATGTGTTTCTTAGCTGATCTCAAAGACAAGAAGACCAGAGTTTAAATCATATCTGTGACGCAGAAACACACAACCTTTGAGGGCCCAATGAACTCCCTATCAATATGTTGCATACTGATTGCTGATCTCAGGGGGAAAATGAGAGTACTCAATCAATAAAATTACAGGCTTAACCAAATATACTAAGCACTGTGCTAGGCACTTGGGGTACAAGGACAAAAAGAAGCAGCTTCAATTCTTAATGAGCATACATTTTAATGGGGAGAAACTACATGTTTGTGGGAAAGTCAATTGAAATTCCAGTTAGATAAGGTAACATGGTTCATTGGAAAGAAACAATAGAAATGCCAGAGTTTGCCAGAGCTCTATCACTTTACTAGTTTTATAGTTCACTGTCACCTCTCACCTAATTCAGTTTACTAATCTATGAAATCTGATCATAATATTTACACTACCCACCTCACACAATTATGAACATGGGATGTTACATAAATATTATTTATTCTATTTGATGTGGCAAAATGAATTAAAAGGTTTTAGACAGAACTTTTCCCTAATAGAACCTGTGAGGTAGCTAGTAGTAAGATTGTCACCTACAGTTTGATGATGAAATGTGTCCAGAAGTTTCAAGTGACTTTATTAATCATGGTTACATGGAAGAAAAGAAAATGATACCTGGGGAACAAAACCTAGCCTCTTGACTCAAAATGCAAAATGATTTCCAATGAACTATAATGTTCTAATGAACTATAATTAATTAAACACCAATTTATTTAAGGTTAAATTTAAGCTTTCAATAGATGAGGATGGGAGGAAGACACTGCAACTACTGGCAGTAATATGAAATATAAATGAGTTGTTTAATTATGAAAGTATAGTGGGCGCATCAAAAGACCCATATCAGGAAGCAGTGAAAGATAAATAATCCTTTGATGATCCCTCTGATTTTTTGTGTGTGTTTTTTAAAATTATTATATGGGTATAGTTGTATAAATGCATCCCCCCATTGATTGTCCTTGAAAGCCCCGGCTGTTTTGTTTTTTTGTTGTTTTGTTTTTTTTTTAGTCTTTACCTTTTTTATGCAGGCCTCGATACAGTGCTTTGTACATGGTAAGAATTGAATAACTATTTTCTGGATGAATAAATTATGGAGGGACTTGAGTGCTTGGGTATAGAACTTGATCTTTATTATGTAGCAGGAGGGAGATTTAACAGGTAGCAGCTGGCAAGATGAATTACAAGGGGCCAAGGCTGGAAAGAATAAAACCATGTGGGAAGCCATTGTCATAGTTGGGGTATGAGGTGTTATGAACCCGAACTGGGGGAAGGGTAATAATGAGTTTGAAGGAAGAGACATAGTAAGTAGTGATGGAAGTTTAGCACTTGAAACAGAAGCAGCAAATAAGTTCTTAAAATACCTGGCAATTGGAAAATATTTTTAGAAAAATTTGGAGCAGGAAATAGATTAGGTATCATGTCATTCTAATTGATCTGCTCTTGTAGAATATGATAAAGTCTGTCTTTCATCCCACATTCTGGGAGCATTGATGACAAAGTCAACACAAAACTATAAAATGCCATAACTTAAATGTTATTACTGATGGGAGTAAATAAAACTTCTTGAGAGTGATGGGAACATATTTATTCTTATAGAGGGCAGAGTTTTTTGGGCATTTATTCTTCTAAGGGCCATATTTTTATTTTATTTTTGTTTTCATTTAAAAAAAAGCTAGAAATAACTCCATGATGTAATTGTGCCATCCTCCTGCAGATGATTCTACCACGCCCTAGATGGTGAAAGAATGAGAAAAGGAAAATGGAAAATAAATTATATAGTTATGAGGTTTTCCAAGGAAGATAAGAACAAATATTGCTCTCACTTGTGGCTATTCCACTGTTAGTTTATAGAAGGCCATTAAGGGTTTTCATGTATTTAATTTGTATCTGATATGTAGAATATGATTCCATTTAATGTGATATTGGTTCTGTTTTCTTATTCATGTGTTCTTTTCATGATTTCTGATAACCATAGAACAGATCCACGTAGTCTGAAAAAAATAGATAGGATTCAGTGAAATGAAAATCTTTCTCAGAAATTTCTCAAAGAACTCAATTCCAAAGCTCATCATTTCAGGTTCACTGACATCTTTTATGTATTGCAATATATTCAAGTCACCTTAAGAGTAACCTACTATTTAAAAAATCACCACTTTATTATAAGAAAAAACAATTTTTAAAATCACTTACTTTGTTTTAGTACGCTCCACTAAATCCTTGACTCTAAACATTTGAAAACTGAACTCTTCAGTATCAGAATGATGATAATGAAAACTCTCTTCTTTTTTATTACATCTGGGCAGAACAGTATATTATTAGAACTTTTGGATTGTCTCAATAGACACATTCATTTAGTCATTTGTAATATTCCCTTGGTATATTTCCTGAGAGGTTCTGTTTAATTTGTAAGTGTGTACAGACAATTTTAATTATTTCCCATGGTATGCATAACTTTTCCTTTATTTATACTGAGTCACATCTGTACTCTAGTTGTTCAATCAAATATTTGGATTGTGTCCTTCTAGAATGTCTAACTAACAAGCAATATCTGTAATATCTCAAAGACTCTTTGTACCTCCAGAAAACTGTATTATATCATGGGCTTCCATTTTTCTTTCCCTATTCTTAATATTTGCTTTCTTTCCAAATGACTTTAGTAGTCATTTATGAAATTTTTAAATATTATATTTTGGTTTTGCATGCCAACATATTTGCTAGTACTAGAATATTAAAAATTGAAATCTCATTGTAAGGTAGTCTCTCTGTCACCAAATTTTCTAAACCCAAGCAGCATTTTTTCGGGTTGCAATTTTTAATTCAATCTCCTTGTAAATAAAGGTTACATGTAAAAAGTATAAAGATGTTGTAATACTTATTGATATAGAACTTCTGAGAGATCCATACTTCATCTGATTTCTATTGACTTTGATTTTATGACAAGCCAAAATGCACATCCACTTTAAATTATTGTTTCCCTCTACGGTTGAGCCTTGCAAGATAGTAAGTTGTTACTTTGCAATCTATAACTTGATTTTGAAGCAGCATTATTACATGATTAAAAAAAGAAAAAAGTGTTTTCCTTGCCATGTGCATGATAACTATATGACATATTGCAAATTTTAAACATTCCTTCCAATATTCGATGGTTTCAAATGAATTAGTTCATTTTCTATGGAATAAAATTGTGAATTTTGTGAAGATAATAAGACTTACTGATTCACCAATTCAGCTATCTAAAAGAAAGTATCCACACAATATTAATTAAGTTGGATCTCTCTTATGTTGATCTCTGATTCTCAAAGATATACATACATATATATATGTATGTATGTACAATATATGTATATTTGTTAAATTTAACAAGGGAGAGAGAGAGAGTGAGAGAGACAGAGACAGAGAGAGACAGAGACAGAGACAGAGACAGAGAGAGAGAGAGAGAGAGAGAGAGAGAGACAGAGAGACAGAGAGACAGAGAGACAGAGAGAGACAGAAACAGAGAGAGAGAGAAAGTATTTCCTCTGTGCCAAGCACTGTGGGAAGCATTTTGTTCAGTCATTTCACTTGGGGTTTTCTTGGCAAAGATGCTAGAGTGATTTGCCATATCCTGCAGTTCATTTTACAGATGAGGAAACTGAAGCAAACAGAGTTAAGTGATTTATCCAGTGTCACACAACTAGTAGGAATCTGAGGCCAGATTTGCACTCAGCTCTTCCTGACTCCAGACCTGGTGTTCTATTCACTAAAAATATAAGTAAAAAGACAGTTGTTACCTACATGGAGTTTTCATTCTAATGGGTCAATGGGAGTTAGAAAGCTGGAGGCAGAGCACAGTGTATATCTGTGATTTTCTCAGTAAAAACATAACTCAGGTACTCTGATAAATGGAAAAAAAGGAGTGGTGTATAAGAAAAATGACACAGAAGATACAAAGCAGCCTTCAAATCCAGTTAATTGTGAGTTACTATCCCATCTCAAACACATAGCGAGTAACTAAAAGTTACAATATCTAGACTGATCTTGAAGACTGTAAATTGCAAGGAAGGTGCTACCACCATTAATAGAAAGCGTTTTCTTAAAAATGAGGAGATCATCATTCTAATGAAAGCCCAAACTTAGTCCCTTTCCCTAGATTCCAAATATTAAAATGAAAATAACAATAATAACAAAAGTAAGATAAAAGAAAAAAAATGCCTCTGGGATCTAAGATAGATCCAATAGATAGATCCAATCAAATAAGAGCTAAAAATATTCTTTCAAAATTCATCATTCCAAGTAAGATACTATAAATTTGTAGGGGACCAAGTTATTGCATGTATATTGTTTTTAATAGTTTTCATTGAATTATTAGGAGAGGAGGCAAATGGTCAAAAACAATCCAGGATTGGGAAAATATTTGGGCAACATGGTATTACCAAAAGGGTGATGGATTTGAAATGAGGAAATCTATTCAATATTCTGCATTGCCGCTTATTAATTGCACTTCATTGGCTGAAACGGAAGAACAAGATAAGGCTAAAACGTATTGCTTTCAGTATATCTGTGGGTACTCTAATTTGTTTTGATTAAGCAGAATCTCAGATCTGGTGGATCTTTTGGGTGCAGTGAAATACAAACTCCTGGGAAATATATAGTTAAGTGATATTTAGGGAAACAAAATCAATAATATTCCTTAGAATCTTAGCCAAAAATAAATAAGAAAAGGAGTTTGCAGGAATGCTGAAATAAAATCTAAAGTTGTACCATAACAACTTAAAAGTACCAAAAATATTATTCAATTGACCTTTTAATTAAAAAAATAGGCTATCATATTTAACATAATCACATATTCCCCTGATATGTATGTCAAGTGGTAAAAAAAAGAGATAGTACCTAATTATCATTTTTTAGATGCAAAAATATTTTATTAACTTCTTATCACTTGATGTTAGTTGATATTTTTAACGTTTTCTCTTACCCAAATTGTTAGACTAGGGACATTTCTTCTTCTTAAAATCTCTTTTTTTCCATTTATCATGCTTTAAAGTGTCTATTAACTTCTTGCCTATATAACCTTGAGGAAGATACTGACTTTGGCCCCCATTTTCCTAATCTAATAGGTAACTAGGTGTCACAGTGGGTACAGTGCCAGGCCTGCAGTCTTAACTTCATGAGTTCAAATCTGGCCTCAGACACTTATTTGTTGACCCTGGGCAAGTCTCTTAAACCTGTTTGCCTCAATTCCTCATCTGTAAAGTGAGCTAGAGAAGGAAATGGCAAGTCATTCCAGTATCTTTGTCAAGAAAGCATCAAAGTCAGACATGACTGAAAAATGACTTAACAATAATATCCTTCATCTGTTAAGTGAGGAGGTAGGACTTAATGACCTCTAACATTCCAGCCAGTTATAAATATAATTGTAAAATGAGGATGTGGGACTAGAAGACTACTGGCATCTTGACAATTTCTATTATTTTATGGAGTATGGTGTATCTTATTTGTTGTAAGAATTCAGTGAGATCCTCTGTATAAAACCTTCTGAAAATCTTAAGGTACTTTGTAAATGCATGCATACGAGTGTTGCTAATTTTATTCCTATTCTATTAAATAGTTAAATTTGAAATCATTATTCCAGTTTGTTATATTGATTTGACACCATAAGAATTTGTTACAAGACTTTTAGTATCTAGTACATTCTTAATCTGTCTTCTTATTGGGCAGATAAGATAAACCCAATGAATACAGAAATATAAATCAAGTTAAGTCAACAAGCATGTACTAAGCACCAAGTTTGTGTGTGCACTGTCCTAAGTGCTGGAGATACAAAGAAAGGTAAAACAAACAAATACACAAAATAAGGCCAGCAGTCTGTCCTCTAAAGCAAAAATATCTCATGGACAACTCCCTCCCCATTATTGCCTGAGGAAAGCAGCTTAAAACGTACTTGGCAATGCTTAACAAAAGAATTAAACTGCAATACAACATTTGTAATGTGGATTTATGAATTTCTATATCAATATGAATCATTCAGGTTATTTGTTTCTTTTTAATCTCAACTCCAGTGCTGTAAAGGACCATTCAGTCTAACAGGGAATACAACTTAGAAGGAACGGAACAACTTAGAAGGAACTTGAGAAAGCTGGGACTTTACCTGAGACCTGAAACTAGTAGATTGAGAAGGCAAAGAAGAAAATTCTAGGCAAGGAGAAATAGTTAGATATAAATGATGACAACTAAAAGAAGCAAAAGTTTATATTACTATCTTCTCATGTAGAGAGGCTAGATGTCACAATGCCAGTCCTGGAGTCAGGAATATCTGAGTTCAAATCTGTACTCAGAAACTTACTAGTTGTATGGTCCTGGGAAGATCACTTACTTAGCTTCTGTTTGCCTTATTTTCCTCATCTGTACAATGGGAATAATAGTAGCACCTACCTCCAAGGATTGTTGTGAGGTTTGAATGAAACGAAACTTGTCAATTGCTTAGCACAGTTTCTGGAACATAGTAAATGGAATGTGAATGTTAGCTATTATTACTTCATCCTATTATTTATACATAAAGAATGCTGTAATTCATATTTTTAGAAACACTTTTGTGAATGTACAATAGTCTCACTTCTACATATTTGCTAAATACAAGAAAAGAAAATGGTTTTTAATAAGGAAAAACATTCTAAGACCAGTCATTACAATTTGTAATATTTTTCATTAAAATAAGATTTTTATAATGATCTGAATAATTTCCAATCGCTAAATTAACTTTAGTGCAGTAAATGTATTATATATCTACCCTAATTTCTAATTGAAAATTAAATATGTCACGTTTGGTAAAATAGGAAGTAAAGTCAATATTAGATATGTATCAAGCATAGTAAAAGAATCTTAATTCCAAAATCACAGCACTTGGGTTCAAATGTCATTTGGGTAAATACTGGAAGGATTCATGGAAGAGGTAGTACCTGAGCTAGACCTTTCAGGAGAAGATTCTGAGAAGATGGCAGAATAAGTCAGAAAACTCCAACCTCTCCTGATTTCCTCCCAAAAACAAGAAAAATAAAGCTTTAGGGTGAGCATAGGGTGATAAAAATACATGAGTGGGGACAGAATAGTAGTCCTCCTAGGACAATAAGAAAAAAATGAAAGAAAAAACTAAGGACTGAGAGGTGGTCCCTATGAAATGCAAACACCACCAGGTTAATTGTCCTGAAACATCAATAAGCAGGTCCTGGAGCTACCTGGATTGGGTAGCCACAGGAATAAGCCCCAGCCACAGGAATCTTCACCTCCCACATGGTATGGGAAGTTGGGCTTCTGAGCAGGGAAAAATTGAGGGAACCTCTGCTGATAAGGAACACCAGGTCCAGTTATGCTACTGAGACATGACCCTGGGTGAGAATGAACCAGCCCAAGCAAGTACAGAAGCAGTGGGATAGGATGTGGCTGGCTGTGGCAACTAACAGGAGGTCAGAATTCTTGGTTACAGTTCCAAAACAGAAGGAACAACTGAAAGAAGATTTGAGGCTAGAAGCACCATCCCCCATACACTAGGACTAGAGGAGATTACAAGAAGTTGCTATAAACAAGAAAAAAAAAGAATTAAAAAAAGAGGAGGCAAAGGAGAAAATATATAGAAAGTAACTATAGAAATAGGAAAACTGAGGTTAATCTTCAGAGGAGAAACTGAAGCAAAAAAAAAAAAATCCTTGTCCTACCCCAGATAGTAACACTAAATGGTCACTTTTCCAAAAAAGAATTCAGAGAAGAACTTTAAAAAGAAATATTTGAAGAAAATTTTCCTGAACTATTAGAACAAGAGGGGAAGGTAGAGACAGAAAAACTTCACCTATCACAACTTGAAAGACATCCTATGAGGAACACCTATAGAAATTTCATAGTCAAATCCTGAAACCACCAGATCAAGGAGAAAACGTTATAAACAACAACAACAAAAGGAAACAATTCAAATATGGTAGAATTACAATCAGTATTATATAAGATCTAGCAGAGGCAACAGTAAAAGACCTCAGGGCTAGGGACACTATATATGGAAAAGCAAAAGAACTTGGATTGTGGTCAAATATGGTCTACCAGCAAAGTTTAACATAATTCTAAATGAAAAAAAAAAAAGAATATTTGAAGAATTGCCACTTTCAGCATTTTATTTCCAAAAGACATGAAAGTAATGGAAAATTTGACATATAACACCCCAGAGAAATATGATGTAAACATGAAAAACTACTTACTTGGGACTCAGGATGGGCTGTTTGCTTTTTTTATATAAGGAACTGTATACTATATACCTAAGATTATAATTAATAATTGGGCAGTTCAAAAGAAAGATTGGGGTAGAGCTGAGTATGATGTGATTCTAAAAAGTAATTCCATCTAGGAAAGGGTAAAAAGAGTAAATATCTTATTCAAATGGTATGATAGAGAAAGAATTGATCCAAAGTAAATAAAGGGGTGAGGAGGGCTGATACATATGGAACCTTATTTTCATCATGAATGGGTTAAAGAGGGAACAAAACATACAAAATTCAGAAAGAAAGGAGTTATCCTCCTTCATTATCCTCCTCTGAAAATTAAATCTGGCCTTCTCTATTCCCATAGTAACTTTCTCTAGCTGGGTTCTTTTTCCTTTGCCTTTTTTTGGTAGTAGCTTATTATTGTAATCACCTCCAATCCTGGGGTATGAGGGATGGTGCCTCTGTCCTCAGAACCTCCTTCAGTTCTCCCCTCTGCCTTGCAAGTGAAATCAAGAACTCTACTTTCCTGTACATACCCACAGGCAACAGCATACTGGACCTACTGCTTCTGTACTCAGTTGATATGTGTTGATTTCTTCTTACTCAGGCCGTGTTTCAGCAGCAAAACCTATCCTGGTCTACCTTATCAGCACAGGTTCCCTCAGTCTTCTACTGCTCAGACAGCCAATTCCCAATACTATTGGAGAGAGAAAAATTTCTGTGACTGGATCAAAGTCTACCTCCCAAACCAGCTTGCCCCAGGACCTGAATGTTGCTGTTTCAGGGGAACTAGCCTGAAATTGTTTATATTTCACAGTTACCAAATCTCAGTTTTGGGATTTTTCTTTCCTCTTTCTCCCATTGTCCTGGGAGGACTACTGTTGTGCCCAAACTACTTTTTTTTTTTTTGCCTCTCTATATTCACCCTGAGGTGATAGTTTGTCTTGTTTGTGGGGGAAATCTGGAGAGCTTGGTATTTTCTGACCTACTCCGTCATCCTTCCAGAATTTTCTCCATTCATTTTTGAAGGCAATAGATGAAACTACTATGAAAGAATGCATATGGCTAGAATCATATTATATTTCTTGTCATAGAGATAATAAAGTTAATATGATTTTATTAGAAATACATAAAATAATTTAAGTTAATGTAAGTCTCAAGATGATCAAGTAATTCACTTTTACCATTTAATTATACAACTAGATCCCTAAAGTCCATTAAATATTCCAATGAGCCATCAGCGAATTGAAATTTTTATAAATAAGTTGGACAGGGAAAATATTCTATAATCTATAAAAGCTTATTTTCATGAAAATGACTTTCCCCAGAAGATTCTGTCATGGCCCCTCCTTTCTTCTCCTCTATGCTTGGTCTTCCTTTACTTGGTCATCACATCAGCTCCATGGATTTATCTTCTCTATATTGATGATTCTCAAATCTATCCTTCCTGCCCCAGTCTATCTGCTAATCTCCAGTCTCATATATCCCAACATCTTTCTGATATCTTAAATTGAATGTCCGATAGACATCTTAAACTTGATACATTCAAAACAGAATTCATTATCTTTCTCCCTAAATGCTTTCCTACTTCTGCCATACCTATTATTATAGAGTATAATACCATCCCCCTAGTAATTCAGGAGACTCGCAACTCAGGAGTCATCCTGAATTCTTCAACATCTCTCACTCCCTATATCTAAGCTATTGCAAAAGGTCATATATTTCACCCATGCAACATATCTCAAATACATTCCTTTCTCTCCTCTGACACTATCACAACTCAAGTGCAGGCTCTCATTACCTCATGCCTTGATTGTTACAACAGCCTACTGGTGTGTCTGCCTGCTTTAAGTTTACATGCATGCACACATGCACACATGCACACATGCACACATACACACATGCATATATTTAATATTCATATACATACATGCGTATATATTTGAATTGATATTCATTTTAAGAATTGAATTCCAAAGTCCCTCCCTTTTTCCCCTGCTCTACCCCTCGAGAAAGCAAGCAATATAATAATAATTATACTTGTGAGTTCGTGCAAAACATATTTCCTATCAGTCATATTGCAAAAGAGAATACATACAAAGAAAAAAGAAAGTGAAAAAATAAGATTCAATGAGCACTCAAAGTTCAACAGTTTTCTCTCTGGAGAAAGAGAGCTTTTTTCATCATGGTTCCCTTAGAATTATCTTGGATCGTTGTTTTCATCAGAGTAACTAAGTCTTTCACAGTTGATCATGGTCACAATATTGGCAACAATGTTCTCCTGGTTCTGCTCCCTTCACTTTGTCTTACGTCATAAAAGATTTCCCATGTTATTTTCTGAAACCTTTGTGTTCATGATTCCATACAGCAAGATAGTATTCTATCGCATTTATATGCCAAAATTTGTCAAACTATTTCCCAGTTGATGGATATCTCCTCAGTTTCTAATTCTTTGTCAACATAAAAAGATTTACTAAAAATATTTTTTCTAAAAATAGCTCTCTTTCCTTTTTTTAATCTCTTTTTATACAGACCAAGTAATAGTATTGCTGCGTGAAAGAATATGCACAATTTTATAAGCATCTGGGTATAGTTACAAATAGTTTCCCAGAATGTTTGGACAAGTTCACAATTCCACCAAAAAAGAATTACTGTCCCTATTTTTTCTACATCCTCTCCCATATTTGTCATTTTCTTATTCTGTTATGTTAGCCAACCTAATGGATGTGAAGTAGAACCTCAGATTTATTTTAATTTGCATTTCTCTAGTCGATATTGATTTAGAACACTTTTTTCATGTGACTAATTATATCTTTAATTTCTTCTCCTGAAGACTAGCTGTTCATATCCTTTGACCAAATATCATTTGAGGAATTGTTTGTTTTTATGTTTGTCTCAGTTCCCGAAATATTTGAGAGATAAGCCTTTATCAGAGAAATTTACTGCATATTTTTCTTAGTTTATTGCTTTTCTTTTAATTTTGGCTACTTTGGTTTTGACTATGCAAACCTTTTCTTAATTTCATGTACTCAAAATTATGGAGTTTATTTCCTATGAACCTCTGTATCTATTCCTTGATTATAAATTTTCCCTTATTCATATATATCTGGAAGGTTACTTTTTCTATGCTCTCCTAATTTACTTATGCCACTTTTACTTTGCACCCTATATGTCTAAATCATTTGTTCAGTGCATTGCTGAAATCATTTATTTGTTGGATATTCTTATTAATTAGTACATTCTCAAATTATGCTATTACTACCTTTATAATAGCCTCATTTCCCATTTATCTGATCTCTTAGACTTGATGATGTCCAGAAACTAATTCTTCACAATGATATCGACTCTGAAACTTGCCCTTCCTCAATACTTTGCTTATCCCTTGGGCCTTTCTTATTAGAGATGGTAGAAGGTAGTCATTGGAAAGCTCTTCCCAGATCCTTCACTCTTTTAAGGATACCCAGTGGAGTTATCTCATCATTTTCATCTGGCTGCTTCTGACCTTCATTATCTCCAGAAATTCATCCTCCTGTGAGAAGACATCAATTCTGAAACTCAAAAATCCTTAGTATCCTGTTGACCCTGAAATCTACTCCCTCCTTCTGGTTAAAGAAGTTGGTGGTTGTGTATTGGAGAAAGCCTTTTATTTCTTCAAACTAAGAAGGATGACCAAGACAGTCACCTCATAATTTTCCGCCCCCCTTAGTGGTCTTCATAGTGAATGACATCCACTGCCATCTTTCCCTGACCCCTGCAGTTTCGTTTTTTCATTTTGTTATTCCTTATTGAATTGAGCTACTTGAGAGCAAGACATTTTGCTTCCTTTTTTGACTTTCTTTTCCCAGATACACAATAGGCATTTAATAAATTATTGTCTCTCATACCCTCCTGCCTTCACTCACTTAGATTACTACAACATCTTCTAATGTTTCTTCTTGTATCCAGTCTCTCCTTTCTTTAACGTATCCTCCTCCCATATTCTTCAATATTCTTCAATCATTGGCATGACTATGAGAAATTGCTTCCTTTAATAAAATCTGATCTTGCAGGTACAAATTATTTGTATATTGATTGTGTCTCACTGTCTAGTACAGTATCTGACACATTATGGGTATGTGAAATGCTTTTTAAATTCAATTCAATAATAGTAAGTTTGTTGATTTCCATAGTTTAACTGGCAACAGGTATATCTGCCTGTTTTTCCCCTTCTCTTTTAAATCTTATTTCTTTATCAGCAAGGAAGTACAAATGGAAAATGCAAGCTCATTTTAAACATTCCTTAATTTAGAAAGTCAAACCATTATTTAAATTCAATGTGTGGTAGATTGTAAATACTCCAGAAAATATTAGCCACATCATCTTTACTTTTTTTCCTTTCAAAAATTTACTATGAAGTATAAAAAAAATCCTATTTAGAAAGTAGATTAGAATTAATTTTAAGACATTATAAAAATATGAATATTTTCAAATTAACAACTTTTCTGACCCTTTTAAAAGCATTTCAAAAACGTTTCCTCTTCAATTTCCAACTAGCTATTTTAGAATTGTTCAACTTTAACAAATCTTTATCGATTTAGCCTTGTGGTGTCATGATGACCTTTGTTTCAGAAAGTAATTGTCAAAGTTTATAAGGAACATATTGTTAGTAAATTTATTTCTACCAGAGAGTTACATAAATTGCATCTTTTCTAGGCTAATGAATGGTGTTGCTTACTGAGTTCTTCAATTCCAAAATATTCTTTAAAATGTCACATTATGGAAGCCAAGATGGTGGAGTAGAAAGATACACATATGCTAGCTCCTAACCCACAGCCCATAAAATTCCTTTAAAGAAGAACTCCCACCAAATTCTGGAGCAGCAGAAGCCACAGAACAACAGAGTGGAGGAGATTTATGTTCCAGAAAGACCTGAAAAACCAACACAGAGGGTCCATCATGCATCAGACCAGAGCAGAGAGCAGCCCTGCCTTGGTCGCATGGCACCAAGAGCAGCAGATCCAAGCAGGCTTCAGGGACAGAAGCAGCTGCACAGCTTCCTCCACCCACAGGTGCCAAAGCTCAGTGAGAGGGCCTTTTCACCTCACTGAGAGGGGAGCGGGCTGTCTCCATAATTCAGGCCCCCTTGGGAGGCAGCAGCAAAGGCAGCAGCAGACAAGGGCTCCCAAAGCAAGCAGGAGCCTAGATCCATTGTTCAAGGTCTCCACATAAACCCCCTTAGGGAACTGAACCCTGTGTGGTGGCCCTGCCCCCATCTGAGCAGCTGAACTTAATCTCACACTGAATAGTAGCCCCACCCCCTCTAAAAGCCCTGAGGCTGGGAAGCAGCATTAAAATCTTAGCCCCTAAGCACTAGCTGGGCAGATCTAGAAGCAAGGAGGGTGTGGAGAGCAACCTCAGAAGTCAAGTAACTGGCTGGGAAAAGGCCCAGAAAAGGGGGAAAAAAAAATAAGAACATGGAAGGTTACTTTCTTTGGGAACAGATACCTCCTCTCATCCTTTCAGATGAGGAAGAACAATGCTTACCATCAGGGAAAGACACAGAAGTCAAGGCTTCTGTATCCCAAACACCCAGAATAAATATTCAATGGGCTCAGGCCATGGAAGAGCTCAAAAAGGAATCTGAAAATCAATTTAGAGAGGTGGAGGAAAAGCTGGGAAGAGAAATGAGAGAGATGCAAGAAAAGCATGAAAAACGGGTCAACACCTTGATAAAAGAGACCCAAAAAATGCTGAAGAAAATAATACCTTGAAAAAAAGGCTAACTCAATTGGCAAAAGAGGTTCAAAAAGCAAATGAGGAGAAGAATGCTTTAAAAAGCAGAATTAGCCAAATGGAAAAGGAGGTTCAAATGCTCACTGAGGAAAATAGTTCTTTCAAAATTAGAATGGAACAGATGGAGGCTAATGACTTTATGAGAAACCAAGAAATCACAAAGCAAAGCCAAAAGAATGAAACAATGGAAGATAATGTGAAATATCTCATTGGACAAACAACTGACCTGGAAAATAGATCCAGGAGAGACAATTTAAAAATTGTGGGACTACCTGAAAGCCATGATCAAAAAAAGAGCCTAGACACCATCTTTCATGAAATTATCAAGGGCAAAAAATGGTCTTTCATGAAATAGAGGACTTTCAAGCATTCTTTCTGAAAAGATCAGAGCTGAAAAGAAAATTTGACTTTCAAACACAAGAATGAAGAGAAGCA
>CM052677.1:103093177-103121342 GCA_028533205.1 Lagorchestes hirsutus
CTCATTTTGGTATGAAAACCTATCTTACAATGCAGGAAAGTGGGGGAGAATGTGATAAGCAGGGTGGGGGGGAGGATGGAAGGGAGGGCATGGGGAGGAGGGAGCAATTTGAGATCGACACTCATGGGGAGGGACAGGATCAAAAGAGAATAGAAGTAATGGAGGACAGGATAGGATGGAGGGAAATATAGTTAGTCTTATACAACATGACTATTATGGAAGTCATTTGCAAAACTACATAAATGTGGCCTATATTGAATTGCTTGCCTTCCAAAGGGAAGGTGTGGGGAGGGAGGGAGGTAAAGAAGTGGGAACTCAAAGTTTTAGGAACAACTGTCGAGTACTGTTCTTGCCACTAGGAAATAAGAAATACAGCTAATGTGGTATAGAAGTTATCTGGCCCTACAGGACAAAAGAGAAGATGGAGAGAAAGGCAGAGAGGTATAATAGAAGAGAGAGCAGATTCGTGATAGGGGCAATTAGAATGCTTGGTGTTTTGGGGGGGAGGGGACAAAAGGGGAGAAAATTTGGAACCCAAAATTTTGTTAAAATGAATGTTAAAAGTTAAATAAAGAAATTAATTTAATTTAACAAAAAAGAAAAAAAGAAAATTAGACTTTCTAAATCTATAGAATACTATGTGTGTTTGAGTTCTTTCTTCTAGTTTCAGAAAATTCAGTGACTTAGATTTAGAGTTATATGTATAGATTGAACTCAAAATTCTTTATAGTAAAAGCCTCATCAATTCTGCTACCACATATTTATTATGATGATTTAGGCAACGACGAGGTAAAAGTTTCTTTGTCTAGGATATTTTCCTTGTAAGGAAAGCTGATAATATTGAAAAAATATATTCAAAAGGAATTTTAAAGAATGGATGTTTTCACATAACTTCAGGCACTGCTGAGACATCAATTTCACACAAATAATTGATGTGCTAATTACAAATCAATCTTATCTACTCAACCAAACTCATTCCCTAAGGGTATTTCTAATTATGTAATTTGAATGAGTAAGCAAACTAGTTTCTTTGTCTATATCTAATTATGGAACATGTGTATAAAGTCGATTTCTTTACTTTAAAAATTGTTTTATAATCCAGACTTTTAACTAATTTAAATTACTTCATGATACATTTGTACAGAATGAGGTCAAATGGACCTAACTTTTTTCTGTCAAGGAAGTCACTCATTCTTACATTCCAGTGACACTTTGTATTTAACTATCTTATGCCCCTTTTTGCACTTTAAACTTTCAATTTATCCACATAGGTATACATTTGTGCTTTCTGCCACTAGACCCTCAGTTAGGATGTATTATTCAAGTCTTTATTGAGTCCTGGAACTTATATCCTTTAATACTTCACATATTCTTTCAATTTTATTTTAAGAAAATAGTTAGCATTTTGAACTTCAATTCTTATGACATTTCATTTGAGGAACTCCTACACTGAAGCAAAATATGATAGATTTTTAATAGTAAGAATTTGTATTTAATTGATTTAATATGTATTCAAAGTAACCATCAAGGAGTGATAAATATCTTTTTTTATATTTTCAATTGATAATATTCTTATTAAAGTAGTACTATTGATAGGAGCAAAATTCTTGCAATAGGAAGGAAAAAAGATGAATATTCTAAGTTATATACTCTGAGACATTTAATTATTCTTTCTAAGCTACAAGCTTCCTTAGACTTAGAGTACTCTAAAGAATTCTCTTAATTTTCCTCTTTTCTTCCCTGTTATATTCTAAGTTAAATCAGTGAAAGAGATTGGTCCTATATAGGAAACAAAAAGACCACCAAATAGCTTTGATTCTTGTTTGTCTTTGGATGAAAAGTATTTTCTTCCCATTGAACATCCAGACAATTACTCAGATTTCTATTGTGTATTCACTATAAGATGAATGGGTACCATATCTAAATTCTACATGAAAAAGCATTTGATCAGGTAATCTTCTTAAAGTATTTCTCAGTTTGTTTAGTCAGATGAAATGCAAATAATATTTCTCTCAATTTAAATCACATTATTTTATATTGAGAACGCCATGGAGGCAAATTAAATGTCAGATATAAGAGAACATATATTTTTTAAAAATCTACAAGTAATTGACTTATATTGCTAAGTCCTACCATGTCTTCAGAATAACATTTTTATTATGTCTATAATTTGAATAAACATTTCATGCTTGCTACAACATTGCTGTGTGCTCTGAGGAATAGAAAATATATTTAACACATAGTTCCAATGATAAAGAGGTTTGCATTCTAGAAAAGTATGAATGATAAAGATAAGATAAAGTTGATAAAAATTGGGAAGTAAGCAATTTAATATTGATCATAATTTAGAGAATTTAGATCTAACTGAGAGAATGGAAATCATCTTACATTATATTATTTGGGTGAGGACTCATGAGATGTGGAAATTGAGGTGAATTTTGAAGGAGCAGATGGGAGAAAAAAAAACATTTTATAATGTGTTGATGTAGGGCAGCAAAATTTAAAATTAAAGCTCAGAACACCCACAGGAAATAATCAGATGTAGCTGAACGGAGTGAAAGGTGGTACTGAGGGCCATCAAGAAATTATATTGCATATTTAGACTGGAGCTATATAACATGAAACATCAAAAGCCTCAAAGAAGACTTAATGAGATAGAAGTTGTGTTAAAGAAGAAGATATTAAAAAAGGAGAACTGAGGTACTCAATTAATAACTGCAGTTGACATTTATGTACATCTTTTAAGTATTTAACATAATATCATATGATTAAAAATGCAAAAGAACTACAAATTAAAATATCCTATTTTGTAGGTAAGGAAAACTGAAGCCCAGAGAGTGATAAAGACTTTTACAACATCACACAGATAGTAAGCAACAGAGATGGGAGTTAAAGCCAATTCTTCCAAGCCCAATTCCAGTGTTCAAGACCATAAGAGTAATAAGTGTAAAAGATAAAAATTGGGAAGAAAAAACAAGGGGATTAATTCGGTAGGCATCAAAACAAAGTATGAATCTCCTTTAGTGCAGCTAAAATAATAATAAAATAAATATAAGAAAGTAATGGCCATTGTTACTTTCTCTATGTTACAGAGCGTATCAAATACCCCTTAGATTATTAAAATGAGTTCTCAATGTTTATTAGTTGACACTACTTCTAGTAAGAATTGTATCACATATTGAAGACTTGACATGTAGTTAGTTTACTCATCCCTAATCTAAAACTTAAATTCTGGAAATTGAAAGTAGCCCTGAGAAAAGGATAAATCTACAATAAGACCAAACCCACAAAATGGATACTTGAAGCAGTGGTTTGAGATACTTGCTTACCTAGTTGTTATGAGAAATTGAGAGCTTCTTGATCAGAGTACTCAGTAATAGTTAATGATTACTGAATTACCTGATGCAAAAAGATGATGGCATCCACAATTATTTATGAAGGAAAACAATAGGGTCTTTTCAGAAAGAATCCCTTTGCTTCCCTTACATTTCACCATAGACCTTCTTTGACTTTCATATTTTCATGACTATTTTAACACCAGAGACACATACTTTTAAAGATTGAGTTAAACAAGACAGGCAATATCTCTGGATTACTTTATCTTCAAAAAAATCTTTCCTGTTTTGCTGCTAATATCCTAGGGAAAGCTGTCTTTGAAATGCAAATTACATTGAGTAAGAACATGTTATCCAAAATGTGTGAGTAACTGGCAATTAAGTTTGTTTTAGATTTTGGCACAAAAATACAGTTGCCATGGACTGATAAACTTTTTAAAATAAATCGTATCAAGGATCTTATTGGAACAAAGTTAATTTTAATATGAAGTAATAATTAGCTCACAGCAGGAGAGGGACAGAAAATTGTACCCCACACAAAACTAAAGTCTTCATAGTTGATACCTGATTATACTATACCAAAGCCTCTTATAAATTCTAGAATATCTCAGGGAAGAATTCAGAAATTTCAGGTAAATCTATCTTCCAGAAACCTAAAATCATTTCACGGAAAAAAAATTACTTTTTGGGACATATTTAGAGTGTTTTAATCTCATCTATATTCAATGGAGGTTCTGAATGGTACCTGTTTTGTTTAAAACATGGGAAAATGCATTGAAGTTGAAGGAGTCTAATAATGGAGTGGAGTAGAAGATTCTACCAAGCAGAAAAGATTGTACTCTAAGGAAAAACTTGGGTAATTGTAGAACTAGTCTTCAACAAAATAAAATCTGTCAAAACTTGTGAAAACTGGAGTTTCTTGGTACCTTAGAAATTCATCAAGGAAAAATGAAAGGCAGATTATTATGAGAATTTATCCTAAGATCTACTAAATTAATTTTCCATTTCAAGTCTATGATCCTAAGATGATTCCAATAAGTATTTTAATAGCCCTGAAGACTGAAGGAAACATGTCATCTACAGCAAAGATATATGCAACATACACCACTGTGACCAATTCTATAATTTGGTCTCTAGTGATTTGTAAATACCCTATGAGGAGTTTTGTTGTGCTATGTAAAACAACAACAAGGTACTGTTAAAAAGGGAGAAGTCAGTGCTCCAGTATTATCTACATTCCTGAGGAAGGCACTCTCAAGGAAAATCCTCTGCCTGTGAAGGTATAAGCATTCTAATCTCAATTGTTCTTAAGCATAAAAATACAGTAACCCTAGAAATAACTGTATCATTTTTGACTCAGTTATAGATATTAATCATAGTAATCAGCAGATGGTTTATTTTATCCATAGCAACCCGTTAAAGTTATCTATTCAGCACAAACGCGATAAAGCACATATGGGCAAAGTCATGGATCCAGTCTTTTTGGTTTCATGTGATTAGGTACTTTCTCAATGACTCAGTAGATGGCTTAAATGAATTATTGTGAAGAAAAAAAAATCATTACCTGGTTGTCAAATTTGTTGTCATGAGCCTCTCCAAAATTACCTGGGCAGGCCCTTGGGCAACAGATATACCAAATGGTTTTAAGGAGAATAATCAAAGCCTTTACAACAGGTTAGCATTTTCTAGACCACCACCCTTTTTGTTTCTTTTTTTTTTTCACAATGGAATATATTGTTGGATAACCCAGGGCAGGGGTGGGGAATCTGCAGCCTAGAGGCCACAAGTGATCTTCCACATCCTCAGGTATGGCTTTTTGACTGAGTCCAGGTTTTACAGAACAAACACTTTTTATTAAGGGGATTTGTTTAATGAAGTTCAGATTCAATCCAAGAGTAACATTTTAAGGACCTATAGGACAACACATGGCCTTGTGGCCACAAGTTTCCTAGACCTTCCGCTGGGTAAGTATATGCACAGTATAAGACAAGTAACCATATCACAAAGACAGAAGAAACCTGAAATGATGGATATGAACTAAAAAAAAAAAAAAAAAAAAAAAAAGTTTAATAAAGAATGCTTTCATTACTTCATTTGATTTCATGTGAATTTATGTGAGGAGAACTCTGGCTAGATTTCCAAATCTAAATTCAAGCAGAAAATTGAGGCAATTATGTAGACAATTCAGGTTTCCCACATCCCTACCCCCAGGATGAGGGGAGAAGAGAGTGTAGTTTTAAGATCCGTTATCTAATTACTTTAATTGCCTCAATTCTCCAGTATCTCTTGGCTAAGGATGCCTGTTTTTAGTGCTTACTTTTGTAGTTGGAACTGTGTGGTTGTTTTGGCCTAAGTTGGGAAAACTCAATTATGACAAAAGGTGAAAGTTAGCACTGATAATAATATGGTCATCTAAAATTTAGGAAATTTCATCAGCATTTTTGTGAAATTAAAATTTAAACATACACACAGATTACAATCTCTTTCTTCAACTATATTTTAACATATTCTAATAGCTCTATTTTCCTAAACTTGGATCTATATCCATACCTGTGTCATTCAAGGAAACATTTTTTTTGTCATCATGAGTCTGAAGCAATACAGTCTTAATTCACTAAGTTTAATACATTTTTTTACAATTCACAAACTGAATGTTCCAACCCCCTATGTAAAAGTCATCCATTATTATCACATAAAACAACTGCTGGGATAGTATAATTCATAAACAATTATTTCCCTATGCACTTCCATTTAATTAAATGGTATTTTTAAACTGTAGTTTCCTTTTTTGTAAGTGTCTGTAAGCTTCTTAGAGCCATTAGAATGCAATTATTTATGAGTCATATCTCATCAAAGGCATTAAGAGATTAAAAATTGAGAACATGTTTATTGAAAAGAAAGAACATTGCCTAGCAATAAACTTGGGTGTTAGGCTTGTATGTCTTCTTAAACAGGCAGCTTAAATCTTATTTAAGCTAAGAATGAGCAATTGAGGGAATATGACAGAATGAAAGCCACTTTCACCATTAAAGAAGGAAATCACAGTGCCTGGTAACTGTGCTAATTAGTAAATTAATTTCTTTATACACCAAGTATATAGCACATTTTCAATTACTTGAAAATGACTTTGGGTAAACTGCATTTTATTTCTCAAGTCTAATTGTTTCTATGGCAGTACTGGACAAGCTATATATAAAATATGACTTTATAAAGGAGTATTTATTTTTCTAATTCAGTGTTTACATTACACAAAGCAAATGAAATAACCAGATGATTTGGGCTGGGCATACTTTATTTGTGTGCAGATCAACATACAAAAAGTCAAATCTAATTCTCCTTCAGTCAAGTGTCATTTTAAATGAATTTCAAATAACTCCCTGAAATAAAGGTAGATTAAGAATCACACTCTACAATATTATCAAAACTGCAATGAACAAAATCTTCATGAAATCACTAGAGCAATGACAGAATTTATTTTCCATATGAAAGAGGCTACTTCCACATACAGTTTTGTGAGAGATATCACAAAATTAAAAAAAAAAAAACAGACTTCAGGCAAGCAGCAGAAAATGAATTTCAAGAAAAAGAAACATACACCTATGCAAAATCTAAAATTTTGTCTACCCTGAGTATCTAACTATGATATATGTCTTTTGGTATAAAAAAATTCTTGTAGGGGTCATTGCTAATCTTCTACCATTCTCATGGAAAGGAAGTTAACTTTCAATGTACTATTTTTTCCAGACATATCAAATGTGAACCAGCCTACTTTTACAGTAAAATATTTTAACCCATTTGACATAGATGTATTTTGTTTATTATGGTTAATTTTTTATAATAAACATTCTTCACATTATGCAACAGATACATTCCTGAGTTGGGAAATAAATGACATTTTGCAAATTAATTTTTGAATGAAGTAAAATTACTGATATTAAGGATTGCTGTAGTTCATTCTTAAGAAAAAAAGAAAACACTGATAGCCACCTAATTGTCTCTTTTTTAAATTTAAACTTTTTATGTCCACTTTAAAATAAGACAAAGAACTGGCTTTACATATATAATCTGTATATGTATATGTGTGCTTATATACATATATGTTCATATATACATATACATGCATATACACATATACACACACATATAAACATAAGGTTATAGACCATTTTTTCCTGGCAGAGAACTCTCAATTTGTAACCTTCCTATACTGCATCCCCCTCCACTGATG
Organism: Lagorchestes hirsutus; assembly: GCA_028533205.1. Taxonomy (NCBI): domain Eukaryota; kingdom Metazoa; phylum Chordata; class Mammalia; order Diprotodontia; family Macropodidae; genus Lagorchestes; species Lagorchestes hirsutus. The sequence goes on from CM052677.1 coordinate 103,100,741, forward strand.
TAGATCAGCAATTCATTTGGAACTATTCATCTCAGAAATTAGTCAGGGAAGTAAAGAGGTTAAGTAATTCCTTCAAGGTCACGCAGTCAGAATAGATCATAAGCAGAAGTCAAACCCAGGACTTTGTTACTGTAGTGCTAGCCCTCTGTACTCTTGCCATGCTATTTCCCATGACAGTGTGTACTCAGCAAAAATGGGCTATGTGTTCATAAAAATAAACATTAACAATGCATAACAATGATTTTCTTATAGTTTTCTTCTAGGAAACATAACTCACTTTTTCTTTTATCTTCTCTCTTCAAATGTTCCAAGGAGATAAAGATAGAAGATGGTATAATTAGCCTCATTCTTCATTATGAAACTAAAGCAAGAAGTGGGCAGCTAGGTGGTACAATGGATAGAGCACCAGTGCAGGAGTCAGGAGGCCCTGAGTTCAAATCTCACCTCAGACACTTGACATTCACTACCTGTGTGACCTTGGGCTTGTTACTTAACCCCAATTGCCTCATTCTGGGTCATCTTCAATTATCCTGATGAATATCTGGTCACTGGATTTAGATGGCTTTGGATAAGAACTGAGGTTGGTGACCTACACAGCACTCCCTCACTCAAAACAAAGTCAAGTGCAAGTCATGTCATTATTTTTCTGATGGCATGGTCTTCCTTGGCAACAAAGGACTAATATACAAAGCAAAGAGTGACTTGGTTAATAGTAAAATAAGTCCTGCATTAAACCATCTACCACATATACTCATGTCTTTTCAGAAGCAGATTGTCATTATAATCTGAGGATTTAGACTGTATAGGCAGGATTTAGCTTACGAATTGTTATGGTCCAAGTGTTGGTGTCTAAATGGTTTTAAAATGCTTTGTATGCTTCCCAAAATATACTGCAATCAGTCAACAAACATTTATTCAGTGGTTACTATGTTCCAGATACTCTGCTATAAACACTGGAAATTCAAGCAGAAAGAAAAACAATCCTTACTTACATTCTGTAATACATACACATACATACATGCATGAGTTTGTATAAACAAATATGTTATACATGTCATTAAATCTTTCCTAATAACATTTTAAAATATTTTTTATTTCTCTAGCAAGTTTTTCTTTTTCTCTTTTCCTTTCTTTATATTTATTTATTTTTAGATTATGATATTTATTTCTGTAAAATTTTGAGTTCCAATTTTTCTCCCCATCTCTCCCTCTACCCACCCCATAAGACCTTACATTCTGATTATACCTTCCCTCAAAGTGCCCTCCTTTCTATCAGACCCCACCGTTCCCTTATCCCCATCTTCTCTCTTTTGTTGTAGGGCAAGAGAAATTTCTATACTCCATTACATGTGTTTCTTATTTCTCAGTTATATGCAATACGAATTCTCAACATTTGTTTCTAATACTTTGAATTCCAACTTCTCTCCCTCCCTCCGTCCCTATGCATCCCCACTGAGAAGCCAAGCAAATCAATACAGGCTATATATATATCTATATATCTATCTATCTATCTATCTATCTATCTATATATATATATATCTATATATATATATTGTGTATGACTAATTATATTTCCCTCCATTCTACCCTGTCCCCCCTTTATTCTTTTCTCATTTTACCTTGTCCCTTCCCAAAAGTGTTTATTTATAGTTACTCCCTTCTCCCATTTGCCCTCCCTTCTATCATTACCCTCATCATATGTGCTCCCTTCTCCCCTACTTTCCTATAATGTAAGATAGATTTTTAAACCAAATTTAGTGAGCATGTTATTCTCCCCTTAAGCCATATGTTAAAGGAGTAGGTTTCACTTTTCCCCTCTTACCTCCTCCCTTTTCAGCTCCATTGAAAACGATTTTTCTTATCTCTTTTATGAGTGATAATTTGTCCCATTCCATTTCTCCCTTTCTCCTCTCAATATTTTCTTCTCTCACTCTTTAATTTTTTTTTATAGGTATCATCCCTTCTAATTCATCAACCTGTGCTCAGTGTCTATAGGTGTGTGTGTGTGTGTGTGTGTGTGTGTGTGTGTGTGTGTGTGTGTGTGTAATCCCTCCACCTACCCAAATACTAGGAAAAGTCTCAAGAGTTACAAATATTATCTTTCCATGTAGGAATGTAAATCGTTCAACTTTAGAAAGTCCTTTATGATTTCTCTTTCCTATTTACCTTTTCATGCTTTTCCTGATTCTTGTGTTGGAAAGTCAAATTTTCTGTACAGTTCTGGTATTTTCATCAAGAATACTTGAAAGTCCTCTATATAATTGAATGACCATCTTTTACCTTGAAGTATTTTACTCAGTTTTGTTCTGGGTTTTAATTCCAGTTCTTTTGGCTTCTTGAATATCCTATTCCAAGCCCTTTGATCCCTTACTGTAGAAGTTGCTAGATCTTGTGTTATCCTGATTCTATTTCCACAATACTCAAATTGTTTCTTTCTAGCTGCTTACAATATTTTCTCCTTGACCTGGGAACTCTGAAATTTGACCTCAATATTCCTAGGAGTTTCTTTTTTAGGGTCTCTTTCAGAAGGTGATTGATGGATTCTTTCGATATTCATTTTGCCCTCTGGTTCTAGAACATCAAGGCAATTTTCCTTGATAATTTCATGAAAGAAGATATCTAAGCTCTTTTTTTGATTTTGACTTTCAGGTAGTCCCATAATTTTTATATTGTCTCTCCTGGATCTGTATTCCATGTCTGTTGTTTTTCCAAAGACATATTTCATATTATCTTCTATTTTTTTCATTCTTTTGGTTTTGTTTTGTAATTTCTGGGTTTATCATATAATCATTAGCTTCCATCTGCTCCATTCTAATTTTTAAAGAACTATTTTCTTCAGTGAGCTGTTGAACCTCCTTTTCCATTTGGCTGATTATGCTTTATAAAGCCTTCTTCTCCTTATTGGCTCTTTGGACAACTTTGTTCCAGTTGAGTTAGCCTATTTTTGAAGGTGTTATTTTCTTCAGCTTTTTTTTGGGTCTCCTTTAGGAAGTTGTTGACTCATTTTTCAAGCTCTTCCATTGCCTGAGCCCACTGCATATTCATTTTGGAGGTACTGGATGCAGAAGTCTTGACTTCCTCTGACAGTATGATAAACCTTTCCTGTGAGCCTTTCAAGTTAGCTCTTTCACTTCATTGTTCTGCTGCTTCTGCTGTTCTAGCATTTGTTGAAAGTCATTTTTTACAGGTATTTTATGGGTTGTGGGGGAAGAGCTAGTTTATGTGCATCTTTCTTCTTGGCCATCTTGGTTCCATCCCTGACATTTTTAAATATTTTTGAGCTCAAAATTCTCTCCCTCCCTCTAACCCTTGAGAAGTTCAGAAATATCATGGCAATTATATGTGTGTGTGTGTGTGTGTGTGTGTGTGTGTGTGAATAATTGTGTATATGTTTGTATGCACATATATATGAATATACTTATTCATGTATTTACATATATATACTTATATACATATACATATATACATATATGTGTGTGTATTTATATATAGTGTGTTTATATATATATATATATATATATCCTGTGTAGGAGGATTCAACTTAATTTATACTTTGTTTAGATATCTTTCATGACACTATTACATGAAGTTCAATATTTGTACTGGATATCTCACTGTCCTATGGTGACAGGGAAGTGACAAAGAAGCAAGTGAGGAAACACTGAGATTTGTAGTCACAATCCTGAACACAGGTAGCCCAGTGCAGGGTCATCTCACTAGAAACAGCAGTGGGATTCAGCAGCCCCATGTGTATCTAAACAAAATTTGAAAGATCACACTACTCATCTCCTGGTGTGAGTAAAGGGCTTGAAAAGTGTCCTAAAAGTTGTTTCCTTACCCACCGCTTGCCTGATTACTGTAGCAGGTGGGCATCCTATTCTTTGGTTGAAATACACATCCACAAACTGTTAGAAAAACATCTGCAAAGATGATTCCACTCACCATCGACACATGTAACACGCACACACTTAGAGACAACACAAAATCCAGCAGAACTGAAAGATGAACAGCAAAAGAATTCAGTAGGCTTCCCATCCAAACAGCAGCCCTGAGTAAAAAAAGGCTGGAAAATGAAGGCCAGATTACTGAAGTTGGAGTTGGATACATATTTTCTGGAGTGACTCCAGTGAAGGGGAATACCATGAATCTGATGTAGGATTTGCAATCAAAATCAATCTAGTCAACAAGCTAGCATGCCTACCAAAAGGAGTGATTGACAAGATTATGACAATGCAACAGTCAAATTTTGCAGGAAAATGTCATGTCACCATCAACTGCTTATGCTCCCACTATGACAAATCCTGATGAGGTCAAGGAAACATTCTGTACATATTCTGGATACTTTTATCATCATAGCACCAAAAGAGGACAAGCTTATAACTCAGAGTTAATTTAATGCTAGAGTACACTCAAACTACCAGAATCAGCAGGGAGTCCTAGGGAGGAATGGAGTTGGAAACAGCAATAGCGATGGTAATTTACTACTGAAGACTTGTGTATCTCATGACCTTTCTCTCACAAATACTATCTTTTGTTTAACTAAACACAATAAAACTCATGGATGCACCCTCACAACAAACACTGGCATGTAATAGACTGCATGATTGTAAGGAGAAGAGACAGACAGGGTGTTGACATCCTTTTACAAAGGCAATATGTGTCACAGAGTGCTGAACTGATTATAGACTTATCCTCTCTAAACTAAATATTTGCTTTCAACAGGAATGGCATCCCCAAGGCAAAATTACTACCAGAAGACTTAATGTCAACAGATTAGAGCTCTTCTCCGAGAGAGAACAATTTGTTGCTAACTTGGAGGGAAAGTTAAACTAACAGCTGACAACAGAGGAGCAGAAATGGAGTGGGCAACTTTCAGAGATTTGTTGTATAGCACAGCACTCACATATATCAAGACTGATTTGATGAAAATGATGGGGAAATTGAGAAGCTGCTAAATGACAAGGGTTTGCCAGCAGGATAATTTATCCTTCTCTAAGAAGACAGCACTGAATTCCATCAAATGTAAAGTATAAGCAAAGTTTAGAGAGATGCAGGATCCTTGGCTCAGTAAGATGGCAGATGAAATTCAGTTTTATGCTAATAGTAACAATCCAAAATAGTATACTTTCCAGAGATGTATACATTGATAATGAGGTTGACACACACGTTGCCAGAGCTATCTCAGTGTATGGCTCCAAAGGAAAGTGTGGTAGAGAAGAGGTATTAGACTAACTGCCAAACTGAAGATCTATGGAGCCGTTGTGTTGACCTCATTGTTGTATACTTGCGAAGCCTGGACAGTATACCATCACGATGCCAGGAAACTGAATTGCTTCCATTTGAATTGTCTTAGAAAGATTCCATTTAAACTCTACTTCAGAGACTGCAACTCCAATGGTCTGGTCACATTATCTGAATGGAAAATGTATGCTTGCAAAAAAGAAGAATTCATGGAGAACTCAAACAAGAAAAGTGTTCACATGGTCATCAGAATAAGAAAGACAAGGATGCTCTCAAGATTTCTCTTAAGAACTTTGGAATTGATTGTGTGAGACACTGAATAGGACCACTCAGCATGCTATGCTCACATGAGAGAAGGTGTTGTGCTCCATAACAAAGCAAACTTGATGTAGCTTAAAAGAAATACAAGATGCTCAAATTTTGAGAATCCACCCCAAATCTTCACATGGAGACTATTTGTGCCTGACTTATGGTAGAACATTTTGTTCTCATATTATTCTGATTAACTACAATGGAAAACACTACAACTTGACTCTTTCAAAGTGCTTATCATTTTGATCCTTTTAAAGAATGAAGGATGACAACCACCACTACCAATAGGGAGCTATTAAAAGTTTTTGAAAGGTGGGAGGGTAACAAATGAAGAGATTACAAGTGGGCTTTATGAAAATTCATCTATCATTAGGGCATATAATAAATTTTATGAATGCAGGTAGAACAGGTGAAAGATATTGATTTAAGCTGTGTCAGACTGGTAAGAAGGAAGGGATGATGAAAAAAAACTGTTAATAAAATACTAAGAAATCATTACTTATTGGATTGCCTGGGTGGAGTTTGCTTGTTTCCCTATAAGTAAAATGAGTTGGAGAAGGAAATGGCAAACCACTTCAGCATTGACAAGAAAACTCCAAATGGAGCCACAAAGAATCAGACATGAATGAAATAACAGAACAAGAACAGAAAAGGAAAACTTGAAGGGCAAAAGATTATGACGAGAGAGGAATTTCTGAATTCAAAAACTTAGAGGTGTGACAGTTGTAAGTGATGGCAAGGTCTAATATCTGTACATACTGTCAAAAGGGGAGGGTGGATGTACACACTTGTGATGGTTAGGTCAAGGATATATCGATAGTCACTATAAAACTAAAAATAGGTCCTTTATTTGCTACAATATCTAAAATGCTAATGCTATCCCAAGCTAACTTAAAGAGGCATGGTGTGCAGAATTAGAAGGTGGATGGAGGTGAAAAATTCACCGTAATTTTCTCTGGGTGCTATATCTTATAAATATTTTTGATGACTTGAAATAAATCTACAAGAGGAAAAGAAGGATGCTAGTAAGACTGAATAGCATGTTATAGGAGTTTCACTTGAAGGAACTAAGTATATTTAGCCTTGAGAAGAGAAAGACTTAGGTCATAATCAATATCTTCATATACTTGAAGGACTGTGAGATAAAAGACATATATTTGTTACTTGAACTCATAGGATAATAGTTGCAAAGAAGCAGAAATTGTCCTGATTTCAGGAAACATTTTGCAAAAATTGAGCTATCTAAAAGTGTGATAGAACACTTTTTGTGGTAGGGGGAATCTCCATCTCTGAACATTTCTCTGCAAAGGCTGGATGAAGACTTGTCAGAAATAAAATGGAAGGATTTTCTATTTAAATAGAAGTCAGAAAAGGGGGTTCTGCAGTCATTCCTGATGCAGAGTATGTCAGATTTTGATATTCTCTTTCCCATTATATACTGCCATCATTTTATACCCCTCTGACTAATAAAATTATTATCACAAATGTCATTTACTTTTTTTCTAGAATACTTTGCCTGGAATATTGCTAATTAATGTCTTACTGGGATACTTTCCATAACACATACACACATCATTTGCACTCTTTATTTTCTCAAAATTCTAAAAGGAACTTTCTAAGAATTATACAGATGCATTGAGGGACTGAAGCTAACATGGTAGACAAGAGGCAACAAATCAACTGAATGCTCCCAAGATTGCCTTCCAAAGAACTTTAAAATAAGCCTCAACCTGAATGCTTGAGCCATCAGAAATTTAGGTTAAACAATTTTCCAGCCCAAGACAACTTAGGGATCAGGAGGCAGGATCTGTATTATCAGAGTGGTGGTCAGTTAGAGAGCAGCACAAGCCATGGAAACACTAATAGCAGGCATCAGAAACATCTGGAAAAAGCCGAAAGGAGGTTTCATAACTAGTCAGAAAGAGATTGCAGCTCCTTGTTGCATTGTTCATATGCAGTCACAGTTCTGGGTCACAGTTCCAGGTTAAAAGAAAAGTACTAGCACTTGTGGTCACAGAAGTGGAGGGTCCTCATCATAGTTCCAGACTCAACAGGAACACTTGTACTTGTGTTTGTAGGGATAAAGGGATTTTCCTGGGTAAAAAAGAGAGCACAAGAGAGCAATGCAGCGACCGCATGTCTCCTTGGATCATACCACCTTGGAAGCACCAAAATATAACACACCTTGACAGCTATATCTGAAAATAGCTGCACAAAATTCTAAAGTTTGCTACAGTTCCCTTTCCTCTCAGAAACAGAGCTGAACTTAAACACAAAGTTAAAAGTCAAGAAACAGAATGGAAAAAGGAGAGAATAATAATGACAAAGAACTTTGCCATAAAAAAAAAAAAACTATTGGTTGGTTGGTTGTTGCCCTTCATATTCAAAAAAGAACAAAATGACATCACCATGATAATGTGAAATTTCATTATGTCTGACTGTGACTGATCAATATGATCTTGGAATGCTCTACCACAGGTGGGTCACAGATAGCCCATTTGAATTTTAGGGGTGGATATCCCAAATTTGCACATCCTGTGTTTACTTTGTGCTATCTCAATTCTGCTTTGCTCAAAGAACACAGCACCCTTTCTGATGTGGGCACACCACACTGAGTGGTCCTGTGCCAGTATCTCCCATGTTGTGTAGTCAAATCCAGCATTCTTAAGAGAGACCTTGAGAATATCCTTGCATCATTTCTTCTAATCACCATGTGATCACCTGCCCCATGAGACTTCTCCAAAAAATAGTCTTTGGCAAGTGTACATTTTGCATTCGAACAATGTGGCCAGCCCATCAGAGTTGCACTCTCTGAAGCATAGTTTGAATACTTGGCAGTTCAGCTTAAGCAAAGACTTTAGTGTCTGGTACCTTATCCTGCCAGGTGATCCTCATAATCTTCTTAAGACAGTTCAAATAGAAGCAATTCAGTTTTTTGGCATGGAGCTGATAGACAGTCAATGTTTCACAAGCATATAACAATGAGACCAGCACAATGGCTCTGTAGACCTTCAGTTTAGTAGTCACTCTAATACCTCTTCTCTCCCAAGCTTTTCTTTAGAGTCTCTCAAACAATGAGCTAGCTGTGGAAATGCATTCATCAACCTCACTGCCAATGTGTACATCCCTGGAAAGCACACTACCAAGGTAAATGAACTTATCCACAGAATTCAAAACTTCTCTATTTGTTGCAACCAATGGTTCCATGTATGGATGGTGTGGTGGTGGCTGATGAAGCACCTATGTTTTCTTAGTGTTAATTGTTAGGCCAAAATTAGCTTAAAAACTATTAAGGTGACAGGGAAGACCAAAATACAAATTCAAAAGAAGTCAATGATATTGAAACAAAAAATAAAGCCTCAGAAAATGGACACAAGCACAACAAAAGTTTTTGGAATTTTAAATTCAAATAAGAGTCATAGAGAAAAAAATGGAAAAAGAAGTGAGTGATGCAAGAAAATTATGGAAAGAGATAATTCAATAGCTTCATTAAAGAGACAAAAGAAGCACAAAAATACCGAAGAAAAGAACACCTTACAAACAAGAATTGTCCAAATTCAGAAAGAGATACAAAAGCTTGTTAAAGAAAATAATTCTTTAAGAAATAGAACTTGGCAAATGGGAGCTAATAACTCCATAAGACATTAAGAAACAATTAAAGTCAAAAAATAAAAGAGAAAAGTAAGATAGCTCACTGAAAAACAAATAATTGACATGGAAATTAGATGGAGGGAGTTAATTTTTAAAATTATTGGACTACCAGAAAGTCATGCAAAAAAAAATCCTTGCCATCGTATTAGAAGAAATCATCAAGGAAACTGCCCAGATGTCTTAGAACCAGAGTATAAAATATAAATTCAAAGAATCCATGTATCACCTCTTGAAAGAGATCTCAAAATGAAAACTACCAAGGATATTATAGCCAAAATCCAGAACTCCTCAAACAAAGGAAATAATAATAATAATGATAATAATTCATGCAGCTGGAAGAAACATTTCAAGTACTTTGTAGCCCCAGACAGGATTATAAATGACTTAGCAATTTCCACATGAAAAGAATCAAAGAGGTTCAAATATTATATTCTGCAGGGCAAGAGACCTAAGATTATAAGCATCACCTACCTAGCAAAAGTGACAATAATTGTCAGGGCAAAATGAATATGTAATGAAATAGAAGATTTTTAAGAATTCATGATGAAAAGACGAGGGCTACATAGGAAAATTTGACTTTCAAATACATGACTCAAGAAAAGTATAAAAAGATAAATATGAAAGAGAAATCATAAGAGACTCAACATGGGTAAAATGTTTATGCTTCTTTATTGCAAAATTATACTTGTGATTTCTGAGAATTTTATGATTTGTAGGGCAATTAGAAGAAATTTACACAGATTGAGGTCATGGTTGTGAGTTAACTCTGAGAGGATGGCCAAAAATAATTAAGGGGTAAGAAAAAGAGATGTAGTGGGGAGAAGGGGGAAAGAACAAGAAGCAGAGGAAAACAATTATCTCATAAAAAAGAGGCATGCAATGAAGAACTATTGCGATGGACATATAAATGGGTTGGAGTATTGATGGGCAGTACCTTAAATTTGCTGTCATTGGAATTGCCACAAAAAGGGAATATTATACACACTCAGTTGGGAATAGAAATCTATCTTGCTTAATAGGAAAGAAGGAGGAGAAAACTATAAGAGAAGGGATGGGTTGATCAAAGAGAGAACAGATTAAGAGAAGTAGTGGTGAGAATAAAAACAGTCTTTTGAGGATAGAGTAAAAAGAGAGAATGATAAATAAGGGAAAATGGGATGGAGGAGGAAAATACAATAAATTTCATAGAGTTAAACCTACCCATAAAATGAAAGTGATTAGCAGAACGGATAAGAAACTAGAATATATCAATATGTTCTTTAAGATAAACACATTTGAAATGGAATGATATGCAAAGATTTTAAAAAAGGGGATTAGAGTAGAATCTACTATGCTTCAGATGAGGTAAAACAGGTCGGGGTAACAATGACCATGTCAGTCAAAGTCAAAGCAAAAATAAATCTAATTAAAAGTGATAAGCCGTGAAAGTGCATTTTGTTAAAGGATACCATAGATGATGAAGAAATAATAATAAACATAGACATCAAATGACACGCCATCTAAATTTTTAAAGAATAGTTAAATGAGGTTCAGGAAAAAATAGTAAAACTAATCAAGTGGAATACCCCAACTTTCTCCTCCCTAAGCTAGATAATTGCAACCATATAATAAATAATAATTTGAACAAATGGTTGAAATTGTTCAAAAGTTAGATATGTTAGATTTTTGGAAAACCCGAAAGGGAATAGAAAAAAAAATATGCATTTTCCTTAGCTGTACAAGGTGCCTTCACGAAAACTGACATGTATTAAGGCACTAAAAACCTAAAAACTATAAAAACCAAAAGCTTCAAAGCAGAAATATTAAATTATTTTCAGACCAAACTACAATGAAGATAGATTCCATAAAGGGCAACTGAAACCTACATTAAAAATTAATTAGACACTAAATTATCATATACTAAAGAATGAATGGGTCAAAGAACAAACCTTGGAAACAATCTTGTTAAAGAGAATTATAAAAATGAGACATCATACTAAAATTTATGGGATGCAGCTAAATCAGTACTTAGGGGGAAATTTTTATCTCTAAACACATGTCAACAAAATAGAGAAAGATAAGATCAATGAATTGAGCATGCAATAGAAACAAAACTGGAAATAGAATAAATGAAAAATTACTAATTAAACATCATATTACAAATCCTAAAAATCAAATGGGTGAAATCAACAGTGATTTAGATCATTTTTGTCATATAATTCTAGGTAGCTTTGATGTCTTCATGGAAAAAGTACCAATTCATATCCTTTGAACATTTATTACCTATGGAGCACCTTTTAGTGTATACATTTGACTCCATTTTTTTATATATTTTAAAAACGGGTCTTTTATCAAGGGAACAAAAAAAACCTATTGCAAACCCCCCTGCCTTCCCTCAGTTTTCTGCTTTTCTTCTTGTCTGCCTTGGTTTTGTGTGTGCAAATTTTTATTTTAATTTAGTCAAAATTGTCCATTTCTCATTCTATAATATTCTCTATTTCTTGTTTCTTCCTAAGTTCTTCCCTTATCCATAGATCAAGAAGAGAGACTATTTCATGCTCACCTACTTTGCTTAGGGTATCACCCTTTATGTTTAAATCATGTACCCCTTTTGACCTTATCTTGGTATGGTGGGAGATATTGGTCTACGGTTTTTTTCTACCAAACTGCTTTCAAGTTTTCTAGGCAGTTTTGGTCAAAAGCATGGATCTTTGGCTTTATCAAACACATTTTCATGTATTTTCTGTATTGTATATCTAATAGATTCTACTGATTCACCAATGTATCATAATGTTGTCTTTTCGAGACATATTGAGTTTGTGGTGGAAGTGAGATATGCATATAGAAATATCATCTAGGTAAGTAGAGCTGTATATTTGTAGTTTAACAGGAAGGACCAAACATGTATAGTATTTATTAGTCATTATCATAGGTATAGTAGGTGAAGTGGTGGGAATAACTGAAACTCTCAAGAGAAGAACACAAACTCTAAAGAGAAGAACACAAAGAATGAACTGAAGACTATCCTTATTGAAGGTGTAGGAAAATGACCAGGAATCAGTGAAGGAGACAGTGTTTGGAGAAGTAATTGAAAAACCAGGAGAATATGGTAACTTTCAAGACAAGGGAAGAGGATTCAAAGCATGAATAAGAATAACAGTGTCAAGAGATCTTAAAAGGAGTCTAGGAGAGTAAAGAATTAAGGAGGACACTAGATTTGGTGATTATGATATCCATGTGACATTTGAAAGAGCAAGCACTTCCAGTGGGTTAAGACATGATATATCTATCTAGTTATGAGTTAGAGGAGACAGATAGTAAATCAATGGGGTCAAAAGTCAAAGTGAAGGGTTTTTTTTTTTGTTGTTTTTTTTGTTTTTTAGGGAATCAATATTAAGTGACTTGCAAGTGTCACAGAGCTAGTAAATGCTTAAGATCAGATTTGAATTCAACTTTAGTGCGTTCTCATAAATATTTCAGTATAGTTTGTCATGAAATATACAGAAAAAATACTGAGAGATAATGCTGCTGCCATTTATTTTTGACTGCCATTTTGCAGGTCAAAACTGGCTTTCTTTTTGTTGTCTTGTAAGTTTCAAACTTCTAATACTCATCCATAACTTCCTATTCCATATTATAATACTAACACTACTTATACCATCAATAATTCATTTCCTTCTTCAATAATTTTTTTACTGGATATTGACATCTGTCTCTCTGTTACAAATCATTTACATTTTAAATTCTTCCAAAGCACAATGTTCCAAAGCTGAAACTGTATTTCTACACAAAATATCTTAATATTGTAATAAGAAAAAAACATTGTTGTAGAGGACTTGCAATTTTACCTTTTATTGCTGACCAATTCAAAACCAACTTTATTTTATCTAATTAATTATGGAGAAAGATACTTTCATTAATAACTGCATACTTAGTGATTTAGGATATATGAAATTTAAGATTTTTCAATAAACTGCTATTTATTTAAATTCAAAAGTAGTTTTAAAATGAAGTTATTTGTAGAAATAAAATTTACTAAAAAAATTTCCTTTTCCATGAAGATATTTAATGATATAACTTGGGAATAGGTAATCTATTAGCTCTGAGTAATTCATTTTTAACTTGGCTAATAAATTAATCATCTCTTTTTTCTTATTGTTTTTGTTTCCCCTCAAAAGCTTTAATATCAACTAATATCACCCAACAGCACAGTTAAAACATGTCATTTAGGCTTTTCATATTGTGAATAAATAATATAACATTTATTCATTTTTAAAAGATATATTTTTATTGTATATTAGGTGGGTATAAATATAGTCAAACATAGCTGAAAATGTATTTCAATAAATAAGAATGCCACTGAAGAAATTAAAATCTCTATATAAACCAAAAAGTAACTTAATGATGTCACTTTATTTTAAAAGTTGCAATTTATTTATTTTCATTAAATCAGCAGAAATTTGCCTTCTCTCTATCTCTCATCTCCCTTAGTTGAATAGGAAAAAGCAAAACCCTCTACTATTTAGATTATCGCATGTGTGCTATACACTCAAAGTAAATTTCTGAATTGGCCATGCCCAAAGAGAAAAAAAAACAAAACAACTAAATCTGAACTCTGAGTCTTTCACTATTTTTATTATCAGGTGTATAGCATGGTTCATCACTAATCCTCTGGAAAGTTGTTTGGTGAATAAATTGATTTGAGTTCCCAAGATTTTCAAAATTGTTTCTCTTTACCATGTCATTTGTCTTCACAATATAGTTATCATTTTATATATTGTTTTGCTAGTTCTCATTTCATTCTACATAAGTTCATACATTGACTCTGGAACCTGCTCCTGTCTCAATATATAGCCTAGGTCCTTCAACCACTGTTTATCCTAGAAAAGCAGCTCTCGCTACAAGTTCTCTCCACACATTTTCCTGAATCTCTGACTCCTAAACTAGGTAGTTGACAACAGTGCTGCCAGTTATAAGGTGTGGTGTGCATATATTGAACCTCCTTCATGATGGATCCTGGACCTCCTCTTGTCCTGGACATAATCTCTTCCTGCTCTGGAATAACCTGAAAACAACCTCATTGCTTTCTATCCCCATTATCATCTGACCTCTCTGTGCACTTGGGTAATCTGAGCTGGAAATATAATTCTGGTTAGTTTTTTTAAATCAAATTTCCCTATTAGGATACAGCCAAGTACAGTTTTAAAATTTGTTATAAGGATTTTTGGGGGTGGTTTAGGGAAAAAGGGTAAAACTCATAATCCTTCTTTCTACTATGTATCTTGACCTAGAATCCACTTTCTAAATAGAAGATCTAATGGATAAAGGTGATTAACTCTCGAGTTAAAAGTAATAGCCTTAAAAATAGTATTTTGGTATGGAGTCATGATTGCCGAGGAAAAGCAAGGACTTCCCTGAGCTCTTCCCCAAAGCCCTCCAAATACCTGTAAAACTGACTAAACAAATTCTAGATCTACTGAATCCACAAAATGATAGAGTGCAACAAATCCCCAGACTAAGACAACCTGGAAGGTCAAGAAAAAAGGTCTATCATACCAGGCAGAGAGTGGAGCACAGTCTGGCATGAGTCTCACTGGGACAGATGGATCAGAGCAGGCCTCAGAAGACTGAATCATTGGCAGCTGTGGCAGTTTGCAAATTTCTCAACCAACAAATGCCAAAAATGTCAGTGGGAAAAATCTGTTGGACCTGCAAGAGGAGCATGCAGTCTGGCCAGGTCAGGCCTCAGCTCCAGGGCAGTGGTAGTGGTAGTAGCGGTGCTCAGCAGCAGCAGCAGTATCAGGGGCTGTTTCCAGAGCTCTTGGCAGACAGAAGCTGGCTGATTAAGAAAATGATATGAAATCCCTGACACCTGGGATAGTACACTCATCCCACCCCCACACTCCCTGGAAGCAGAGTACTACCTTGACAATGAGTTAGAAAGTTAAAGATTTGGCCGGGAAGATGAGCAAACATTGTTAAAAATGCAGAGTACAGAATTTTACTTTGATGACAAAGAAGATCAAAACATGCAACTAGAAGAAGACAACAAAGTCAAAGCTCCTGCTTCCAAAACATCTAAGAAAAAAATAACTGGTTGCAGGCCATGGAAAATCTCAAAAAGAATGTTTAAAATCAAGTAAGAGAAGTAGAAGAAAAACTGAGAAGAGAAATGAGAATGACACATGAAAGCCAAGGTCTACAGCTTGTTAAAAGAGACACACAAAAATACTGAAGAAGATAAGACTTTAAAAATAGACTAACCCAAAATAAGTCCAGAATGTCAATGAGGAGAAGAATGCCTTAAAAGGTAGGATTTTCTAAATGGAAAAGGAGGTCCAAAAGATCAATGAAGAAAATGATTTCTCCAAAATTAGATTGGACTAAATGGAAGCTAATTACTTTATGAGAAATCAAGAAATTATAAAAGAGAACCAAAAGAATTAAACAAAATGGAAATCATTGTGAAATATCTCAATAGAAAAATCGCTGAACTGTAAAATAGATCTAGGAGAGATAATTTAAAAATCATTAGACTCCCTGAAAGCCATGATTAAAAAAAGAACCCAGACATCATCTTCCAAGAAATTATCAAGGAAAACTGCCTTAATATTCTAGAACCAGAAAGTAAAATACAAATGGAAAGAATCCACCAATCACCTCTGGAAAGAGATCCTAAAAGGAAAAATCCTACCAATGTTGCAGCCAAATTCCAGAGTTCCCAGGACAAGGCAAAATTATTGCAAGTACCCAGAAAGAAATAATTTGAATATTGTGGAAATGCAATCAACAATAACACAAGATCTAGCAGTTTTTGCATTAAAAGATTAAAGGACTTGGAATACGATATTCTGGAGGTCAGAGGAGCTAGAATTAAAACCAAGAATCACCTACCCAGCAAAATTGAGTGTAATCCTTCAGGCTGAAAAGTGGACATTCAATAAAATACAGTACTTTCAAACATTCTTAGTGAAAAGGTTAGAATTGAATAGAAAATTTGGCTTTCAAATATAAGATTCAAAGGAAACACGAAAAGATAAACAGGAAAGAGAAATTGTAAGAGACTTATTAAAGTTGAACTGTTTACATACTTACATGGAAAGATGATATTTGCAGAAGTTCGGTTCTCGACCATAACAGGTCTGCTTTCTGCTGGAAACTACCAGCCCAGCCAAGGAAAATATGCCTCACCAATACTCAGCATTGACACCAGAGCAAAAGAAGGAACTATCTGATATAGCTCACCAAATTGTTGCTCCAGGCAAGGGAATCTTGGCAGCTGATGAGTCCAGTGGTAGCATTGCAAAGTGGCTGCAGTCCATTAGAACTGAGAACTCGGAGGAAAATCGGTGCCTCTATAGGCAGTTGCTTCTGACAGCAGATGATCGAGTGAACCCCTGTATTGGATGTGTTATCCTTTTCCACGAGACACTCTACCACAAAGCTGATGATGGTCATCCCTTCTCCAAAGTCATAAAGGATAAGGGTGGCATTTGGGGGATCAAGGCAGACAAAAGTATAGTGCCTCTGGCAGGGACTAATTGTGAGACCACCACCCAAGGTCTGGATGGGCTGAGTGAGCGCTGTGCCCACTATAAGAAGGATGGAGCTGACTTTGCCAAGTGGTGTTGTGTACTGAAAATTGAGGATAATACACCTTCCTCACCTGCCATCATGGAGAATGCCAATGTGCTGGCCAGATATGCTAGCATTTGCCAGAAGAATGGCATTGTCCCCATTGTGGAGCCAGAGATCCTCCCTGATGTAGAACATGATTTGAAACATTCTCAGTATGTCACTGAGAAGGTCCTGGCAGCTGTCTACAAAGCTCTGAGTGACCACCACTCCTATCTGGAAGAGACCTTGCTGAAGCCTATCATGGTCACCCCTGGCCATGTCTGTACCTAGAAATATTCACATGAGGAGATTGTAATGGCAACTGTAACTGCCTTTCACCAGACCGTGTCTCCTGCAGTCACTGGTATCACCTTCCTCTCTGGGGGTCCAAGTGAAGAGGATGCCTCCATCAATCTCAATGCCATCATACTTGCCCCTTGCACAAGCCATGGCCTCTGACTTTCTCTTACAGCCGAGCCCTGCAGGCATCTGCCCTCAAGACCTGGGGTGGAAAGCAGGAAAACGTCAAGGCTGCCCAAGAGGAATATATTAAGTGGGCCACTGCCAACAGCCAAGCTGCTCAAGGCAAGTATACTCCAAGTGGAAAGTCAGGAGCTGCAGTCAGGGAGTCTCTCTTTATTTCTGACCATGCCTACTAACTTAAGTCAAGGCCTTCCAACTGTGTATGCCCTAACACTCCAGGCCATCCCTCACAGTCCAGGAAGAGACTGAGATCCTAGAATTTGTGCTGACCTCTTCCATCACTCCTAATTTGTGTGGTATTGTTGCTCTCTGGTGAATCTAGTGACCCTTTCTCCGACCACTTTTTCCAATAAACAACTATTTAACAAGGAAAAAATAAGACGGTATTTGTAACTCAAGAGGCCTTTCTCAGTATTAGGGTAGTTCCAGGAAATAAGAGAGAGAAGGAGAGAGAGAGAGAGAGAGAGAGAGAGAGAGAGAGAGAGAGAGAGAGAGAGAGAGAGAGAGAGAGAGAGAGAGCACAGGGTAAGTTGATTATGAAGGGATGATATCTAAAAGATAAAATTAGGGTATGAGATAGGAATATATTGTAATAAGGACAAATGGAGAGATTGAATGGGGTAAATTTTCTCACATAAAAGAGGCAGAAAAAGGTTTCATAATCAAAGGGATGGTGGGAGATGTGAGAAGGACTGAGTGAACCTTACTCTCATCAGTTTTGACTTAAGGAGGGAATAATATACACACTCAACTGAGTATCTTACCCTACAAGCTAGTCAGGGGGAGAGGATAATAGGGGGTATGACACAATGTAGGACAGATTGGGGGAGAGGTAGTCAGAAGCAAGCAATTTTGAAAAGGGACAGGGTCAAAGGAGAAAATACAATAATGAGGTGCAAGTTAGGATGGAGGGAAATATAGTTACTCTTTCACAGTGACTATTAAAGAAGTGTTTTGCATAACTATACATGTATAACCTATATTAAAATGCTTGTCTTCTCAATGAGAGTGGATAGGGAGTGAAGACAGAAAAAAATTTGGAACTCAAAATTTTAAAAACAAATGTTAAAATTTGTTTTTACATGCAACTGAGAAATAAGATATACAAGTACTGGCATATAAAAATCTATGTTTCCCTTCAAGGAAGTGAAGAGGAAGGGTTTAAGCAGGGGTTGATAAAAGGGAGAGTAGCTTGGGGGAAGTGATAATCAGAATGTATGCCATCTTGGAGTGGAGGGAGAGGAAAGATGAGGAGAAAATTTGAAACTCAAAATCTTGTGGAAACGAATGTGGAAAACTAAAAATAAAAAAATAAAATTTAAAAACAAGAATATTAGAATTTGTATAGTAAAATATAGGTAAGTCTAGGGATAGTACGAGATTCTTAACTACAGTTTTCTATATCATTAAAACTACAGAAGTAGAGATAATTCTGGAGGTAAGGGCTACTGGAATTTAAATACTGTTTTTAAAATAAAAGTACCTCTTTAGTCACAAAACAAAAGTATTAATTATTTTATATTCATATATATATAGTGAGGTTTATTTTCTTTCCTTTTTATTATTTTAGAGGCAAAAATCAGAACATAAATACAGAATAGAAAAAAGAAACAAAAATATATCATAGACTTAGATACTGACCCTTAAATTCAAGGTAAGAAAGGGGAGAAGCACATCATGTGCATAGCAGAACATAACAAAGGATTCAAAGTAAGTAACAATAAATGTTCATTTCAAGAAATACTGTATGAGAAGTACTTCAAATTGTGGGCAGAGATGCTCCTCTTTTCTTTGCTTCCTTGTAAGTTTTCTTTTGTTCTCTACTTTGCACTTTTTTACTTAGTTCCTTTTTCCCCTCTCCACCCCCAAAGACTAAAATTAAGTGCAGATGTTTCTCTCTCTCTCTGTCTCTGTCTCTGTCTCTGTCTCTGTCTCTGTCTCTCTCTCTCTCTCTCTCTCTCTCTCTCTCTCTCTCTCTCTCTCTCTATATATATATATATATATATATATATATATATATATATATGTGCGTGTGTGTGTGTATAATATACATGTATATATATGCATGTTGTTGTTGCTGTGCTCATCCTTCGTTGCTGAAGAAGACCATGCCATCAGAGAAATGATGACATGACTTGTACTTGACTCCCTTTTGAGTGAGGGAGGGCTGTGCAGGTCACCAGCCTCACTTCTCCCCCAGAGCCATCTGAACCCAGAGACCAGATATTCATCAGGATGAATACAGATGACCAAGGATATATTGGAAGATTTTGGCCCCTTTAAGGCAAGATCTATGCAGATACTCAGTTAGGGTGAGGCAAGCCCATTCATTGAATAGACCCGTTTAAGAAGTAGCCAGAGCATGACCCCTTAAATGATGCAAAGAAAAAGAAAGACATCAGGCTGAGAGGGAAAAAGCAAGTTACTGTTGATAATCACTCTTAAAGCAAGAAAGTCCAGGAGACCCCTTATGCTTCTTCTCTCCAAAACAAGGTAAATTTGGATGGCCAAAAGATTCCCAGTTGACCTGGGTTTTACTGGCTAGATTCCTCCCCTCCCCTCCCCTCCCCTCCCCTTCCCTTTCCTTCCCATTCATTTCCCAAAATCTTAAATCCACTGCACTCTGAAGCTTGCACAGCACTGTGCACCTGTCTAAGGGCTCTTCTACACACTCCTGGCTTAAAACTGATTATCAGTAGCAACTGTGCTGTTTCCCTCCCAGTCTGATGTCTTTCTTTTTCTTTGCCTCATTAAAGGGGCCATGACTTGGCTACTTCTTAAGCAGACCTATTCAATGAATGTTCCTTACCTCACCCTAAGTGAGTACCTGCAAAGACCTGCCCAAAGGAGACAAAGTCTCCTAGCGCATCCTGGATCATCTCCAGTCATCCTGATGAATGTCTGATCACTGGGTCCACATGGCTCCAGAAGGACAAGTGAGGCTGGTGACTTTGCCAACCCTCCCTGACTCAAAACAAAGTGCAAGTCATGTCGTTATTTCTCTGACGGCATGGTCTCCTTCAGCAACGAAGGATGAACACAACCATGTGAGTAGATGCAGTTGCCTGAATGGGAACCCAGTTAACTGGGTAACTTAGTTCCTCCTTTTCTGTCTGCCTCTCCATCTCCTTCCTTTCCTTTCCTTTCCTTTCCTTTCCTTTCCTTTCCTTTCCTTTCCTTTCCTTTCCTTTCCTTTCCTTTCCTTTCCTTTCCTTTCCTTTCCTTTCCTTCCCTTCCCTTCCCTTCCCTTCCCTTCCCTTCCCTTCCCTTCCCTTCCCTTCCCTTCCCTTCCCTTCCCTTCCCTTCCCTTCCCTTCCCT
>CM052677.1:103121842-103134943 GCA_028533205.1 Lagorchestes hirsutus
CCTTCCCTTCCCTTCCCTTCCCTTCCCTTCCCTTCCCTTCCCTTCCCTTCCCTTCCCTTCCCTTCCCTTCCCTTCCCTTCCCTTCCCTTCCCTCCCCTTCCCTCCCCTTCCCTCCCCTCCTCTCCCCTCCTCTCCTCTCCTCTCCACTCCTTTCCTTTCCCTTCTTTCCCTATAGGCATATACCGAATATATGTTCCCAAACAAATTCTACTTATGATCTTTGTTGTTGTTTGTGCATCTCTTGTTTCCTCTCCCTCCTGCTTCCTCTACTTTATTTCTATCCCCTACCTTGCCCTTCTATTACTTGACTACTCCCATCCAAGGATCCCTTTCCTATCCTCCAATTCCCATAAATCTAAATGTCCTTCTGTAGTCTCTTATAACCTATTCCCTTACCCCCCGTCTGGGGATTACTCCCTTATCCTCCAATTCTCATTGAGCAAAATACCATATTATATCCTTCTTTTACCTATTCCCTCCCTTTCCCCTCTAAAGATAATTTCATTTTCCTCTTCCCCTACTTATCCCCTTACCATTTTATTTCTTCTGAATTCAGAACTTTTATACTCTTCTAAATATTTATTTGTTTTTTCCCTTTTAAACCCATTCCCAATGAAAGGAGGTTACCAGAACACCCAACCCTTCTCCCAAATCTAATTCTTCCATGTAGATTCTTCCTCTTACTTTTTTTTAGTATTCCTAAATGGTTTTACTTTTTAAATTCATGTCAAACTCAGGTTTACCCCAGTCTTTCTTAGGAGCTAGCCAATTACTAACAAGAATCTCAGATATATATTTTATATTTTACATATATAAAAAAGTAAACAATATGTCCTTATTGAATCTCTTATATTCGGCCTTTTTTATGTACCTTATATTTTCTTTGGCTCTTATGTGCCAAATATTGTATTAAGTTCAGGTTTCTGTTTGTTTGTTTTCAACAATGTCTTGCAATCCTGATAGCTGATCAAATGTCCTTTTTTGTTCCTTTAGGATCATGCTTGACTTTGCTTGGTATGCTATTTTTGGGTGGAGCCCCAGTTCTTTTGCTTTTCCATATACAGTGTTCCAAAATCTGAGGTCCTTTAATGTCTCTGCTTCTAGGCCTTGTGTGATTTTGATTGTGGCCCCATCATTTTTAAGTTGTTTTATTCTTGTTAATTTTAATAGTTTTAGCCTTGATTTGGGGATTTCAGAACTTGACTCTAATATTAATATGAGTTTTTCTCATAGTATCTCTTTTAAGTGGTGATCAATGGATTTGTTTCAATTTCTATCTCCCTGCCCCTTGTTCTAATGCTAGGACAATTTTCTTTATTTCTTGTATTATCATATCAAGATTCTTTTATCATTCCTAACTTTCAGATAATCCTGTTATTTTCATGTTTGTCTTCCCGATCTATTCTCCAGATCTGTTGTTTTTCTTATCAGATGTTTTGCTTTCTCTTCTATTTTTTTATTCTTCATATTTTGTTTAATTATTTCTTGATATCTTATAATTTCACTGGCTTTACCTTTCCCAATTCTAATTTTCAAGGTGCCATTTTCTTCCCTAAGATTCTGAATCTCTTCTCTAATTGGATCACTTTCCTTTCATAGTTTTTCTTAGATTATTCTTTTTTGTTTGTTTTTCCTCCATCTCTGTCATTTGATTTTTAAAGGCTTTTTTTTAGATCTTCTAAGAATTGTTTTGGGGCAGGTGACCATTTGGCATTATCCTTTGGGATTTTTTTTTTTACTTCAATATCCTCCTCTGAAAATGAATTCTGGTCATCTTTATTCCTAGGTTTCTTTCTCCTTTGCCAATGTATTTTTTTGTGGTAAATGATTAATTTTTGTAATCACCTCTAGCCCTCCAGTATAGGATGAGGTGCCTCTGGTCCCAGATCTTCAGTTCTCCCCTCCAACTTGGAACCAAAGGCAAATCTCCAAACTTCTGTAAGTGCCCACAGCCAGAGGTTTTCTGCCCCCACTGTTTCTGCACTCAGTGGACTTAATCTCTCTCCTTCTCACCCCATCTGCTCTTTAATGCACAGTGGAGTCTGGCATTCCTTGTCAGCTGAGGTTCCCTTGATGTTCCTGGGCTCAGACGCCCAACTGCTCTCACTATCCCAGGGGTAAAAGTTCCTGTGACTGGAGCCAAGGAAGGGTCTCTAATCAACCAACCCTAGGGCTTGCTGCTTATTGTTAAAGAAAGCCATAGCCTGGAGGCATTTACTCTTCATAGGGACCAAACCTTTTACTGGGATTTTTCTTGTGATCTTGTCTTATTGTCCTGGGAAGACCTTGGTAGTGACCCTATTCTTATTTATTTTGACCAGTGCTTTGTTCTCCCTAAGGTGCTATTTTGCCCCTTTTTCCGGGAAAATCTTGAGAACCTGGAATTTCCTAACCTATTCTGCCACCTTCCCAGAATCCTTTCTATATATGTTTTTAAAATAAGACACTCAGGGGTATCTAGAAGGCGCAGCAAATACAGCACTGACCCTGGAGTCGAGGACCTGAGTTCAAACCCAGCCTCAGACACTTGATACATACTTTCTGTGTGACCTTGGGCAAGTTAGTTAACAATTACCCTGTCTCTTCTCCCCAAAAGTAAAACAAAAAAAAATAGAAATACTTAGGATACTTAGATTTCTTTCAAAGGGGTTAGTCAGTTAAATTTTTCAGGTAATGGAAAGTGACAGCTTTTTTTTTTTTTTTGGTTTCTGTATTTCATGAAGCAATAATATTTAAAAATATTAAATATTCCACTTTCAAGTACCAAGCAACTCTTGTTTAGGAACAGTTCTCAAGTTTTAGTGATTCAATTTATAGCAATAATCAGTTACAGTGTCCTCTGACAACTACATGGGAATATGGGAATGATTCAATGAGATGGGGGCATTTTAAATGCAGAAAAAATATATCAGATCAATTTAATTTTAATGATTCTTTATTAGTTCTTGCAACATAAAGGACACCGAGTACAATCAGTTCAACAATGTATGATATCAACATAGTGACTGGCAAGTAGTAAGTGCTTAATAGATTCTTGTTGACATGACTTCTCAAGGTAGGGAAATAGCATTAGTCAAATCAAGTGCTATGCCCTTTTGTGCCATTGATAGAGTACCTCCTTCTGTGGAGAATTTTCTTACTTAAAATATGTATTTATTGAAATGATCAAGTGTTTCCATCAGAGCAGAAAATAACTGAACTACTGCCTTACTACTCCTGGATATTATGCCCCTCAATTAAACTTTTAAAATTGCTTGGCTTTTAAAAAAATCTCATAGCATGCTATTAACTCATTGATCTTGTGGTATTCTAAAATTTCCAGGTCACTTTCATATGCCCTGATGTGTAGCCTTACCTCCCAAATTGAATGGATGTGACATTGACTTTTGAATCAAAGCACATCCTTTACATTAATCCCTATTAACATTTCTTTTATATAATTGACAGGGTGAGATAGTCTCTCAACATCATTATGAATGCTGCATGTGTAATTGACTGTGGTGGCTTTTCTGAATAACTGTGTCATTTTCAAATTTGATCAGTTTGATATTTGAGCCTTTAAGTCATTGATAGAAGTGTTAAACAGCCCCGAAACAAGCACACATATGTAGAAGGATGCCACTAGAGACATTTCCAAATTTGCATCAAATTGTTAATGACTATTCTTTGTATCCACCTATTAACATAATTTCTTTTAAATTTAATTTTTTATATTGTTATTATTTATCTATTATAAATGTTGGAAAAAATGAAGAAAATGCAGGATTTCTCATTGAAAAAATAACTTACCTGGAAAATATATTGAGGAGACATGAGTAATTTTTTTTTTTGTCTATGGCTTCTTGATTTCATTTCGTTTTATTTTTTCCCAATTTATTTATTCATTTTTAGTGCTCAACATTCATTTGCACAAGATTTTTAGTTTCAAATTTTCTCCCAATCTCTCCCCTTCCCTCACCCCAAAAACCTTGCATTCTGATTACCCCTTCCCCCAATCTACCCTCCCTTCTGTCACACCCCTCCATTCCCTTATCCCTATTTCCTCTCTTTTCTTGTAAGGCAAGGTAGATTTCCATATCCCATTACCTGTATTTCTTATTTCCCACTTACAGATAAAAACAATTAGTGACATTTCTTCCTAAAACTTTGAGTTCTAACTTCTCTCCCTTCCTCTCTCCCCAACCATCCCCACTGAGAAGGCAAGCAATTCAATATAGGCTGTATATGTGCAGTTTTTCTAAAGACTTTCATAACAGTCATGTTGTGAAAGATTAACTGTATTTACCTCCATCCTATTCTGCCTCCCCATTTATTCTATTCTGTCTTTTGACCTTATCTCTCCCCAAAAGTATTTAATTTTAATTACCCCCTTCTCTCATTTTCCCTCCCTTCTATTATCCCCCACACCCCTCTTATCCTCTTCTCCCCTACTTTATGATGTAACACAGATTTTCTTACCAAATTGAGTGTACATGTTATCTCCTCCTTAAACCAAATGTAATGAGAGTAAGTTTCACATTTTCCCTCTCACCTCCCCCTTTTTCTGAGCTCTGAAAAATCTTTTTCTTGCATTTTTATGAGAGATAATTTACCTGATTCCATTTCTCCCTTTCTCCTCCCAATATATGCCTCTCTCAACCCTTAATTGATTTTCTATGTATCATTCCTTCCTATCCAACTTGCTCTGTGCCTTCTGTCTATATGTATGCGTGTGTGTGTGTTTGTGTGTGTGTGTGTGTGTGTGTGTGTGTGTGTAATCCCTCCAACTAACCAAATAGTGAGAAAAGTTTCAAGAGCTATAAATATTATTTTTCCATGTAGGAATATATACAGTTCAACTTCAGTAAGTCTCTTATGATTTCTCTTTCCTGTTGACTTTTTCAGCCTTCTCTTGAGTCTTGTGTTTGAAAGTCAAATTTTCTATTTAGCTCTGGTCTTTTCATCAAGAATTTTTCAAAGTCCTCTATTTCATTAAATGACCATTTTTCCCTTGAAGTATTATATGCAGTTTTGCTGTGTTGGTGATTCTTGGTTTTAATCCTACTTCCTTTGACTTCTGGAATATTCCATTCCAAGTCCCTTAATCCCTTAATGTAGAAGCTGCCAGATCCTGTGTTATCCTGATTGTATTTCCACAATACTCAAATTATTTCTTTTTAGCTGTATGCAATATTTTCTCCTTGATACGAGAACTCCAGAATTTGACTACAACTAGGAGATTTTCTTTTTGGATCTCTTTCAGGATGTGATCAGTGAATTATTTTAACATTAATTTTACCCTCTGTTTCCAGAATATCAGAGCAGTTTTCCTTGATAATTTCATGACAGATGATGCCTACGCTCTTTTTTGTGGTCATAGCTTTCAAGTAGTCCCATAATTTTAAAATTGTGTCTCTCGAATCAACTTTCCAGGTCAGTTGTTTTTCCAATGAGATATTTCACATTGTCTTCTATTTTTCATTCTTTTGGTTTTGTTTTCTAATTTCTTGGTTTCTCATAAAGTCATTAGCTTCCATCTGCTCCTTTCCACTTTTTAAAGAACCATTTTGTTCAGTGAGCTTTTGAACCTCCTTTTCCATTTATTTAATTCTTCTTTTTAAAGCAGTCTTCTCCTCATTGGCTTTTTGGGCCTCTTTTGCCAATTGAATTACCCTATTTTTAAAGGTGTTATTTTCTTCAGCATTTTTCTAGGTCTCCTTTAGAAAGCTGTTGACTTGCTTTTCATGATTTTCTTGCATCACTGTCAGTTCTCTTCCCAATTTTTCCTCCACCTCTCTTGCATGATTTTCAAAATCCTTTTTGAGCTCTTCTGTAGCCTGAGAGCATTCCACATTTAATTTGGTGGTTTTGTTTGCAGAAGCCTTGACTTTTAGGTCTTCCTCTGATGGTATGCATTGTTTCTCCACATCTGAAAGGATAGAAGAAAATATATGCTCACCAAGAAAGTAGCCTTCTATAGCCTAATTTTTTTTTTCCCTGTTGGGATCATTTTCCCAGCCAGTTATTTGATTTTTGAGTTCTCTGTCAATAGAAGTAAGTTCCTACTTCTCTGTAAGTTCTCAGTTCCTCCAAGGTAGCATAATCAAGGGAAAGGAGTTTATTATTCTGACCTGTGCTGTGGTCTGTGAGCAGGATTCTGTCTCCACAGCCTCCACTAGCTCCACCACACCATACAGTGCACCTCCTCACCAAAGGGCCACCACTCAGGGCTGATATGTAGATCAGCTGCTCAATTCCCCTAGGGGCTTTAGGCTAGAGCTACAGCAATGGAAACTGCTGCCTCCTGGGCCACTTCAGTCCTGTCTTTGCTGTAGAGTGGCCAATCCTAGACTGTGCTCCACTCCACGCCTGGTGTAATAGACCTTTCCTATCTACACTTCAGGCTGCCTTGGGCTGGACATCTCTTTCACTCTTGTGACTTCTGCTGCTCTAGCATTTGTTTAGAGTTATTTTTACAGGTATTTTATGGGCTTTGGAGGGAGAGCTTCTAGAAGTGCATTCTTCTACTTGGCCATCTTGGCTCCATTTCCCAAGAAATAAGACAATTACTGAAATGTCTTAAAACCGTGATCAAAAGAAGAGCCACTAAACATCACATTTTAAGGAATTATGAAGCAAAACTGGGCAACCAGGTGGTATAGTAAATGAAACACATCTCAGAACTGGAAACATTTGTCTTTCTGAGTTCTAATGTGGCCTTAAACACTTACTGATCCTCTAGTTCCAGAACAGTAGGGCAGTTTTCCTTGATGATTTTTTGAAAGATGCTGTCCAAGTCCTCCTACTGATTATGATCTTCAGATAGTAGCATGATTCTTTTATTTTCTCTCCTGGATCTATTTTCCAGGTCACTTGATTTTTCCATGAGGTATTTTATATTTTATTCCATTTTGTCATTCTTTTGATTTTGTTTGATTGATTCTTGATACCTCATAGACTCATTCACTTCCAATTGTCTAATTCTAATTTTAAGGTGTTATTTTTTCCCTCAATTCGCTTTTGTCCTTTTTGCCTCCCAATTTAGTCAATTGTACTCTTTAAACTGTTGTCTTCTTCAGTGGAGTTTATACATACATACATATATATATATATATATATTTTTTTTTTCTTTTTCTTCTACATTTGGCTAACGTGCTCCTTAAGGACTTGTTTTCTTAATGGATGTTTTGTGTCTCCTTTTCCATTTAACCAAGTCTACTTTTTAAGCAGTTTTCCAAGCTGTTGACTCCTTTTTCATAATTCTCTTGCATCTCTCTCATTTTTTTCTCAATTTTTCTTCTTACTCTCTTATATGATTTTTAGGTCACTTTTTGAGCTCTTCCATAATATCTTTCTGAGCTTGCAACTACTTCCAATTTCTCTTGGGGGTATTGCCCATAGGTATTTTTGCAGCATTGTTCTCTTATGAGAACAATGACCCCTGCTTATATCTTGATCTTCCCTTTCACTATAATAACTTTCTATGGTCAGATTCTCTTATCATTGTTTTTTTTGCTCCTCTTTTTTTGGCCTTTTCATTTTCTTTTACATTTGAACTCTTTTTCTGGGGTGAAAGTTGCACTGTCTCAATCTACTTGTGCTAATGGCAACAGGCCCTGGCTGTTTACTCAGAGCTACACTGATGTTGATCTGAGGTATTGCATTGAGGGGTTGGAGTAGAGAGATGATTGGCTGTGCTGGAGGCCAGCTGGGCTGGGGTCCTGGTGGTGGTGTTTTGTGTGTGCTGAGACCAGATGGTGTTTTTCTGTCTTTCTCCAGGGCAACACTGGAGCATGTGGAGGTCTGGCCACCACAGGACACCTGATTTCCAGGGATTGTGCTCAATTTTTACTTATGGTATATCATTGCTTACAAATCTGATAGCTCCAGAAGATATTATTGGTAGCATCAGATAAAAGCAATTATTTTGAACAATTCCACCAAAATTTTTGGCAATGTAGTAGCTGTGGCATTATTAACATTGACCGGTGTTTTTTTCCATTCTCCAGAGTAGGAGTCTAGAAGCTTACTTGATGCTGAACTGGAGTTCTAGAGGTGGTATCTGGCATGTGCTGAAGTCAGATAGAGTTTTTCTGCATTTTCCCACTCTGGTCATTGATGGGTACCTGTTTTTCTTGAGTTGCGGGGATCTTGAAGCATGTGGGGATCTGGCCTACGGATGATGCCTGTTTGCCTGGGACTATCAGAAGCATGTGGAGGTATAGCCTATTTTCTTGTCACTCTGTAGGATGCCTGTTTCCTCAGAAGTAAGCTGAAAAATGAGGTAGTTCTTGGATAGAGAGCCTGCTGGTTCCCCTTACTATTCTGAGTCATGTGCAGGGTCATAGAGCTGGTCTTTACCTGCTTCACTACACTGGAACTCAAGTTGTCCTGCTGATTTCTTGATGTAGGTCTTCCTGCTGGCTTATTGGGTTGCTTCCTGTCTTGAATCTGCTCCCTTTTTGCCTTAGCTAGATGGGCCTTTCTCGCTGATCCTCTGGATCTTTCTTACTAATCTTCCAAGTCTTCTGACATAAAAGACCGCTCTACCCTGCATTTTCACTGGTTCTGCTATTTCAGGATTTGTATAATTGTTTGGAGACGACAGTAGGAGAGCTATAGCTGTTTATTCCTTACTCCACCATCTTAGCTCCCAGAAGTTCTCCTTTATTGTTCTTATGTCCTTCTTTAATTCTTCTGTTAATTCCTCCTGAACTTGGAATAAATTGGAATTTTTCTTTTAGTCTTCACTTGTAGCTGTTTTCACATTGTTGTCTTCTAAATTTGTGACTTGGTCTTTCCTGCCACTGTAGTAGATTTTTAAGGTCAAGTTCTTTGTTGCTTTTTGCCCATTTTTCTTTCTCTTTTTTCCAGAGAACAAACAAAATACTTTCATTTTATTTTATTGTGTTCAACACAATAGTATAGGGTACTTAAGTTCATCTCTGGAAGAAGATTGTTCTGGGAACTTTCTAAGAACATGAATATATGAATAAGTGCTCTAGAAAGCTTTACTTTCCATGGTTACAGTACTAGAAATTGATCAAACCTATTTTAACTGGTCCCTTCACACATTATTCACATTACTATGTCCAATGACCATGGTAATATTTTTGTTTCTCTGTTAGCATTATCCTTTCCCTTGGAAGGAACTAGATTGTGTTAGGCTTCCTCCCGACAGGAAACAGGGTCAAGTCATTTATTGTCTAACACAGTATTCTTACACTTGTGTGAATAGTATGGAGAGGATTTTTAATGCTGAGGAAAGTCTAATGGGGAAAAGCCTTACCTCAAGAGAGACTTTTACCTGAAAATTAAGAATAAATCAGAGAGAAAAATACAGTTCTGCAACATATCTAATCTATACAATTACACAAAATCTAGTCCATGAAATTTTACCTTAAGGAAAGACAAAAATAATTAGATGGTTTTTTCATAAAGCATCAGTGAAATGAAATTGTAATATGTAATACATATATGAAGGAAGGAGAGTAATGAAGGGAAACTTTTATAAAACACTAGGGACTGATGATTTTAGCCAACATAACAGAAATCCATCTGTATACAGCTGTTTGCCAGTTTGGCAAAGGGACAAACTATTTTGAATAGTAAATAGAAAATCAACTAGATTTTTTGTCATATAATCAATGTAATTTTTTCTAGCTTAGTCCTGAAATGTGAAATGTTAAAGCAAAGCTTACCTTAGAGTCAGACATTCATAAATATACACATAATTAATAACATTTTATGAGTAACAAACTGAAAACAAGAGTGAGAGAGATGTTACAGTGCATATTTTAAGATTCATAAAACAATATGGAGTAAGAAGGAAATAGTATATGTTAAGAAGTATCTAATTCAAGATCAGAATACGCTATGAGAGTATGAGTTTGTTATTCTTATTACTTTTATAATTTCAAAAATGATATTATATTTTGTAACATGATTTTACCAAGAAATCCCTTTAAAATATCAAATTTCTCTTGATGCAGTTAGAAAAGCATGCAGTTTTGTGTAGACCATCACAGCTCTCACATTGCAGGATATTCCAAGTTATCAGCTGACTAGAAAAATTACTTCTGTAGAGTAGTCTTGTACTTTGACAGGTATTCAAAGTGAAAGATCAATTTACATTTTCTGAAAGGGAAGGATATGCAATAAATTACTTTACAAATGGATTTTAGAACAGGGAACAAAAGTACTTATGTTGATGTTGTTTTCAAAGGTTACTTTTGTGTATCTGCTTTTTTCCACCCTTTCCAAATGGAATTTATATTTACTGATGCATTATGTTCTGGATGATGCACAGTAACAGCAATCTCAGGAAAACAGCAAGAGTGACTTGAGGTGCATTTCCCTTTCTCTTTGAAAATGAAAAATTGAGTGTATTGGATATCTATTTATAGTGAGAGAGTAGTTTTACAATAGAATGATTACTTTCTCATAAGCTGTAGATTGATCATTGTCTAGAAAGTTGGTTACTGAATAAAGCACTTATATCACAAGGTAGATGCATCCTTTCCTCTTTTAAAGCAACTGTATTATGAACTTCATGGGTCTGCCCAAGGTATTTTTTTAAAGTACTTGTGTATAGAGGAATTTATAATTTAATCACCTGTGAGATGAATTCTTCTCCTCGACACATTAATCTGGCATTTCTTGAAGTGCTTCTATCAATGATTTCTACAGCGTGTCTGGTTTCACTTCTGTGAGGAATATTTTTATTTTTAAATGTATACATTCTGAGGTAACACCAATTTGCTGAGACAAGCAAGTTTTGTACCTAGCAGTGGAACTTCTCAGTAAGAACTGGAAACTAATATCAAAGTGATTTAATGGCATTATAGCTGTAGAATAAGAAATAAGGCTTATTGAAGAGAGCTGCCTTTAGAGCTGAGAAGACAGTTTTAAGTCCTGTCTTTGACACATATTAGATATGTCACCATGGACAACTAACTTATTCTCTCCATATTAAAGATAGTGCTGCAAAACTATTAGCTATAGATAAGCTATTGTTCTATGTTAAGGGAGACAGAATTCACTCCAGCACTTCCTTGTACCAATTAAATAATGGGTAGTAAAAAAAAAATAAGATACATTAAACAATAAACAACATACATTTCATGTATGCACTTTTGAAATATAGGTGACTACTACTCTTAATCTGAGGGAGTTTAAAAATGGAATTTCTTATGTTATCCTTATTTTTCTTTTGTAATGTAGATAGAAAATGCTTGGAAACATTCATTCCTTAAAATAGTCAAACAAGGATCACTTCCTATAATTTACCACTAAAACTGGGCATTGGGGAATCTCCCTCTGTCTTAGTAGCTTATAATATTAAACAATTGCCTATATCCTTCAAGCCTTAAGTGACTCGGAAAAGGTCATACAGTTAGTATGTGTCAGAGATGGCAGCTGATATCCAGATTTTCTTGACTTTGAGAGTTTTATTTGACTATAAGCATGACATAAGGCAGGCCTGCACAGCCTGCAGCCTGTGGCACACCAAAGGGTTTTGGATGGCCAGTAAAAAATGTAGAGGAAAATGTCCTTTGTATGTAGAGAAAATTCTTCAGCATGACACAAGTCATCTGTGGGCTGTAAGTAGCCCTCAAGGTACAGGTTATGCAGGATTAACATGAGGTAATAGCATGATAATTATTGCCTGCCTCTCTAAAAATAATGCAAATGGAATTTACATTAATTTAATTATACTTTTCACAGAAAAGGAAATAGCTCTATATTATCTATTTGTGAAAAAACTGGTGTAAAGAACAGTACTTCATATTGCAAAACTGCTATGGGAAAAAATAATTCTCTCTATGCCATTCCTAGTTTAACACCAACATAATGTCCCTTCCTTTCTTCCCCCTACTAGAACCTTGGAATTTGCACCTGCAATACATAGCTCAAATAAGTGAACTTTTGCTTTATTTTGCCCAGAATAAGGCCCCCATTTCACTTCCTGGACATCTGCACACTGTAATTTCTCTACATTAGCAATCATACCTTTTATCTCCTCCCTTCTCTTCTGGCCCTATTTTGAATTCCAACCCTGGGAGCAGAGTGGGGTGAAATTCAGATATTCAGACTCAGGTCTTTAGTCTCTTCTGGAGTGTGCCATGCATGAGAAAATTAGATAAAACGTCAAAAGCATCTTTACACATGGCTTTGATAGAAGTGATATTCTGAGCTATTACACTGACAAAGAAATTTTCCAGACATCTATTCTGTTTCTAAAAGATGCCATAAAGGAATTATTCAGGCATAGAAGTTTATATAGAAAATTGCCCTGAAGACAGAAATCATTGAACAATTGCTTTTGGTAGGTAAATTTGTTCCCGGTCATTTCAAGATAATCCCCTACAAAGATATGATAGATTTTATAATGTGTAGTGATATGAAATGAAGAAAACTTAGCTGGTAGAAAATCTTCATGTAACTAGAGTTACAATGCCCTCCACAGCACATACTCAGAACTACCATGACTACTTCCTGCTGACTACCTGTTTTAGTAGACACTCTGGTAGGATGAAGCAATGTCCTTATTGTTCCGTTAACTTCACAATAATTACAGGGGAGTCCTTGGTTGCAAGTGTTTCCAGAGATAACTCCCAGCCTAATTTCTTCCACTTACTCTCCAGGTTGTGTGACAGATAATTTTTAGCAGCAGAATTTTTGGTCTCATATGGCAGATAAAACATGGGGTCTCAAATAATAAGATTTCAACCTTGAATTTTGGTTGCTTTTTGAAAAATGTTCTTTACCAGGTCATAGATGTCTAAACAAGATTTTTCTTAGATTGATGGGTATGACCAGTCTTGAAGATCTATGTGAATCTGAGAGTTTATAGCTTTCCTTTGTTGGAAATGACTAATGTCAAGGCAAATTTTGGCATTAGAGAAGAGAATCACTAAAGGGAAGGAAAACACAAACAAAGCTTATCCTGGCCTGGGAGAAGAAGAAGAAGAAGAAGATGAAGAAGAAGAAGAAGAAGGAGAAGGAGAAGGAGAAGGAGAAGGAGAAGGAGAAGGAGAAGGAGAAGGAGAAGGAGAAGGAGAAGGAGAAGGAGAAGGAGAAGGAGAAGGAGAAGGAGAAGGAGAAGGAGAAGGAGAAGGA
>CM052677.1:103144215-103174168 GCA_028533205.1 Lagorchestes hirsutus
GCAGATTGGTGATAGGGGCAATTAGAATGCTTGGTGTTTGGGGGGGAGGGGACAAAAGGGGAGAAAATTTGGAACCCAAAATTTTGTTAAAATGAATGTCAAATAAATAAATTAATTAATTAAAAAAAAAGAAAATATCCAAATAGATATTTGTTCAGTGAATATGGTTTTAAAAAAAATGGAGCATCAGGGTGATGAAGTGGATAGACTCTTGGTCCTGAAGACCAGGAGATTCATCTTTCTGAATTCAAGTCTGACCTCAGATACTTAGCAGTTCTGTCATTTAACACTGTTTGACTCATTTCTGACAAACTACTCCATTATCTTTGCAAAGAAAACCTCAAAGGTGATCATGAAGAGTCCGATATGACCGAAAAACCTGAACAATAACAGGAAACAATTGGGAAAAATATTAACTGCCAATGGGTAGGTTTAGCCAATATGATAAATTGTACCTAAAATGATTTTGGCAACTACGTGGTATAGTGGATAGGGTGCGAAGTCTGGAGTCAGGAATATACATCTTCCTGAATTTAAATCTGGCCTCAGATATTACTTAATCAATTATTTTTTCTTTAAAATTAATTTATTTGTTTTCATTTTTCAAAAGTCACTTCTCTGTCTTAAATTTTCTCCCTTTTCCCCCTCCTCCAGACAGCATAAAATCTTGTCTGGGTACTACACATATATTCTTATTAAACACATTTTCACATTAGTCATGTTACATAGAAGAATTAAAACAAATGGGAGAAACCATGACAAAACCCAAGACAAAACATAACACAAGAGAAAATAGTCTGCTTCATTCTGCATTCCTATTCCATAGTTCTTTCTCTAGATGCGGATAATATTTTGTCTCGAGTCCTTTGAGAATATTTTATGTCCTTGCGTTGCTGGAAAGGGCTAAGTCTATCGGCAACAGTCCTTGCATGCTGTGGCTGTTACTGTGTGTAATATTCTCCCAGTTCTGCTCATTTCACTCAGCATCAGTTGATACAAATCTTTCCAGGTTTTTCTGAAGTCCTCTTGTTTGTCATTTCTTATAGTACCAGAGTATTCCATCACATTCATATACCACAACTTGTTCAGCCATTCCCTAATTTTTGGGCATTCCCTCAATTTCCAGTTCATGGCCACCACAAAGAGAACTGTTATAAATATTTTTGTACATATTGGACCCTTTGCTTTTTTATGATCTCTTTGGGTTACAGGTCTCAGATATTTATTGGCTATATGACCCTGAGAAAGTAACTTAACCCTGCTTCCCCCAATTTCCTAATTTGTAAAATGAGCTGGAGAAGGAAATGACAGATAGTTCCAGTATCTTTGCTAAGAAAACCTCAAATGAAGTCATGAAGACTCAGTGGAGGACCAAAAAATGACCAAAAAATAAAAATGTTTTTAAACTAGTGATATCACAATTGATTCTGTACAAAATTGTAAAAAATATTATTCATTCATTCCATAAATATTTGTTGACTACTCTAAGATTATGGATTAAATACTATAAAGAAATTTTAGAGGTTATCTAGTTCCTTTTACTCCAGTTTACAGATTAGAAAATTGAGTCACAGAAATATTCCATATTGACCATTTTCACATAGGTAGTAAGTCAGAGCTGGAATTTCATCTCTATTTCCGAATATTTACTTCTCTTTGCTTGGCACAAAGTATGCTGTTAATATCCTTCCTTTTGTTCTCTTTCCCTCCTTCCTTCTTTTTCCTTCTTTTCTTCTTTTCTTCCTGCCTTCCATCCTCCTTTTCTAACACACACACACACACACACACACACACACACACACACACACACACACACACACACACACACACCCTTCACAAGGTAGCTGTCTTAGAGGATACTTAGAAAAGTATAGAGTGAAAGCAAAGATATTGGTAGAAAGCTTCCAGGGAAAAAAGAGCAACTGAAGATGCCACAGTGAGCTAATATAATTAACGGATGAAGAAAAAGAGGAGGATGGAGGTGTGAGTTCCAGGATTCATATGGAGGAGGAGTTATAGTTGGGATAAAAGAGACTTTATATTTCTTCCTCAACAACAGGATGGAACAAAAAAGAGAAGATAATTATGAAGTACACAAGAAGGAGAGGAAATCAAGATTGGATTATGATTCTAGGTGCAATAGATGACAAAATCAATCTACTGAATGTTAAGCTATGCAAACTAAGTGCTAGACTAGTGTAAACAATGCTTGGGCATTCAGAATGGCATCGTTTGGGAATAATTTCAGTAAGGATTAAATGGAAAGGACAAAAAGAATAGATTAATGAAAGGAATTCTGGGTAATAGCTAAAATCTTGTGGAAATTAAAGAACATATCAGAGCACATCTGGAGTATTGTGTTCAATTTTGAACAAAATATCAGAAAAGACATTGACAAGCCTGGGAATGGGTCTTGAATTTATGTTCACATTATATTGGTTAAAGTATCCAATGATTTCAGGCATGAGAAAGAAAATACTTAGGGGTCATATAATCATTTTTTTAATAAATGAATTTCTTCCGTGTGTAATGAGATTTAGCATTGTTTTGTTCATTAAGAGAAAGTGAAAGTAGAAGCAAATGTGGAAGTTCTAAACTTCAAGTTAGATCTCATATAAAAAAATGCCTTAACTTTATATCTTTGCAAGAATAGAATGAATTACCTGAGAAGACTAATAGCTTTCCACTTACTGAAGATCTTCACGTATTATCCAAATGATCTTGTGTAAGTAGTGCTGTAAAAAAAGATTCTTTTCCAGCTATGAGTTAGACAAGATTACTCCTGAGTTCTCTTCTAACTAAGAAATTCTATTATTCTGTGAATTTACATTGTCCAAACTAATTTAAAAATATTGTAGAACAAATTTATAATGATTATTATGAAAAATATATCTGAGAAAGACATTTTGACTGAAGTATCAAATATACATTTCAATTGAAAATAACATTTCATCCGAAATAAGCAGTGTGTTTTAAATTAATTTTGTAGGGCTAAATACCAATATATTATGCGTGCAATTATTTAATTGGTGACATAACATGAGATTTCCATGTTTGACAAAGTAAAATTCTTTAGCTACGCTACACCTATCTGTGACTAGGTATATTGTTAATCTAACATGTTACTCTCATAGTTATTTTGTACCTGGATAAAGGATGTTTTTGCTTTGCTTTGAAACATGAAATATGTTTTTGCTGCAGAAATTTATAGTCAACTTGTGTACAAAGGATATATTTTCAATCAACTAAATGTATTAGTCTTATACAGAATTTTGTCAAGGAAGGCAAAATTGATTGATATTGGTATAGGATTTTTCCCTTTCTCTCTTGGCTGTGACCTAAACAGGGCTCATGACATCCCCATCTCTTGTTTCCTCCCAGAATATGGCATTTCTCTCCCTACTTAGACCAAGAAAGAGAATTCTCACAATGAGAGACAATCTGATGAACAGATTCATAAGTAGAAGGAAGGGATAAGGTCAGAATGAAATTTTACCTAGAAGAGCAAGTCAGTTCCTTAGCAGTTGTGGAATGAGATTTCCTCGTTTCTCTGATAATTCTTTCAGAATGTCATCAAACTCCCTCCATGTCCACTCTTAAATTCAGTCAGCTGGGCAGTTTTAGGCCCAGAGCACTGTTGAATATCTCCTGTTAGCACTCTATCCTTGGGTCATGATGAGGTATATGATATTTTCTAACATCATCAATCACTCTCCCCATGTATCCTTCCCCATATCAATCAATCAAATGATACCAATTGGATTCTTTTAAAAATGTTTACTGAAAAGGCATAGCAAGGATATAAATCATAACAAAATTCAATTTTGTTGTCCCTTCTTCACGCATTCAATCACTTGGAAAAGTGGGTTCAAGCATAAAATATTTAATTTCACACATTCTCCCCAGCCTGTGGATATATTCTCTCCCATGCTCACACACTCATGCTCAAGTTTGAGGTACGTGACAAGACACACATGGAACTGAGAAGTACATTGCAACTCCTGACTTTATCTCTTCACAGAGTCTAGATCAGGTTCACTTTGACTATTACATCAGTGTTGAATGAGGAATTTCCTTCCTCAGTTCAGCTGGTTCCTTGCTATGCAAAATGTCTTAGCTGATAGGTAAAATCATTAGTGCTTTTCTAGATTGGCTCCAGTAATTCAGTTGGCTGTTATTGTTACCATTGGTGTTCTCTGGAAGAGATCATTAAAGAGCCTTCAGATGTATTCTCATCAACTGAAGTCAGTAGTGCTACTGACATGTCTTCTAACCTTTTGAAACTCACAAGACTATTACCTGATCAGTTTCTTCTCTGGATATATATTCATTTAAAATCAAAAAAAAGAATGAACACAAATTAAAAATGGTGCTATATAGTCATAGACAT
The DNA here is from genome assembly GCA_028533205.1 of Lagorchestes hirsutus. NCBI lineage: Eukaryota > Metazoa > Chordata > Mammalia > Diprotodontia > Macropodidae > Lagorchestes > Lagorchestes hirsutus. The sequence goes on from CM052677.1 coordinate 103,148,606, forward strand.
ACAAGGAATAAGTAAGATAGGTATCTGTAAGATATTCTCTTCTCATCCTGAAGTTCACAACAATCTTCCGCATTCAAAAAATTCCAGAGAAGAGAGTAAGAGATATCTTCTCATTTTTTTGTTTACATATGCAGTTCCTGGTCAGTCTCAATTATGTTATTTGTACTTTCGGCTAAAGAGCTAAGGAACTCCTCAGTCAGCCAGGAAATTTTTTATCATAATGGTCAAAACTAGCTTCTGAAGTTCCATGTGTTAGATAAACAGCAGGTAAAGATTATTCCATATAACCCACCAGAAGTGACAAACCAGAATTTATTTCAAGTTCTTACTAACCAGTTTCCTCAACACATTGTTATTTATTTATTTTTAGTTATTTTCCCCAATTACATTTAAAAATTAATTCATTTTTAAAATGTGCTCCAAGTTCTCTTTCTCTGTCTCTACCTTTACCCCTTCTTGAAAAGATAAACAATTCAATACAAAATATGTATATGCTGTCAAGCAAAACATTTACATTCCAAATTAACCATGTTGCAAAAGAAAACAGACAAAAAAATCAAGAATAATATTGAAAGGTGTGTATATATATGTACATATATATACACATGCGTATATAATATACATACATATATGCGTATATAATATACATACATATATGCGTATATAATATACATACATATATACATATACATATATATACGTATACATATACATATACATATATATAAAATGTGTTTTTATGTGTGTATTTTTCAATTTGCATTCAGACACCACTGGTTCTTTCTCTGGAGATGTATGGCATTTTTCAAAAGTCTTTCAGAATTATCTTGGCTCATTGTATTGCTGGGAAGAGCCAAGTCATTTACAATTGATCATCATACATGATATTGCTATTGCTGTGAACAAAGTTCTTCTGGTCCTGCTCATTTCACTTTGTATCAATTCATGCGAGTCTTCTCAGGTTTTTTTTTTCTCTGAAATCATCCTGCTCTTCATTTCTTATAGTACAATAGTATTCCATTACAATCATAAACCAGAACTTGTCCAGTCATTCCCCAGTTGATGAGAATCCTCTAATTTCCAATGTTTCACCACCAAAAAAAGAGCTGCTTTTTTATACACCTAGGTTATTTTCATTTTTTTAAATCTCTTTGATATACAGACTTAGTATGGTTTTGCTGGATCAAAACTATATGCACAATTTTGTAGTCCCTGGGATATAGTTCAACATTATTCTTCAGAATGGCTGTGATAGTTTACAACTTTATCAACAGTACATTAGTTTCTATTTTTTTTTCCATATCCATGCTAACATTTATCACTTTACTTTTCTGTCATATTAGACAATCTGATAGGTAAGAAATGGTACCTCAGAGTTGTTTGAATTTGAATTTCTTTAATTGTTGGTGATTTGAAGCATTTTTCTTATGACTATAGATAGCTTTTGTTTCTTCTACTTAGAACTGTTTATAGCCTTTGGTAATTTCTCAATCAGGGAAATACTCATATTCGAAATTTACCCCAATTCTCTATGTATTTGAGAAATGAGGCTTCTACCAAAGAAACTTGGTATTTTTTGTTTTATACTTTTGTTTTCCTTCTAATCTTAATTTCATTGGTTTTGCTTGTGCAAAACCTTTTTAATTTTATACAATTAAAATTGTCCATTTAATAGCCACTAATGCTCTCTATAATTTTTGGTTAAAAATATTCCCTTAGTCATAAACCTGAGAATTAAACTGTTTCATGTTCCCTAATTTGCCCATGGCACTACCCTTTATTCTTGTATCATGTAGCCATTTTGATCTTGTCTTAGCATATAGTGCAAGCTCTTGGTCTGTACATATTTTCTGCTAAAATATTTCCAGTTTTCCCACCATTATTTTGTCATATAGTGAGTTCTTCTTCCAAAATCTTGGATCTTTGAGTTTGTCAAGTATTAGATTATCATTGTCATTTACTACTGAGTATTGTTTACCTAGTCTAATCCATTACTCCACCACTCTGTTTCTTAGCTTGTACCAGATTGATTAATGATAACTACTCTGTAATAGAGTTTGAAACCTGGTACTACTATGTCAGAGGTAGCTAGGTGTCTCAGTGGACAAAACTCTGAGTTTGGAGTCAGGAAAACCTGTGATCAAATTTGGCTTCAGACCTTCACTAGTTCTGTGACCCTGGGCATGTCACTTAACCCCTGTTTGCTTTAGTACACAGGGGAAAGAAATAGCAAACCACTCCCATACTTCGGAGAGAAAATAATATATGGAGTCAGAAACAGTTGGACATGAATAAATGACTGAACAACAATTGCTAAACCATCTTCCTTATTGAATTATGATCTGATCTGGAAAAGACACATTTAAAATTTCCTTTTTTATGCATTTGATTGTGAGGTATTTTGTTTTGTTTTTGCCTTTAAACAGTCAATTTTTTTTTTCTGTGAATGTGCTATGTACTGCTGAGAAAAGACTATATTCCTTTCTATTGTCTTTCATTTTTATCCAGAATTCTATCCTATCACACCTTTCAAAGCTTTATTAATTTCCTTAACTTCTTGTTTATTTTATGGTTAGATTTATGTAGTTCTGAGAGAAAAAAAGTTGAGCCCCCCACCAGTAGAGTTTTATAATCTGTTTCCTCCTTTAACTCATTTAATTCTCTTTTAAGAATTTAGATAGTATGCCATTTGGTACATAATGTTTAATAATGATACTACTTCATTCTCTATCATATGTTTTAGTGAAATGTAGTTTCCCTCCTTATCTCTTAATTAGGTCCTATTTTGCTTTGGTTTTGACTAATAAGATTGTTACCTGCTTTTTTTTTCTTTCCCCATCAGATGAAGCAGAATAGATTCTCCTCTAGCCCCTTATTTTTAATTTGTATGTGTCTTTCTTCTTAAAGTGTCTTCCCATCTCTTAGAATTGAGACCAGGATTCCTACTTCCCAGTGAGAGATCACAAGCATTCCCTTCTACCATGGAATTATAACCAGGGCTCTTGGTCCCCAAAGGCTGAAAGTACTATTAATCTTTTTATCCCTTAGATTGTGACTGGGAACCATTTATGGACAATATAACAGAGTCCTAAAGCCAGTGCCAACAAAAGATCCCCTGCAATCTTCTTGGCGATTATTTGTTTCAACCCCCTTCCACTCCACTTCCTGCAAACATATTTTCTTGTGTTGGAAAAGTGTTTCACTGTACTTCTGTTAGTATTGCTGTCCCAGAATTTGACTTGAAGAATCATTTTGCAGTTATTTGCGGTGAAATTTTGGAGAGCTAGACTTATTTTTTCTCTCTTGCATCATCCTGACTCATTTTTCACTTAATATATTTTCAAGTTAAATATAGTTTTGCCAAAACTTTGTAAAGTGCCCTGTTTTTCCCACTAGGAAGCTCTCCCTCCCTTGATTTTCTTCTGAAACAAATTAAATAAGGTTCATTTCCTGACAGAGTAAGAATTTCTTTTCTTCTGTGTATTTGTTGCCCCTAAAACAGCAAACTGATGATATACAGTAGAAGTTCATATGTCTTAAACTTTGATCTTAGCCTTTAAAATGGAATAACAAACTCCAAAATCTAATTAGATAGGAAGAAATAGGTCAGTCAGGAGGACATTTCTATCCTATCTATCTTTCTGTTATCTGAATCCTAGTCTATTTTCTCTATACCAGTGTGATATACCACTAAAAAATTATCCACGACTTCATTTCTTTCTGGCTCAACCTAATTTGTTTGTAGACAGTGTTTGCTATGCAAAAGAAGTAAGTGCTATGAAACTACTTTTGATATGAAAGATATGAAGCTCTGTTGCCTTCATATTTGAAATTCTTATCTTTCTTGATTGACTGGAATCTCAGAAAGAAAGAGATCAGTGATTTGGTAACCAGATAATTCTCATAAATGCAGGATAAGTCAAAGAGGAATATAATAATTCTGCTAGTAAGCAAAAGAAGAATATAATAATTTTTCTCACTTAAGTTCTAGTATTGTATTGATGATCATTTAAAAGGAAGCCAAAGGAAATTTTGAAAACAAATTCTATATCAAATTAGATAAAGTTTCAGGTTTTTTTTTTAAATACAAACTTCATAGGTAATTTTATAGAGTGCCTTGGCATTGTCAATGGAAAAATTACTATTTCTTAGAGTTCTTTTCATCCTTTTTTATATTTTATATTCATATCAGGAGGATTTAATTATAGGTTTTTTCTCTATTATCTTTCTTTCCCTTCTCTGTCACTCTGCCATCTATAGCCCTCCCCTCAAATATGCAGATATTGACATTTTCATCATTCTCAACACTAATTTGGCAGTTTTGTTTTGCTGAGTTGGAGTATAAAAGCATCTAGCAATTATCTCTCATTGATATTCCATCTCAGTTAGTGTGCTTGAAATATAAGGATTAGCATTGATTATTTTCAGTGCTGTCTCCTGGTGTGCTTTGTGCAGAGAACTGTTTAATTTCCATATGTGTATCTGATATATATATATATATATATTTCTTTGCAAGGGTGCTAAAATAATTCTGATAGTTGTGAACTACTTCTACCCTGTATCTTTCCAATCTATATTTTAAGTTAAAAATTTTAAATCAAATGTTCATATGGAGTTTAAAGAAGAGATGCTATACCAGAATAGTTATAAAATTGCTCATATTAAAGAAAAGGCTCTTTACATTTTTGTTTTTTTTAATTTGCTCATGTCATTGGTAGCTAAGTGGTACAATATCTTCAAATATGATCTTAAACAATGGTTACTAGCTGTATGACCCTGTGCAAGTCCCTTAACCTTGTTTACCTTTATATAACTGTATAGTGAACTAGAGAAGGAAATGGAAAACTACTCCTGTATGTTTGCCAAAAAGACAGACACCAAAATGGGATCACAGAGAGCTGGACACAACCTAAATGACTGAACAACAGTCTGATGAGGGCTATGACTTTTTGTCAGAAAAGTGTTTTAAAAAGCAAAAATTATAATAGCTAGCATTTAAAAGGAAGCCATTTATATTGAAATAAAGATGAAATTATCATCCTGTAGAAGGTCATGGACCCTCTGAAACATATCTCTAGATCCCCTATTAGATTGTGAACTTGTTGAAGGCAAGGACTATCTTTGCTTCTTTTTTGTAGTCTTAACACGTAGCTCAGTGCCTGGCACATTGATGTTGCTTAATTAATGTTGATTGGTTGGTTTTGTTCACTCTTCCCTTGGCAATAGTCTGCTCCTGGTGCTCTTGCTACTTAAACTGCAATTGACTGCCACTTTCCTCACTTTGACTACTGTCTTGACACAAAGAAGCTATAATATCCACAGTAACCACACTCCAGTAATACATTTTGGTATATAGGCTAAAGCAGGTTGATGATAACTAACAGGGCATAAATCTACTTGTGATTTAGGAGGATGTCTACCTTTCCAGATTGTGAAGACTTCCCCTGGGAGAGTTGACAGATAAGAACAATGTATTGCAAAAGTCGTGAAGGTAGCTGACATAGGTGCTGTGAAGAGTTTAGAGCTTTGTCAGACATGAAAGATGTCAAAGTAATTTATTGCATAGTGGGCCATTGCCAATTGTCTTAACTTTTGTCTTGACATAGGACTTTGATTACTCTGGAAAAGAGAGTGAGACTGACGACTTTGTGCAACTTTATCTCACTTAAATCCAATTAACATACAAATGAAGAATGAACAATAACAGGATTGGCTTCCCATGAACTTTTGAAACTTCAAAGATTACCTGGAGTCCATTCATCTCTAGGATACTACTCAGTAGCCTAGTTGGGGAGAGACTTCTGATAGTTTCCTAGATAATTCTAATGTCCTGTTAATTAATATATAGCTACATGTGAAGTTTGTTCAATCCACTTTTTTCCTACATGAATTATGATAATTTATACAGGAATTATATATTTCTTTATTTTATTTATTATATTTTGTTTTATCATATTTCTGAGTAAGATCTTATTGAAGAGGCTTCATACTGTCCTAATTCTTCAGAAGATCAACGCAAAATTGTCCTCAAATATTCACTAAACAAACAAAACATCTTATCATACCTACCCACAAACTTCCTTAATATTGATTTGTACAAATGGATTATTGGTGGTCCAGTGTGTAGAACAACAAACCTGTAGTGCAGAAGACTTGAGTTCAAATCTGAACTCAGATACTTATTAGTTACATGATCCTATGCAAATAACAACTTAAATTGTCTTCATATTTCTAAACTGTAAAATGGATATAATAATAACAACTACTTTTCATGTTATAATGATAAAATGAAGTTATATTTGTAAAGCACTTTGAAGACCTTGAAGCACTATATAATTTCAGTTTCTTGTGATTGTTACTGTTTTGACTGATGTTAATAAATTGTTAACCTTTTCTTGCATCCATCAATGAATCATGAATTTAGAATATAAATCAAACTCATTTTAGAAGAAAGGTTTTTTTAGACTGGATATTTTTTTTTTTTACCACCAAGTCAAGTGGCTTATTTGTGATCAATAAGCAATAAAAATAGAAGGATCTTGTATTTCCTACACTTCTCATTCATGTTACCCTTCTCATTCACTTGTATTACTTAAGAAGTATTTTTCTATAGAAAATTTGTTAATAAGAAAGAAATGATGTGGATGCATAAGCCATTCTTATAAAGATTGCGCAGATTTTAGAAAATACTAATATCTTCTAGGAATTAATAGCAGAGTGGTTCACTAAAATGAATACTGAATTTCCAGTCAGAGCACCTAGTTTAGAATACTGACTGTGACTTATTATTTCTATAAGTTTGGAACGGTCATTTAACCTCTTGAAGACATAGTTTCTTCTCCTACAGTGTAAAGGGATTGTGCTAGATTACATCTTAGTTCTTTCCAACATTACAATTTTTGAAAAATTTATCCCTCATCTTTTCTACCCTTTTAGTATCTTTCCTTATCTAGGATATCTTGAAAAATCAGTCTCCGGGTTTATTTTCCTCTTCCAGAATGAATTGAATTCCCTTTGTTTTCATTTTGGTCAGATCAAGCTCCTAATCTTTACTTGATCTTCTTATTTGATACTTTCACTTTCCAAGATTCAGTAGTTCTACATTGGTATTGATGATAGAATAGTCTTCTAAAGAAATTCTGGTTAATCTGTTTCATTTCACATATATTTGTTGTTCTTTAAATTACATCTGCAATTGTGTTCAAGATATCCTCTCTTGGATGGGTGTCCAAGTAAATTGCCTAAAGGCTTTTTCCTTTCTATTGCTTTCAAAGATTTGTGAGGCAAAAGCACTCTCAGTCTTTCATTTTTCTGTAATCTTTTCCAATTGCATTTGTATTAAAAATAAAAAAAAGTTTTACTGCACAGGACAGTCATTCTGCTTGACAAGACTTTTTGTGTGTGGAGGAAACCATTTCTTGACTTTCTAGTCCTCTTCCTTAACATGATTGCATTATGTCAGTTTAATTTCTTTAGAAACTGTTGAAATAGGAGGCAGAGCCAAGTTGTGGGAGTTAAAGCAGGGACCAGCTAGACTCCTCTCCTCAAACCCCTCAAAAAAACTTTAAAAATGACTCTAAGCAAATTCTAGAGCAGCCGAAATCACTAAATGACAGACTGAAGCAAACTGCCAGTCCAAGACTATCTGGAAAGTTTACAGGAGGGGTCTATCACACCAGACTGGAAGTGAAGTGCAATTCTTCGTTGCTTGTATCAGCATGAGCAGAGGGGGAGTAGGCCTTAAGGGACTGAATCTCAGGTGACTGCTGCAAATTTCAGACTTCTCAACCCACAGATACTGAAGACAGCCCTTCAAAGGTCAGTGGGAGGGCTCTTTTAGTTGGCTGAGAGGGGATCATGGTCCTGTCCCTTCCCTCGCTCCAGCCCCAGTCCCAGAGCAGCTGTAGCTAATGCTGCAATGGAGACTGCTTCTGGAGATCTTCACTTAACAAAACTGAAAAGTCAAGTAATTGACTTTGAAAATAAACAAATGGGGGGGAAGAAACAGACTATAGATTGTTACTTTCTTGGTGAAAATATATTTTCTTACATCATTTACGACAAGGAAGATCAAAAGTAATAGCTAGAAGAAGACAACAAAGCCAAAAGTTCTGCATTTAAGGATTCTATAAAAATATGAAATGTTCTTAGGCCATGGAAGAGCTCAAAAAGGATTCTGAAAATCAAGTAAGAGAATTAGAGGAAAAAATGGGAAGAGAAATGAGAGTGATGAAAAACGATTATGAAAAACAAATCAACAGCTTGCTAAAGGAAATCCAAAAGAATGATGAAGAAGATAATACCTTTGGAAACAGACTAATCCAAATGGCCAAAGAGGTGCAATAAGACAATGAAGAATAGAATGTCTTAAAAAGCAAGTTGGGTCAAATGGAAAGAAGGGATCCAGAAGTTTACTGAAAAAAAAACAAACTCTTTCAAAATCAGAATGATACAAATGGAAGGTAATGACTTCATAAGCAATCAGGAAACTATAAAAAAGACCAAAGAATGAAAAAATGGAAGCCAATATGAAGTATCTCATTGGAAAAAGAGTTAATCTGGAAAATGGACACAGGAGAGATAATTTAAAAATTATTGAACTACCTGAAAACCATAATAAAAAAAAGAGCCTGGACATCATCTTTCAAGAAATTATTAAAGAAATTTGCCTTTATATTCTAGAACCATAGGGGAAAATAGAAAAGGAAAGAATCCACCAATCACCTACTGAAAGAGATCCTAAAAGGAAAACTCCTAGCAATATTGTAGCCAAATTCCAGAGGTTACAGGTCAAGTAGAAAATATTACAAGCAGCCAGAAAGAAACAAGTCAAGTACTATGGAAACACGATCAGGATAATACAGGATGTAGCAGCTTCTACACTAAGGAATCAGAGGGATTGGAATAAAGGATATCAAAGGAGATAGGATGAAAACCAAGAATCACATGCCCAACAAAACTGAGTATAATAGTTCAGGGGGAAAAATGGGACTTCAGTGAACTATAGGACTTCCAGATATCCTTGTTGAAATGACTAGAGTTGAATAGAAAATTTGACTTTCAAATGCAAGAATCAAGAGAAGCATGAAAAGTTAAACAGGAAAGGGAAAACATAAGGAACTTACCAAAGTTGAACTGTTCACATTCTTACACGGAAATATGATATTTGTAACTCGTGAGACTATTCTCAGTATTAAGATAGTTAGAGGGAATATATATCTATATGGATGTATGTATATGTATACATATATGTGTGTGTGTGTGTATATATATATATATGTAGAGAGAGAGACAGAGAGACAGAGAGACAGAGAGACAGAGAGACAGAGAGACAGAGTCAGGGAGACACACAGAGAGATGCAGAGAGACACAGTTAGAGAGACAGAGAGACAGACAGAGAGCATGGGTTGAGCTGCGTATCAAGGTATGATATCTAAAAAAGAAAATTAAGGATTGAGAGGAATGTACCAGGAAAAAGAAAACAGGTAAGGTAAAATGTAATAAATACATTTATTTATTATGAATAAATATTTATGTAATATATGAATTATATGATATAAATGAATAAATAATTTTAATCATTTAAATAAAAGAAGGAAAAAGAATTTTTAAAATGGAGGGGAAGAAGGAAGAAGGTGAGAGGGAATAAGTGAGGTTCTGTGATTGATTTCGGCTTCAGAGGGAATGACATACAAACTCAATTGAGCATGAAAGTTTATTTTATCTTACCCTATAGGGAAGCAGAGGGGAAAAGGATAAGAGAGAGGGAGTTATAGAAGGGACAGCAGATTGGGGGAATTGGTAATGAGAAGCAAACACTTTTGCAGAGGGACAGGTCAAATGAGAGAACTGAATAAAGAGAGGGAGAGGTAGGATAGAAGGGAATATAATGAGTCTTTCACATCATGACTTTTATGGAGGTCTTTTGCACGCCCACACATATATAACCTACACTAAACTGCTTGCCTTCACAATGTGGGTGAGTGGGGAGGGGGAAAGGGAGAGAACATGGAAATCAAAGCTTAAAAATGAATGTTAGACATTGTTTTACATGGAAATACTAGAAAATAATATATATAGGCAATGGGGCATAGAAATCTGTCTTACTCTACAGGAAAATAGAAGGGACTGGGATGTGGGAGGTGACAGAAGGGAAGATAGATCAGAGGGAAAGAACAATCAGAATACACCTGTCCTGGGGTAAGAATAGGGGGCAGATGGGGAAATTTGAAATTTGTGGAAGTGGATATTGAAAACTGAAAATAAACAATTTTATTAAAAAGAAAAAAGTAAGATGCTATCCATCTCCAGAGAGAGAACTGATGAACAAAACAGAAATTGTTGAAATTTAAGGCATTGTTTTTACTTTTGTATATTTTTCATTTTTTTTTCCACAGTGGGTAGTTTCTTTAAGTAAGTTGGGTTGGGGTGATCTTAATTGTTGGAAATACATTATTTTATCTTCCAATTTGATGCCAATTTTTACCTTGTTCTATGATCAGAGTAGACACAGACAACTGATCTTGAAGGAACTCCAGTGTCAGTAACAAGTCATTTGCTCTCTGTTAAACCAAGGTCAGGTTTTTGTAAAGTTAATGATACTCTTAAAGTTTAGCATGTTCAGGCTTTCTTCTTAAAGAATGTATTTATAACGTAAAACTTTGAAGCTTCTGATTAATTTTCAAGATTCTGATCTGTTTTGTTTCTTAAGAACAAAACATTTTATACACACATACATACATATATGTGTGTATATATATTATATACTTATATGTAGAGAATTTTGTTAAGTTCTAAAGATCAAACTTTCTTCATACAGTAGGAACTTTCTTCAACTTTAAAATAATGTCTAAAATAAAATTTTGGAGCAGTAGAGCCCACAAAAGGTGAGGGTGAGACAGTTTTTCTAGCCTAAGAAAATTTGACAGGTCAGAAAGTCAAATCTGTGCACCAAGATAGAAACCTGGATAGAGTTTACACACAGACAGAGGCTGCAGAAGCAGCAGCAAGAACAGCAGCAGCAACGGAATTTGTAGTTTTCACCTGAGTTTAAATGGAATCTGACAGCCACCTGATCCAAAAGAGATAACAGGTGACTCCTTGCCAGCATGGAGAACAGCTGGTAGTGATGGGCAACTTTATTGCCCATACATAATTCTGGCCCACAGTTCCACAGCTTAGGGGAGTGCTGGATATCAGTTACAGTGGAGTGTTGGACATTATTACAGTAATAAAACAAAGAGGAAGGCTAGCACTTCTGGATGCAGGGAACCAGAGGTCCTTCCTGGATAAAGACCAGAGCCCAGTCTAGAAGAGCAATGACCATACTATTCCCAGGATCACACTACCTTGCAAGCACTAAAAACCTGCTGAAGCCCAGAAGTAGCTCTGACAACAGCACAAAAAAGTCTGAAACTTGGGACAGTGCCTCCTCAAACCGAGGCAAGAAGAGCGAAGCTTTAATGTGAAGTCCAAAGTAAAACAATGTTTTGGAAAATGGGAAACAACAACAAGAAGAAAGAATTGTACCATGTAAAGCCACTATGGTGTCAGGGAAGACAAAGACATCAGTTCAGAAAAAGACAACAATGTGAAAACAGCTAAAGAAATATTTGAAATAGAAACACACAGTTAAATAAAGAACTGAAGCAGAATCTAATAAGTTTCACCTGGAGAAAAAAGAAATTAAGGCAGGGAGAGCAGTAATAATGTCAGGCAAAGCAAAAGTAAAAATAAACCTAATTAAAATATATAATCAGAGAGATTACATTATGCTAAAAAAATGCCACAGAAAATAAAATGATACTAAAAAAAATTACAGTAAGTTTCTCTGATAAATTGTTAACTTCTCAAATATATAATAAGTGCCAAATTGAGTCAAATTTATAAAAACATAAGACCTAGTTCTCAAGTAATAGTCAAAAGATGTAAATAGGCAGTTTTCCAAAGAAGAAATCAAAGCTATCTACATTCATTTGAAAAAATTACCTAAATCACACTAAGTAAGGAAATGAAAGCTGGAACAACTCTGAGGTTATTCCAACACACCTAGTAGAGATGATGAATGCTGGAAGTAATAAGGGAGAAACAGGTACACTAATGAACCACTGCAGGAGCAGTGAACTGCTTTACCAGTTCTATGGAACAATTTGGCACTATGCTCCAAGGGTATAAAACTGTACATAAACTTTTACCCAGCAATACAAATACCAGGTCTGTATCGCAAAAAGATAAAAGGAAATGGAACTATATGTACAAAAATAGTTAAGCAGCTCTTTTTTTGTGGTGACAGAGCTTAAAATTGAGGGAATGCTCATCAATTGGGGAATGTCTGAACAAGTTATGGTTCATGATTGTGATGAACTACTATTTTGCTTCTAGAAGGGAGTAGCTTCGGGGGGAGAAACATGAGAAGACTTACATGGACTGATGCAACGTGAAGAAGAGATGAGATATTGTGCACAGTAACAGCAATGTTATAATGGTGATCAACTGTAAAAAACTTGGCTAGTCTGATCATGTAATCAAAAGGATTTATGTAGACTGTGCAGTACTTTCACTTTAGGTTCGGATCTTAAGATACAATGACACACACTTAAAGAAAGCTTAATAGGCAATTAAATTTTATTAACTACAAGTAGTGTAAGCTAGCAAGTGTATACATATAAACAGTAGAGAAGAGTTAAGACAGAATAGAAAAGGAGAAAGTATACATCACACACCAAGTCTGAACTGCAACACGTTGGTACAACTGGGGAGGGGGACCAGTCAGCAGAGGGTCTGACTGGGAGAGCAGAAGCAGGCATCTCCACTTCTGCAGCAAAGATCTTCAAAGATCCTTTTCCCACTCAATCCCTTCATAAATGAAACTTTGGGAAAGAGGACCTTTATAACAAAGAAGGAACTCTGGCTAAAAGTAACAGTTATTGTCTTTGATGTACATGCCCAAAGATTGTTCAGGTCCTTCATCACAGACATCCTCTCCCCTAAGTAGTTTTATGACTCTTAAGATAAGGGTCTCTTCACCCTGGCTACAAATTTCATTAATTCTGCTACTTCCCTTGGTACTCCCAGTTAAGCATATCAACTTTAAGTTACATTCCTTATGTTATGTCATGTGGCAGTCATGCAAGGGGCTGGGGACACTATTCCTCAGTTTCCCCACAGATCACTACAATGATCCAACACAATTCCAAAGAACTCATGAAGACAATTGCTATTCACCTTCAGAGAGAGAACTGGTGAAATCTGAGTGCAAATTTAAGTGTAATATTCTCAATTTTTTTTGCTTCCTTTGAAACATGGCTAATATAAAAATATGGTTTTATGATTTCACATGTATAACTGATACTATATTACGTGCTTTTCAGTGGCTAAGGAAGGGGAGAAATGGAGAGGACATGAAATCATCTTTTAAAAGCATCTTAAATTAAATAAATAAAATTTCAACAATTGTATGGGATATTATTTTTGTTTTAGTGTAATCCCTGGTACAGAAGAAGCACTTTTCTTTTTACATAGGCATTCCATTTAATCTCTCAGTATTCTAAGAGAATTCCTAATTTTTTAAGTTACAAATGAGTTTCCAATGGACATTAATGAAGGTAGTCCATCAATGAACCTTCTTCTCTCTCTATTCTTTAAGCTCTTTCCTCATTAAAATATCTTTCTTTTTGAATGTCATTTACTTTGAGGAACCTTTGATCCAGAATTTGAAATACATACATACATACATACATACATACATATATATATATATATATACACATATATAATATATTATTTACATGTAATTCAATTATATATAATTTTGTTCAAGAAATGCTCAAATGTGTGTATTCTTTGTAATTTTTTAAAATAGCTAATAAATATTTTCTTAAAGTCTTCTACTGAAACAATCTTTTGAAGTAGGAATTAAAATGAATGCTTTTACTTTTGCTGATGCTGAAACTTGTAGTTACAAATAGTTTATATTTGATTTTTGTCCATTTTTCTGTTACAGAAATGCTTTGCTGACTTGTCTTTTACTTCAAGATGTTGACCTATTTAGTATTGCTATTTTTATCTAAGTATTAACTGGCCTTATTATGCATGTGATAACCATTAATTGCTCCTAATGACTTGAAATTGTGGAGGTGAGACTTCAGCTGTTGTGTTTAATTTAAACATAGTTGGTATAGAATAATTGTGAAGTCAAATGTTTAAAGGGCTCTATATTTTTCTGTAAGAATGAATGCCTTGCATTTTGTACTTGGTCTTCAGTTTTAGAAAATGAATCACACAGGGAAAAAATAATCAAACTTTATGATTCGTTTACAGTCTTTTTATAGTTCTTTCCATAGCTTCAATATACGTCTGGATTTTTTCCAGCTGTATATGACCTGTGATTTTGTGCTGTGAAATGAGTAATACTTGACATTAACAGAGAGAAATTTTTTACTTTTCCATATTCTTTAATTTTGCATGTGTTCTTCAGCTGTGAGGGGAGCAGCCTAAATGAATAATATTGCTTTAGGAGATAAGAATAGGAAGTCATGTGCTTTGTGTGGAAAATGCAGGTATAAAAGGGAAAAGGTAATTCTCCACACATGACTATGATTGAGAATAGAGGAATTAAATCCATGGAAGACTGTTGTGGGGGAGATGTTAAATTATTTTTGTCCATGAATTCTTCCTGATCTGAATACATTCTGAACACGGATTTGTTCTCTCTTGTTTGAAACTGTCAGAAAGGTCAGGGATAGCAGGATAATTTGGCTATAATTTGATAGTATTTTCTCATGTCAATAAAGCTAATTAGAATTTAATGTTACTCTTTCACTTAAAGTCTATGAACTTTCTCATAAACTTGAAGATTTTGAGAATATCTTTATTCTTTGAGAACAGAAAGTTTGACAGCCAACTGTAAGTGGTTTTGGCAAAGACTGAAAAAAATGTATTAGTGGAATTTTAAACAATTCATAGCAATAAATGCTATGATCTAGTTAGAACAGGTAAACATTGATAAAATGATTCAAATTTGATTTTTGTTATCTATTTATTATCTATTATGACCAACGATGAACAGGAGACATTTAGGAACTCTAACATTTTAATTTTAACACTCTAGCTGAAAGCCTATCTTAAAATATCCTTTCTTTCAGAATTATTCACAAATATTTAAATAAAATTTTATTTAAACGTACATTCAACTAAACTTTATTTATTAATTGACTTTATCAATTAATTCATCTACATTTTCCTTCGTCAATATTAAATTTCAAATCTTTCATGCTCATACCATCTTTAGAACAGCAACAACATGGTAAGAAAATATTTTCTTATTCAAAAAAAGACGTGGTATTGGAAAATTGAAGGTGTCTTGCTATTGCTCCCCTCCCCCACTTTGGAATCTGGCATGGGATATTTAAAATAAAAGTAGAAATGTCAGTATATTTTCTCTACTTTATCCTTTTAAAGTCCAGAAATAGTTATTGAGACTATTTGAAGT
The DNA here is from genome assembly GCA_028533205.1 of Lagorchestes hirsutus. Lineage (NCBI taxonomy): Eukaryota > Metazoa > Chordata > Mammalia > Diprotodontia > Macropodidae > Lagorchestes > Lagorchestes hirsutus. Next base: position 103,164,096 of record CM052677.1, read on the forward strand.
GACTGTCACATCCATATTTACACTATATTTGCAAAGTGTAGTGGGAATATACTGATGAAGATAGGTTATTGTGCCAAATTTTTAATGATAATAGCTAACTAAATTCCTTTCTTGTAAATAGTGCCAAAAGTTCAGTTTAATTCTAAATTCATTTTTTAAAAGGGCTGTTTCAGACATAGGATTGTTTGACTTTGTGTATAACTTTATAACAAGTAGATTTCAAAAGAAAGTTATAATATATTTCAGAGTTATGCTAGTTGGAAACCATTAAAATAAAACAAAAGAAAATTTGGAGAGGGCTGATTTATTAAGACTATATTTGAATTTTAAAATCTAACTCATTTTTGAAAAAAGATCTTTTGTTAATAGTTTCTATGTGTGAAACAAAGTATGAGATTGTGGTAAAAATATGTTGGTGCCAAGGCATAAATGACACTTTATCATATGTGACAGAAATAGACATACATCTAGAGATTCATTATTTGTAAGTATTTTATTTGGAGAAAAAAATAACATCAGGATGAAAAGTTTAAAGACGGGTGTTGTCAGCAAAGTTGAATTTTTTATGTATGAAAGTATAAAAAAATATGGACTACTTTTTGTCAAAAAGAGAAAAAAATTCATTGTGTTTTATATATCTGAAGTACTGCCTAAAACAATCATTTAGAAACCATTACATTTATTCAATATTGCCAAAGCAAAGAAGATGCAGTGATTATCCTTTAAAATTCAAATGAAACAAATGCAAAATGAATAATAGAAAGGTGTTTTCCTATACTTCAGCAGTAAGTGAGAGGGAAGTTCAGCATTTTTTATGAATAATATTTTTTATTAATTTAGAGTAAAATTAATAGTATATTATATTGCATTTTTTCAATTTATGTTTTTATTTTTAGTTTTCAACACTCATTCCCACAAGATTTTGAGCTTCAAATTTTCTCCCCATCTCTCCCCTTCCCCCACCCCAAAACATCATGCATTCTGTTTACCCCTTCCCCCAATCCACCTTCTCTTCTATCACATCCCTCCCTTCCCTTATCTCCATATTCTCTTTTTTTCTATGGCAAGATAGATTTCTATACCCCATTATCTCTATTTCTTATTTCTCACTTACATGCAAAAACAATTCTCAACATTTGTTCCTAAAACTCTGAGTTCCAACTTCTCTCCCTTTCTCCCTCCACACCCCATCTCCACTGAGAAGGCAAGCAATTAAATATAGGCTATATATGTGTAGTTTTGCTAAGTATTTCCATAATAGCCATGTTGTGAAAGACTAACTGTATTTCCCTCCATCCTATCCTGTTGCCCCATTTATTCTATTCTCTCTTTTGACGTTATCCCTCCCCAAATGTGTTTTTTACATTTAATTACTCCCATCTCTCATTTGCCCTCTCTTCTATCATCCCCCCACACTCCACCTATCCCCTTCTCTCCTACTTTCTTATAATGTAAGATAGATTTTCATGCCAAATTGAGTATGCATGTTATTCCATCCTAAAGTCAAATGTGATGAGAGTAAACTTCACTTTTTTCATCTCACCTATCCCTTTTCCCCTCCATTGAAAAAGTTTTCTTTAATCTTTTTTTATGAGATAAGTTGCCCCATTCCATTCTCTCTTTCTGCTCTCAATATATTCCTCTTTCACCACATAATTTTATTATGTTAGATATCATCCTTTCCTATTCAACTCACTTTGTGCCCTCTCTCTACATAGATGTGTGTGTGTGCATGTGTGTTGTGTGTGCATGTACAGTCACCCAAACTATCCAAATACTGAGAAAAGTCTCAAGAGTTACAAATATAATCATTCCATGTAGGAATGTAAACAGTTCAACCTTAGTAAATCCCTTGTGACTTTTCTTTCCTATTTACCTTTCCATGCTTCTCTTGATTCTCGTGTTTGAAAGTCAAATTTTCTATTCAGCTCTGGTCTTTTCATCAAGAATACTTGAAAGTCCTCTATTTCATTGAATGACCATTTTTTCCCTGGAAGTATTATAATCAGTTTTGCTGGATATGTGATTCTTGGTTTTAATTCTAGTTCATTGACTTCTGGAATATCATATTCCAGGACCTTATATCCCTTAATGTAGAAGCTACCAGATCTTGTGTTATGCTGATTGTATTTCTACAATACTCGAATTGCTTTTTATTACTGATTGCAATATTTTCTCCTTGACCTGGGAATTTTGGAATTTGTTTGCAAAATTCTAAAGAGTTTTTCTTTTCAGATCTCTTTCAGGAGGTCATTGTCAAATTCCTTCAATATTTCTTTTACCTACTGGTTCCAGAATATCAGTGCAGGTTTCCTTGATAATCTCATGAAAGATGATATCTAAGTTCTTTTTTTTTTAACATGACTTTCAGTTAGTCCCATAACTTTCAAATTGTCTCTTCTGGAATGATTTTCCAGGTCAGTTATTTTTCCAACGAGATATTTCACATTGTCTTGCATTCTTTTCATTCTTTTGGTTTCGTTTTGTAATTTCTTGGTTTCTCATAAGGTCATTAGCTTCCATCTGCTCCATTCTAATTTTTAAAGAACTATTTTCTTCAGTGAGCTTTTGAACCTCCTTCTCCATTTGGCTAATTCTGCTTCTTAAGCCATTCTTCTTCTCATTGGCTTTTTGGACCTTTTTTGCCATTTGAGTTAGTCTGGCTAATTAGGTGTATTTGTTAATTTATTAATTTTATCATTATTATTATTATTATTATTATTATTATTATTATTATTATTTTATTTGTTTTCAGTGTTCTACAATCACTTCCATATGTCTTAGATTTTTTTTCCCTCCCTCCCTTCTCACCTACGTTCCCACTCCTCCCTGAGATGGCATAGAGTTTTATAAAGGTTAAATACATACATTCTTATTAAATACATGTTTATCATAGTCATATTACATAGAGGAATGAAAATGAATGGTGGAAATCATAAAACAAACCCAAACAAAATACATAAGAAAATGACCTGCTTCATTCTGTGGTTGATTTACATATTCTTTCTCTGGATGTAGAAAGCCTTTTACCTTAAGAGACCATTGGGAATTATTTAAGTCCTTGCATTACCATGATGTACTAAGTCCACCGGAACAATTTCTCTCACATTGTAGCTATTGCTGTGTACAAAGTTCTCCTAGTTCTCCTCCTTTCACTCTGCATTTGTTAGGCTATTTTAAAAGTGCTTTTTTCTTCACCATTTTTTTGGTCTCCTTTAGCAAGCTGTTGACTCACTTTTCATGATTTTCTTGCATTACTCTCATTTCTCTTCCCAATTTTTCCTCCACCTCTCTTACTTGATTTTCAAAATCTTTTTTGAGCCCTTACATGACATGAGACTATTGCATATTTATTTTGGAAGTTTTGGATGCAGAAGCCTTGACTTTTAGGTCTTCCTCTGATGGTATGCATTATTCTTTCTCATCTGAGAGTAAGGAAGAAAACACCTGCTCATCAAGAAAGTAACTTTCTATTGTCTTATTCTTTTTCCCTTTTCCGAACATTTTCCCAGCTAGTTATTTGAGTTTTGAGTTCCTTGTCAAGAGGAGGGTATACTCTGGGTACTTGTATGTTCTCAGTTACTCCAAGGTGATACAATCAACAGAGAGGAGTTTACTCCTTTCCTGACCTGCACTCTTCTCTGGGAGCAACTGTAAGTACTCTTTTCTGGGAGTAGAATTCCCTCTCCAGAGCCTCCACCAGTTTTACCACACCAGCCTCCACCTCACCCCAGGGCCACCACTCAGGGATGAGATCCTGATCAGCTGCTCAATTCCCCCACTATCTATAGATCATGGCTTCAACAATGGAAACTGCTGCTACCTGGGGCTGGGGCTAGACCACTGCTTTCCCTTCTCACCCAGGTGAAAGAGTTTTCTCACTGACCTTTGAAATTGTTTTTGGCTTTTGTGGGTTGAGGAATCTGGAAACTGCAGCTGCTGCCCCAGATTCCAAGCCCCAATACCTGCTTCAGTCCTATTCCTGCTGCTCAGTGTAGCCAAGAATGGACTGCACTCCACTCCATGCCTGGTGAAACAGATCTTTCCTGTTGGCCTTCTGGGCTGCCTTGGGCAGGAAATATATTTCACTCTGTCATTTTGTGACTTCTGTTGCTCTAGAATTTGTTTAGAGTCTTTTTTACAAGTATTTTATGGGCTGTGGGAGGACAGATTCTAGAGGTGAGTCCTTCTACTACACCATCTTGGCTCCGCTCCCCTCACCCCTCCAACATTCTTTAACCTAGAAGTTGGTTGGGTATTTTATGATGACTTCCAGAGAATAGTCCGTTTTCAACAGGTATGATTTATATTAAATGACAACCGATTTGATAGTTTCCACCTTGTATTATGTTTCTACTATATTTGCCTTAGAGGATGCTTTCATATTTTTTATCTATTACAGAATACTTTGCAAAATTGGTTCTTTTGTCAAATATTCCCCATTCATTTCCATGCCAATATCTCTGTTTTTTCCCAAAGTAATCATATATTGCACTTTTTTTGATTTCTGTTTTGTAAGGGATACCATATTTGATGTGTAGCTCTGGTGTTTTCTCAAGAATATTTAAAATTGCTCCATTTCATTGAATATCCTTTTTCCCCTGGAAGAACTGTACTGAGATTTGCTGGGTAGGTGATTCTTGGTTGTAATCCAAGCTAATTTGTCCTCTGGAATACCATATTTCAAGCCTTCTCATTCTTACTTTAGAAGCTAGTAAATTCTGTTTAATCTTGATAATGGTTCTACAATACTTGAATGTTTCTTTCTTATTGCTTGAAATATTTTTTTCCTTGACCTAGGAACACTGGAAGTTGGCTGTAGTTCTCCTAGAAGTTTTTATTTTGGGATCTCTTTCAGCAGGTGATTAGTGGATTTTTTTTTCAGTTTTATTTTGACCTGTGGTTCTAGAATATCAGGGTAGTTTTCCTTGAAAATTTCTTGAAAGATGATGTCTAGGCTCTTTTTTCTATCATGGCTTTTTATCATGACTTCAAATATTTTTAAATTCTCTGTCATGATTCTATTTTCTAGGTCAGTTGTTTTTCCAATGAGTTTTTCAAATTATATTCTATTTTTCATACTTTGGCTTTGTCTTATGATTTATTGATTTCTCGTAAAGTTCTTAGTTTCCATTTGCTCCATTCTAATTTTTAAGGAACTATTTTCATTAGTGAGCTTTTGGACCTCCTTTTTCATTTGGTCAATTCTGTTTTTTAAGCAATTTTTCTCCTCCTTGGCTTTTTGAACCTATTTTTATTATTTAGCCTAGTCTGTTTTTTTAAGGTCTTCCTTTCTTCAGTATTTTTTTGTGTTTCTACTGAGTTCTTGACTCATTTTTTCATGATTTTCTTGTATCACTGTCATTTCTCTTCTCAATTTTTCCTCTGCTTCTCTTACTTGATTTTCAAATCCTTTTTTGAGCTCTTTCACATCTTGAGAACAATTCATGTTGTTTTTTGAGGCTTTAGATGTAGACACTTTGATTTTGTTGGCTTCTGCTGAATTTTTGTTTTGATTTTCCTTGTCAGTAAAGTAAGTTTCTATAGTCAGAGTTTTTTTCTGTTGTTTACTCATTTTCCCAGCCAATTAGCTGACTTTTTAAACTCGGTCTTAAGGTAGAGCTCAGGTTGCAGGATGGAGGGTACAGTGTCTCAAGTGTTATGGGTTTTGTGTAGCAATTTTGAGAGATACTCCTAGGCACCTTTAAATTTTCAGTTCTTCCAAGGTAGTATGATCTAAGGAGAGGTAGCTACCTGTGAGTGAGCACAAGAACCCTTTTGTGCCCTGGAACTGTGAGGAGGGTCACCTCTCCACTGCTACCATAAACTCTACCATGCTTGTAATCCTGCTTGCCCTGAAAGTGCCCTCCATGACTGTGATCCAGATCCAAGCATGGGCAAAGAAAAAGAATCCTGCCTCAGTGCTAATAAAGAGACCACTGTAATCTCCTTATGACCAGTTGTACAATGACCTTACCATCTATAGGCTGAGAGCTCCAAAAGCTGTCACTGCCACATCTGCTGATATCGCTTATTCAGTCAGTCCCAAAGCTTGTCCCTGGTTGGCTGGTGCTGGGGCTATCTTGATGTGACTTGTGCTGGACTGTGCTCATCTCTCACCTTGGTATGGCAGATCTTTCCTGCTGACATTTTAAGTTGCCTTTGGCATCTGGGGGATGAGAAGTCTGGAAACTGTCACTGCTACCAGTGTTTCAGTTGCCTTGAGGCCTCCTCCAGGTTGCTGTGACCCAGTGTACCCTGCAAGAGCCTGTGCTGGACTGCACCACTTTCTCATCCTGATGCAACACTCATTTCTAGCCACACTTTCAGGTTTTCTTAAGTTGAAAATTTCACTCTTTCTTTATTGTGGTGTCTGCTGCTGTAGAATTTGTTTAGTCATTTTTAAAAGGTATTTGAAAAGATGTGGGACTTTACTCTGTCATCTTGGCTCCATCTGCCTATTTATTTAATTTTTAATAAGCAATATGGGGATTTAAAAAGTCACAGGGTTTTTTAAAAGGCAACCAGCCAGTTTGAAATAATAGAAGTTACATGTAACTTCTTTGTAAAGCATGTAACTTTGTAAAGCATGATTCCATAATTTTTGTGTAATAGAGTGATTCTTTGCTATAGGTCTTAACTATAGTATTTAATCCAATGGAATGAATGGCTTTTTTGCCAGTAACATTTTTAGAGACTTCTAAAGAACTTATCATACTTTTGCTTTCAATTTTAGAGATTCAGAACAAAAGATATCTAGCCTGTAGGAAGCATTAATGGTACCAAAGAGGTCTTTTGCCAGTCTTTTTTTTTTTTATTTGTGGCCTAAGGGCAGCAGATAGATGGCATAATTATATTCTTCATCTTTATTTCTTTTAAAAATTCAGTGTTCTATTCCCTCAAGATTATACACACACACACACACACACACACACACACACCATATTTGGCAATATTCAACTTCTCTTTTCCCCTGTAACTATAAGGGTATGCTACAGTTTGGGCTGACAAATTTCTTTTTTTACTGTATGTTATGATAAGGGGAAAGGAGTAAGAGTTTTCATGGCATGTACCATGTGCCAGGCTCTGTGTACTTATGGAGTGTTTTAAGTATTTTATAAATATTTCATGTGTTTCTTACAACTCTCCAAGGAAGATTTCATGTTGGGAAATTTTAGCAGACATTAAGTGACTTGCCCAGGGTCACACAGTGAATTAGTGTCTGAGGATGGATTTTAATTCCTGTCTTCTTTAATTCCTAGTCTTCTGGACTACAGTCCTAAGGACATATCCACTGAGCCAATTAGCTGCCCACATTATAACAATGCAACATGGAGAAATCAAAGAAGAACCCCTGGAAGGTTGGGAAGATTCCCCAGTGTAGGATTTAGAGGTTGATGTGGTGGACAAGAGTTATATAAGATGAGAAAACATAGGCATATAGCCATCTGTATTACTAAAGATCCATCAGGAAATATTAATAAGGAGAAAAAAACTTCCTTTTTATTTGTGTGTAAGTGTTTAGAGACTTCTTAAGGGTATGGATCAACCTAGATGGCTCTATTTGTCATTCATTTCCAACAGTTTCACAACTAGAGGAAATGGTGAATCTAAACTCCTTACTCCTGAACAAAAATGAGTCACCAGCTTCTGTAGTAAGAAATTAAGGTGAGGTATTCCTATTGAAAGTCAACTGCATTCATGATCACATTAGTTATTAAGTGAATCATAATTTTATGGCAGAAATGGTGAAAACTTTCTAACAATGACATAATCCACCCACCCAAACTGTATAAGGGAGGAATTTAAACTGCAAAGTAGTTAAATGACTTCCATAATATTATATAGCTTGTAAATAGCAGAGTAAAAATAGCCCAGATTTCCTAACTCTTAATCCTTAATCATATAATTCTATATATTTTTTTCTTCTCCCATAACATAAAACATACTCTCCTGCTATGTGACCTACTTACTCAATCTATTCTTTCAGGATGTGTGTATATGTGTGTGTGTTTGTGTGTGCACCTTCTAGAGTATATTTAGTCTTTTACTTTAATGTTTAATGCTTTCACTATTATAGTATTAAATCAATATTCTATGATATAGGTAATTTTGCTTTCATTGCAATTTATTCCAATTAATTAAACAAATATTAAGAATTTATGTTACAAATATGTGAGATGTTTTGTGTAATGGCATACTGAAAACTATGTTTCCATATTTACAACATTGTCCTTGACCTACAAATCTAATTGTCCAATCAAAAAAGGAAGCAAGATTAGTCTGGAAGAAATTTTTCTCAATGAAGCCATCTTCTTTTTTAGAGGTTACCAACTCCCTATGTGCTTACAAATCACAGCCTCACTGATTTAGAGCTAGAGAAGACCATAGTAATCATTCTAATTCAATCTCCTTCTCTTTGCACATAATGAAGATAAAGTCCCAAATGGTTTAGAGACTGAGTATCACTCATGTGGCAGAGTCAAATTCATCCCTTTGTTCATGAACTATAGAATTTTGTCAAAAGAAGAATTTAAACCATTGGTGTAGAATCAGGGTTCTTAAACAGGGTTTCATGTATCATGAAGGAATCCATGGATAAAACAAGAATTTTTTTGATCTTGGAGGAGGATTTTATCTGTTCTTTTGCACTCACTTTTAATTTAACTTTATTATTTGGGTCAATTTTATCTATATATTCAAGAATATTATTCTTATTAGTGGTTCATCAGCTTCACCAGTATGCCAAAGAGTTCTGTGATACAGAGAAGGTTAAAGACTCCTGGTCTATAGCTTGCTGGCTTACCCTTCTTTTTCTTTTCTTAATTTTATTTATTTTTAGTTTTCAACATCCATTTCCACAAGATTTTGAGTTGCAAATTTTCTCCCCATCTCTTCCCTCTCCCCACTCCAAGACACCGTGCATTCTGATTACCTCTTCCCCCAATCTGCCTACCCTGCTAACACACCCTTCCTTTCCCTTTTCCCCATCTTCTCTCTTTTCTTGTAGGGCAAGATATATTTCTGTACCTCATTACCTTGTATTTCTTATTTGCCAGTTGCATGCAAAAACAAATCTCAACAGTCATTCCTAAAACTTTCAGTTCCAGGCAGAGCTAAGATGGCGGAGTAGAAAGACGCACATACACAGAGCTCCGAACCTACAACCCACAGAACGGCTTTAGGGGACCACCTCACGGTGAATTCTGCACCCAGAGGACACGGAATATTGGACCGAGGGAGATTTCTGTTCCAGAGAGACCTGCAAACCTCTCGCGGGGGGTCCTTCGTGCTGCGGACTGGGCGCCAGGACTGGGAGCAGAGGGCAGCCCTGCAGTGGCCTGGCCTAGCCAGCTACAGGGGACCGGACCTCCAGCGGCGGCACAAGTCCCCCCACCCGCAGGTGACGGGGGTTGGTGAGAGAGTCACTTTGGCGGGTGGGGAGGGGAGTGGGGTGCCCCCATGGCTCGGGCCCCCCCCCGGGAGATAGAAGCTGAGAGGCGGCTGCAGACAGGGGCTCCCCACCAAGCAGGCGGGAGCCTGGATCCATTGTGGAAGGTCTGTGCATAAACCCCCTGAGGGAACTGAGCATGAGAGGCGGCCCTGCCCCGACCTGAGCACCTGAATTTAATTATCACACTGAATAGCAGCCCTGCCTCCCGCCAAAAGCCCTAAGGCGGGAAGCTGCATCTGAATCTCAGTCCCCAAACGCTGGCTGGGAGGACCAGTCAAGTCACTGGCTGGGGAGAATGCCCAGAAAAGGGAAAAGAAATAAAACTATTGAAGGCTACTTTCTTGGGGAACAGATATTTCCTCCCTTCCCTTCTGATGAGGAAGAACAATGCTTGCCATCAGGCAAAGACACAGAAATCAAGGCTTCTGTGTCCCAGCCCACCCAATGGGCTCAGGCCATGGAAGAGCTCAAAAAGAATTTTGAAAATCAAGTTAGAGAGGTGGAGGAAAAACTGGGAAGAGAAATGAGAGGGATGAAAGAAAAGCATGAAAACAGATCAGCTCCCTGCTAAAGGAGAACCAAAAAAATGTTGAAGAAATTAACAACTTGAAAACTAGCC
>CM052677.1:103174668-103303368 GCA_028533205.1 Lagorchestes hirsutus
ATCTGGCCCTACAGGACAAAAGAGAAGACGGAGATAAGGGCAGAGAGGGATAACAGAAGAGAGAGCAGATAGGACACAGGGGCAATTAGAATGCTTGGTGTTTGGGGGGGGAGGGGATGAAAGGGGAGAAAATATGTAACCCAGAATTTTGTGAAAATAAATGTTAAAAAAAAATAAAAAAAAAAACTTTGAGTTCCAGCTTTTTTCTCTTCCTCTCTCCCCACCCATCCCCTTGGAGAAGGTAAACTGTTCAATATAAGCTATATATGTGTAGTTATACAAAAGACTTCCATATGAGTCATGTTGTAAAAGACCGATATTTCCTCTATTGTATACTGTCCCCCCATTTATTCTATTCCCTCTTTTGACTATGTTCCTCCCCCAAAATGTTAACTTGTAATTTTTCCCTGCTCCCATTTGCCCTCCTTTCCATCATCTCCCCTAAATCCCACTTATCCACTTATCCCCTGCTTTCCTGTAGTGTAAGATAGATTTTTATACCAAATGGAGTGTGCATGTTAATCCTTCCTTCAGTCGAATATGATATGAGTACGCTTCACTTTTTCTCTCTCACCTCCACATTTTTCCCTTCCATTAGAAAAGCTTTTTCTTGCCTCATTTATGAGAGATAATTTGCCCCATTACATTTCTCCCATTCTCCTTGCAATATATTCCTCTCATCTTTGTATTTTATGTTTTTTTAGATTTCATCCCTTCTTTTCAACTCACCCTGTGCCTTTGGTCTGTATATATATAATCCCTCCAATTACCCAAATACTGGGAAAAGTTCCATGAGTTACAAATATTATCTTTCCATGTAGGAATGTAAACAATTCAACTTTAGTGAATCTCTTTTCATTTCTCTTTCCTGTTTACCTTTTCATGCTTCTCTTGATTCTTGTGTTTGAAAGTCAAATTTTCTATTCACCTCTGATCCTTTCATCAAGAATGCTTGAAAGTCCTCTATTTCACTGAATATCTATTTTTTTCCCCTGAAGTATTATACACAGTTTTGCTGGGTACATAATTCTTGGTTTTAATCCTAGCTCCTTTGTCTTCTGCAATATCACATGCCAAGCCCGTTGATCCCTTAATATAGAAGCTCCTAGATCTTGTATTTTCCTGATTTTATTTCCACAGTACTTGAATTGTTTCTTTCTGATTGCTTGCAATATTTTCTCCTTGACTTTGAGTTTGGCTACAATATTCCTAGGAGTCTTTCTTTTTGGATCTCGTTCAGGAGGAGATCATTGGATTCTTTCAATATTTATTTTACCCTCTGGTTCCAGAATATCAGGGAAGTATTCCTTGATAACTTCATGAAAGATGATGTCTAGACTCTTTTCTTCATCATGGATTTCAGGTAGCCCCATAATATTTAAATTGTCTCTCACTGTATTTTCCAGGTCATTTTTCAATGAGATATTTCACATTGTCTTCATTTTTTTTTCATTCTTTAGTTTTGTTTTGTAATGTTTTTGTTTCTTATAAAGTCATTAGCTTCCATCTGCTCCATTCTAGTCTTTAAAGAATTATTTTCGTCAGTGAGATTTGGAAGCTCCTTTTCCATTTGGTGAATTCTGGTTTTTACAGTATTTTTCTCCTCATTGACTTTTTGGATCTCTTTTGCCATTTGAGTTAGTCTGTTTTTAAAGGTGTTATTTTCTTTATCGTTTTTTGGCTCTCCGTTAGCCAGCTATTGATTCTTTTTTCATAATTTTCTTGCATCACTCTCATTTCTCTTCCCAATTTTTCTTCCACCACTCTTACTTGATTTTCAAAATCATTTTTGAGTTCTTCCATGGCCTGAGACCATTGCTTATTTATTTTGGAGGTTTTGGATGCAGAATCCTTGACTTTTATATCTTCCTCTGATGGTATCTTTTGTTCTTCCTCATCCTCAAGGATGAAGGAAAATACCTGTTCACCAAAAAAGTAACCTTCAATAGTCTTATTTTTTCCCCTTTTGGGGGCATTTTTCCAGCTAGTAACTTGACTTTTGAGTCCTTTATCAAGTGGAGGGTATACTCTAGGGACCTGTAAGTCCTCAGTTCCTCCAAGGTGGCAGAATCAAGGTACATGACTTAATCCCCTCCTGGCCTTCACTCTGGTCTGGGAGCAATCATGAGCTTTTCTGCCCAGGGTCTGTGAGTAGGATTTCCTGTCTACAACTCCCTCCAATTCCACCAGGCAGTGCTGTCCTCACCCCAAGGCAGTCACTCAGGACTGAGATACAAATCATTCACTTGATTCCCCCAGCAGCTTTAGGCTGAGTGCTCCACAAATGGATGCTCCTGACTCAGCTGCCACCTCTGCAGCCCTGAGTCCGGGGCCACACCCCATTCCCTTCTCACCCAGGTGAAAGAGTTTTCTCACTGACCCTTGAAACTGTCTTTGGCATTTGTGGGTTGAGGAATCTGGAAACCGCAGTTGCTGCCCCAAATTCCAAGCCCTGCTGCCTGCTCCAGTCCTGTCCCTGCTTCTCAGTGGAGCCAAGGCTGGGCTGCACTCTGCTCCGAGTCCAGTGTGATACACCCTTCCTGTCAGCCTTCCAGGCTTTCTTGGGCTGGAAATCTCTTTCATTCTGTTGTTTTGTGGCTTCTACTGTTTAAGAGTCATTTTTACTGGTATTTTATGGGTTCTATGGGGAGAATTAAAGCAGGTCTTTCTTTCTACTCCATCATCTTTGCTCTATCTTGTAAACTTTCTTATTTGAAACAAGGAAAAACAACAAAGTAAAACAAATAAGAAAAATCTAGGAAAACATTTATTCTCTTGAATCTCTAGCTTGTCTCTCCTAAATAATTAAAAAATAGAGGTCTGGTGATCATGACAGCTAATTCTTTATGAGGCTAAAAATAAATTTATACACATCACATGGTGGGAACTTACTAAACAAAGCTGTATGCTCTTATAATCCTCATTTATTTTGAAAATTAATTCCCCATGAATGTATCTATGTGTTTCTATATAATTCTTCCTTAATGTCTTAGTAGAAACATTTTCTTCTTACCAATTCAGCGTTGCTGTATGACCATTCAACAAACTCTACCTCAAATGTTACCTTTCACATGAATATTTCTATGCCTTGTACCATACATCCCACCAAAATAGAAAAAAAAAGATTCTCTTATCTGATTTTATATCACTTTATTTTCTGGTTTATATAGTATTCTAATTAAGAATTCTTTTCTGGTTTTTTGTCTTATTTCTCCCTCTTAGACTGGAAATAACTCAAGCAAAAATACTATGTATGCCTCATTTTTCCTTATATCTCCTTTTGAGTAGCATTATTCAATGTCCCTACTAGTGTTTGTTAAATGTTGGTTGAATTATACTGAATGCTATCAAATTTAAATTATGAGAATCAAGTCTTGAAATTTCCAGGAACACAGCTCTATTTCCATAATATTTTGTTATTCTTATAACATTTTAGTTTTTCACTGTTCTTTCCAGAGGGTCTCTTTATCCTTGCAAAAGAGGAAAAGAAAATGTGCTTGATTCAGGTCACAGAACCTGAATTTATACTCCAACTCTGCTGCTTATTCCCTGTGTATTCTTGGGCAAGCTGTTTAACTTCACTCGATCTGATTTCTTCACATGTAAAAGGAATAGATTGGACTAAATGTTCTCTAAGGTCCCTTCCAACACTAAATCTATGATTAGGATATTCATTTTTATCAATATTCAGTAGACTGTTGATGCTTTGTTGTTCAGAATTTATTTTTAAAACACATATTCATGTTGACAAGTATGTCAACATATGTATATATATAAATATATGTATATGTATAGAGATAGATAGATAGATAGATAGATAGATAGATAGATAGATAGATAGATAGATAGATAGATAGATAGATAGACAGACAGACAAGTTTTTATGGAGTTTTTAATAAAGGGTATAGGAAGTTATATCCAAATATCTAATTGTTTTTATTTCTCTGATATTATTTCATTGAACAGATCTCCATTTTATAACTTTGAAATTGGTGTTTTTAAAAGAAACTTTAAGAATAAACCAACTTAGTGTGAATAGGTATGCCTGGTATTTACTGTTTTCATGGCAAACATTACAATACAGTTTCACAATTTGTGTTATGCTCCCCAAACAAAGATAAGTGCAGTACTATGACTTTTCTCTCTCTCTCTCTTTTTATTATAAAACTTGGAAAGCCAAGTTTTTTTTTAATTATTGTTAAAATATTTAAACAACTTTATTGTCTTATTAATCTATTTGAATAAACTGAGATATTTTAATATCATTTTAAAATTCCATGCTTTATTCCTCAAAACATTGACAGTAGCCTGTAAACTGTGATATAATTCTTCTTGAATCCTATTTCTTCCTTCTCTGCAAAGAGACATATACCATATTCCAGTATCATAGCAGTAGTCTGTGGCTTAAAATTCTGCTTATAGTTAAATGAACATAGTATAGTTAGAGATTCAATCAGTTAGCATCCATTTAATGCCCACTTTGTGCAAGACACTGTTCTAGGCTCTTGAAATACAAAGACAAAAATGCAATAATCCCTGACTTCAAAAAGTTTACATTCCATTGGAGGAGACTGCACACACACACACACACACACACACACACGAGCGAGCGTGCAACTGATATATACATGTATGTCTATTTATTTTTGTGTGTCTATGTGCATATACATGTATATAGCAATACATGAAAACACACATACATAAATACATACATGCATGAATTGACCAAATGGACTTTAAATATTAAGTTCTTAATTGCATTTGATTGGCATAGTCATCTATTTGTTTTACAAAATGAAATGTTCCTAAGTTAATCTTTCTTACTAGAATTCTTTATACCTTTCCTTTTATTTTGTTTTTTTTTAATCCTTTCCCAATATCATTCTACTTTACAATGTGATGAACTCTGCTTTCTCTAAACATCATGTATATTTTTGTGAGACTTTCAAGCTTCCCATCCCCTTCCATCTTTTAAGGATTTTTACTTTTTTCAAAAATTATTCTCTCTTGTTCTCTCTCTTTCTCTCTCTCTCTCTCTCTCTCTCTCTCTCTCTCTCTCTCTCTATATATATATATATATATATATATATATATATATATATATATATATTTCTCTCAGATAAAATTTTATCTCTTGCTCCTTTCTCATTCCTCATCCTTTTTTTTTTTTTTTTTTAGTTTTGTGGCAGCGTTTTACTCAAATAGTCCTTCCTGCACACTCCCTCTGCTACTGTATTTCCTGATATCAATATATTCTGGCTCCCCTTAAATTTGTCTGAGATTTCTTCTTAGTCCCCTTAGCTGGGTCATCTTCAATCTGTTTAACTTAAATGACCCTCCTCCAAGGTACTATACTTGGCCTAATATTTTTTCTTATCTCTTATTGTTCTCATCAGCTTAAATTCTCTCTATGCAGATCTATACCCGTATGCATATGTTAATTCTTCTTTAATGGATTCTTCTAAAATGTGTTTTTGTGTTTGTGTGTATGCACACATACACATGCATGTGTGCATACACACAAACACACATACATACTTACTCATTGTGGTGTTGCTTTGAAAATCCTGTTTTGACAAACATTTCAAAAACCAATGTCAATTTTCACTGTGTCTAAATGACTACATATTATGAAATAATGGGATTAGATTTTTACAAGTTCTTGCTATCATAACAAAATGTACATAAATCTCTTTTCTGAACTTGTTTTAGCCATTAATTTTTTAAAGAAATAAAACTTAGTTATCCATATACTTGTTTCTTTGAAACTTTTCCCCCCAGAATGAATTCCAAATTTTGTATCCAAATATAATTTAATTTCACAGATCATTTTGACTTTTTTATACTTTGACAAAATGGTACTTCTGGTCATTATGCACCATTAAAGAAACTGAACAGCAGCCCTCTACTACATATTATCTAATCTTTTCAAATCATGTCCAGATCCTTCAATGCCACTAAGGAAGAACTAGGGGGTACAACTAATGGAATACTTTTTAAACATAGACTTATCAGTTATTCTAAGTTATTCAATATCCATAATTGCTTATAGTCCATCTACCATTTTACATTCTTAGATAACTGGTTATTTTTATGAATATTTCTAAATAGTTCACCTTTTTTTCCCCCAAGGTATCTCATAGTTGTGGAAATTGATGCCCTAAACATCAAAGAAAAGTGCATTAATACTATACAGCAGACATCATGGTAGTGAATGAAAGTAATCTTGGTTCTTTTTAATGACACTGAGAAAAAGAGTAGGGCCAGAAAGTTGGGTAGCCAACTATAGAGAAATGAGTCATATGTTTCATTCCCTGTCTTGTCAATGTTTCTATAAATGAATGACCTAATTAGAATTTACAGAAAGTATGAAAATAGAGTTTCCATGGCTACCAGATATTGTAACTCACCATGGAAGTGCTATTCTAATGATGATAGCCCAGGGGTAAACATATGATGTAAGTGATGAACAAGGACCTTCTTCCAACTGAAAAATGATTACATATAACTTATATGATTTTCAGTGCAAATATTTTTTGGCACAAATTTGCACTTCCTTCTTATTTTTTTTTCTTTCAACATTGATTTAGAATTTATTCATTGCCAAAAAGATATATACTGAAAACTGTTCGGCCTTGAGGCCGATGGGCTACCCGAGCCTTTTCTTACCTGTCGTCCAGGTCTTCGGGGATCAACCGGATAAACGTGTTGAGAGAAGAGACTTTCCAGAGTCGAACAAGGGTTAGGCTTTATTCAGGGTCTTAATTACATGTGCAGGGTGAATTCTTCCTCAGGAGAGAGGAATCCTCCTCCTCCCAAGGGGGCAAAGATCGTACAGCAAGAGAATGGGAGCGGGAGAGTGGAGGGACCCTCTGCTCTCTAAGGGCCCCTCAGCGTGAAGAGTGCCTTCAGGCTTTCCTGTCCCTACTTAAGCTCTCCTGCCACATAGTTTGCACGTGAATACCGTGCCTGCTCTCAGCCCTTAGCTAGTCAACAACAGGTGTGCTCAGACCATGGGCCAGTCTCAAGGGTGGGATGCTCTCCCCAGCAAGTTTCCCATGGAGAAGAGGCGGAAATGCACGAGATAGCCCGTGTGTCATGCCTCAATTCCCAGCTGTTCCCTGGGGGGCCTCATGAGAACTCTGAGGTTTAGAAGTCCTCACCTTTACCTGCCCAAGACTGTCCACGTGAAACTGAGCTTACACCCCCAACAGAAAACTTTTCTAGAGTAATATTCTCTTTAGTACAATATAATTAGAGTAACGTAACTAGTATAAAAGGGATTTAATAATTTACAAGAATGCAGATGTTTTATCCTTGTCCACCCTTTATTCTACACCCAGCGTATTGTAAATATAGCTTGTTTTGGATTCAAGAACACTTTGATTCAAGTTCCACTGTTGTTATATACTTGAGTTATGACCTTGACAAAGGTGATCAACCTCCTTGTTCTCTAAACAATTCTTTAAGACTATTCATTGGAGACAGTGTGCCCACCTACATTGGTATGGGAAGTTTGTTCATTTAGGATTTTTTTTATATCAGTGAAATCACAAGACTATTCTCAATTTGCTGTCCTTATGATAAATGAAGGCCCAGCTAATAAAATTCACTTCCATAAAATCAGCAACAACAAAATGAGTTGAATTAAAATGCCATCATTTAGACTTTTCTTTAAATCACCTTTAACCCCAAACTACTTGTTTTTTTCACTCTACATTTAATATTCATTACAAAATAGTATCAAATCGCATTTTTCATGATAATAAACAAATAAAATTTTAAAGCAGTAGAAGTAAGTAGGGAATATTTTGTTCCACTTCATTATATAGATGAAAAAAGTGATGTGATTAAGGGATTATGTCCTTACCTAGTTAGTATCAGGGTCAGTTGTAGCTTCTAAGTATTATGATTCCCTTATTCTGTATCTTCTTTCATTATATTGAGACAAATTTTCAATATTTTCAACCATAAAATTAGATGATATGGTAGTCTTTTAAGTACTTTCAACATTAAAAAGGTAAAATGTATTTAAATTTATTTATACTCCATTAGACATTAACTCATTCAGTATACCATTGTGCTGGTCTTTACCATAGGTCAAACAAGATAAGGCATATACATTGCTTTCTCAACTATAAAGTCTGATATTGTGTCAGTTACCATTACTATTGTTAACACTATAATAAGCACCACCATCACCACCACCACCGCTGTTATCACCATCGCCATTTGTTTAGGCTTGTTATCCATTGTCGTTGGGAGCTCTTGCTGTGGAAATTACCTTTATCATAATATATGGGCGACTCAAAAACAATCAACCTATAGCCTCAGAAAATTGTCTGAAACTGTGAATTTATGAAACTAGCCCATGATTACACAGCTAGTATGAATTACAGAAAGGACTTGAATCTATGTCTTCCCAGTTCCAAGACTGGCACATTATCCGTAGTGCCATCATCCATTATGGAAATCATAACATAAAATGATAGACTGTATACTGGAATTTTGAATTCCAGTTCCGTATCAGCTACTACCCAAAGTATGAACTTGAGCAAATGTGAACATTGATGTGCTCAACTATAAAATGTCAGAATTAAATTAGATTATGTCTACACTCAGTTATAACTGTCCATATTATATAGCAATTCTGCTAAATAATACTTGTGTCCTGAAGGTGATAATGCATCTTCTTATATGACATAGTAAGAAGCAAAATCTAGTCCTGTTGTACTTCTCAGCATGTAGGTTTGTTCAATTTACAAATCACAATAAAATTTCAATATACTAGTAATGCTCTAACTGATATTAAGCTTACTGAAATTATTATTCGCTCCTTCCTTAAAACTTACTACACCCAGTGTCTTTTCTCAAACATCAATATTAACCCCTCTCAAAAAAAATTACAAAAGGATTACTGGAAATAAGAGGAAGGAGGTATTTTATTTTTATTTCTATGAAAAATGATTATTTTGTACTGCACATAAAGAGAGTTTACCCCAGGCTCAAGATTGCCCTGCTCTGGAGGACCTATAGGCTAGATCATGTATAGGTTGCACTTGAATTTCAACTACACTCTTTTAATTTTAAAAACTGCTGAATAACCTTAAGTATAATTGATTGTTGTGTCAGTACTACAACAAATACATCTGTCTATTATCTAAAAAGAGATAGAAAGGAACCAGTTTTACAGTTCAGATTGCAGATGGGGTGGGGTTGTTGTAAAATATCATCAAGGGTCAATCTTTTATTGAAGCAGTATGGAAGTGAATAGAAGAAATGCCCTTGTTCATGATTTTTCATTTCACTGGTATGATACTAAATGATTCATTTCATCTCAGTATACATTGTTTACTGCGTTCTATGTGCCAGTCACTGTGCTAAGTGCTGGAAATATAAATTAAAAAAAAAAAAGAAGGAAAGACAGTCTCTGTCTTCAATTAACCTAGACTCTGACTAGGGAAGATACACAAAAAGAATTCTGAAGAGGAGCTAACAGTGGTAACGGACATAGAAGCATCATGTTCTATGTAGTCCAAACCAAAAGGAGATGCTGTTGGAAAATGGAGAGTCTTGATCCTAGTCATCTGTAAAGGAAATTTTTGGAGGGAGTTTAGTGCTCTGAGGAAGAAGAGGTAAAGGAAGTTGAGAAGAGTTTGAGTATCTAAAGTTGATTTAAAGAGAAGAGTGATGAGAATTCAGGTAATAAGCTTGTCCTTGGAGAGACATCATGTCTGTGGAGTCCAAACCAGCCAGAATTACAGAGTGAAAATGAATTTTGCTATTATAACAGCAAAACCTGAAACTTTTAAAAATGATTATCTCTGCTAATAAAAAGTACAGTTTCAGCAAAATTTGTGATTTCAAATGATTTGTAGGAAAGTAAATATTTTCTTTTCCCTAAACATTGGATTATTCACACTTTACGGAACTAATGTTCTAGATGCAGAGTGGTAGCTTTACCTACTGAATTAGGAAAGATGTTATGATGAAAAAGTGTTGCTTACATAAAAAAGTCGATATTTCTCCATTTAGTCTCTTGAAATTTGGAATGTAGTTCAGAATGAAAATATGGCAATTTACTATAAATTTATGACCTCTGTGTCACTAGAATAGTATACATATCCTTGAAAATTTTTTCAAAGCACCTTCTTTTGTAAAATCTTAATTTTAATGTACTATAAAAAGAAATAGGAATTATGCTATTGTGCAGTTTGGCAGCATAAGGCTGATACCATTTAATTTAGATGAAGAGATTTACTGCTAGCCTGAGAGGTTTTGAAATTGGCTTATTCATCAGCTTTATGTTCCATCAGACTGTAATCATTATCTTTTTTTTCTGACAGTAACTCCTTATATATATTGACTTTCATAGACCTTAAGTATACTGCAAATCTCTTTTTCTGTAGTGAAGAATTTAGAGAATGAGATTAATTATGAGAAGAACAGCATTACTCAGTAATTTACAAAGTTTTGTATTAATTGTCTGTGTTTTTTTTTTTAGTTTTCAAAGAAAGTTGTGGATTTTTAAACTCAAAAACTTCTTTTTTTTACTCACTTGCATGTTCTACATATTGCCATGGGCTATATGTTGGGCAAAAAATAATGAATAGATGAATTCAGTACTATTAACCTATCCTGCATAATGTCGTAGGAATAGAATTAATTTCACCTAATTCTGGAATAGTTTCCCTTTTGGAAAGCAAGGAGACATCTTTAGAATCTGGCTGGCCTGGAGGATTTTGGATACAACAGACCACCCTATTAGAAACTGTTATTCCTGAGGAATGACACAATTTCCACTGACTTGAAAAAGTCTCCAGTGATGGCAAATTAAACTTTTCTTGCTGCTGTCAAACATTTTGGTAGATTTTTGGAAGGCAATAACACATCAGATCAATGTTTTTAAGGTGGCTACTAGGTTTCTATATTCATTTATTTTAAAATAACATGAAAAGGCAGGAAAAATAAACCCATATTTCCATTGTTATAGTTGAGGTAGTGCAAAGTACATCTTTTAAGTATTCATTCATTCACTAAACAAGCAGAAAAAATAAACAAAAATAATTTAACATTTTCTAAGCAGTAATTACCTGCTAGGGAATTTTGTAAGCACAATGATATTTACAAAGAAAATAAAATGGAATTCCTGATCCAGAAGAATTCGTATTCTATAAAAAGAAAGCTGTATATATATATATATTATATATATATACATACACACACACACACACACACACACACACACACTGCACCATAATATAAGTTGAATACACTAAGTTTCTTGCCTTGAAAAATCACTCCATTTATGTCTCATAATGTTTACTTGCAGAATTGTTTCTGCTGTTGCTTAAATACAATCCAAAGAACAATATGCTTATCTAGAGGTAACTTTAAGAATAAAATGCTCATCCATCAGAGTTAAATTATCAGTCACTTAATAGTTGGTGACTTTAAAGAATTAATTTAAGCTGCTTAGATATCAGCTTCCTCCTCTGTAAAATGAAGGGATTGAACTTAATTGTTCCTTCCATTTTTCTACTGTTGCAGTCAGGGATTCATTTCACTGAAAGTTGTTAATTGCCACAGATTGCTAAAACTTCCAAATCCACCATAGAACTTAGCTTTGTTAATTTGTTTACTCATTTTTAAGTACTGCATCTGGCACATAATAGGTCTTGAACTATGGACATATTGCTTAATCTCTCAATTTCTGCAACCAATTGCTTTTTTTTCTAATTTTTAATTTAATAAATTTTTATTTGTTTTCGGTTTTCAACAATCACTTCCTTAAGTCTTCAATTTTCTCCTCCTCTCTCTCATCTCCCTCCCCAAGAAGGCATGCAATCTTATATTCTGCACATATGTTCTTATTAAACACATTTTCACATTAGTAATGTTGCTTTGAAGAATTAAAAGGAGTCGGAGAAGCCATGAGAGAAACCAAACCAAACCAAACCATAGCACAACAGAAAATAACCTGCTTAATTCTGTATTCTCATTCCATAGCTCTTTCTCTGGATGTGGATGGCCTTTTCCTCAAGGGACTTTTGGGAATGTTTTAGGTCCTTGCATTGCTGTGAAAGTCTAAGTCTATCAGAAACAGTGCTCATGCACTGTGACTGTTAATGTGTACAATGTTTTGCGGTTCTGCTCATTTCACTCAGTATCAGTTCATATAAGTCCTTCCAGGCCTCTCTGAAGTCCTTCTCTTCATCATTTCTTATAGCAAAATGGTGTCCCATTACATTCATATACCACAAGTTGTTCAGTCATTCCCCAGTTGATGAGCATCCCCTCGGTTTCCAGTTCTTGGACACCACAAAGCAAGCTGCTATAAATATTTTTGTACATGTGGGACCCTTTCTCATTTTTATGTTCTCTTTGGGATACAGTCCTAGAAGGCTTGTTCAATTTCTTTTTCCAAAATGGCATTAAGTATTCAAATTCCTCTTCTGTTAATCTGGGAAATTTATAATTTTTTAATATACTCATCTATGTCATTTAGATTGCCGAATTTATGGGTATAAAGTTGGGCAAAGTAATTTCTAATTATTGTTTTAATTTCCTCCTCATTGGAGGTGAGTTCACCCCTTTCATTTTTAATATTGGTAATTTGGTTTTCTTCTTTCTTTTTTTTAATCAAATTGATCAAATGTTTATCAATTTTATTAGCTTTTTCATAAAATCAGCTATTAGTTCCATTTATTAGTTCAACAGTTTTCTTAATTTCATTTTTATTGATCTGTCCTTTGGTTTTCAGTATTTCTAATTTGGTATTTACTTGGTGATTTTCAATTAGTTCTTTTTCCAGCTTTTCCAGCTGCATGCCCAAGTCATTAATCTTCTCTTTCTCTATTTTATTCATGCAGGCATTCAACTATATAAAACTTCCCCTAAGAACTGCTTTTGCAGTATCCCATAAGATTTGGTATGTTGTCTCATTACTGTCATTCTTTTGAGGGGCAGCTAGGTGGTGCAGTGGACAGAGCATCAGTGCAGGAATCAGGAGGACCTGAGTTCAAATCTCACCTCAGGCACTTGACACTCACTAGCTGGGTGACCTTGGCAAGTCACTTAACCCCAACTGCCTCATCCTGGGTCATCTCCAGTTACCCTGATAAATATCTGGTCACTGGATTTAGATGGCTATGGAGGAGAAGTGAGGCTGGTGACCTTCACAGCTCTCCCTCACTCAAAACAGAGTCAAGTGCAAGTCATGTCATTATTTCTCTGAGGATTTCTTCAGCAATGAAGGACAAATGCACATTCTTTTGAATGAAGTTGTTGATTGTTTCTATGATTTGTTGTTTAACCCACACCTTATACAGAATTGTATTTTTTAGTTTTCAATTAATTTTTGGTTTATCTGTCCATGGCCCTTTCTTATATTTAATTTTTATTGCGTTATGATCTGAGAAGGATGCATTGACTATCTCTGCCTTTCTGCACTGGATTGTGAGATTTTAATGACCTAGAACATGGTCAGTTTTTGTATATGGGCCATGTACCTCCGAGAAAAATGTACATGCCTTTCCATCCTCATTCAGTTTTCTCCAGAGATCTATCGTATTTCCCTTATCCAGAGTTTTATTCACCTACTTAACTTCTTTCTTGTTTATTTTAAAGTAAGATTTATCAAGTTCAGAAAGGGGAAGTTTGAGGTCCCCCACTAGCACAGTTTTGCTGTCCACTTCTTCCTGCAACTCCTCCAACCTCTCCTCTAAGAATTCGGATACCATACCATTTGGAGCATACATATTTAGTAATGATATTGCTTCATTGTATATGGTTCCTTTTAACAGGATATAATTTCCTTCCTTATCTCTTTTGGTAGATCTATTTCTCCTTTTGCTTTGTCTTACGTCAAATGAAGTACAACATATTCTGCCCCAACCTTCTACCTTTACCCTGTGTTTACCCCTCCCCCCATTTCAAATGTGTTTCTTGTAAACAACATACTGTTGGATTTGGGCTTTTAATTCATTCTGCTATCCATCTCCATTTTGTGGGAGAGTTCATTCCAATCACATTCACAGTTATGATTATAATCTTTGTCTTTCCCTCCATCCTCTTTCCCACCATTTTTGCTTTAGTTCTCCCATCTCCCTTCCCCTCCTCAATAGAGTTTTCACTTTTGACCACTTCTCAGTCTTCCCTTCTTTCTTTCAGCCCCCCTCCCTTTGAATCCCCTTTACATTTACTACTTCTTTTCTCCCTTTTACCTTCTCCTCCTCTTTCTTCCCCCTTCCCCTTCTACTGCCTATAGAGCTAGTTAGATTTATATACATAATTAAGTTTATTATTCCCTCCTTGAACCAAATCATATTAGAGGACCTCTCAAACAATGCTCATCTCCCTCACCTCTTTCCCTTTGTTATAACATAATTTTGTACTTCTTCTTGTGATGCAATATATCATTTCCTTCTGCCTTTTCACAACTCCTGTTACAATCCCTTCACATGCTTGAATCACATTTTTATCATCACATGATTTACTTTATACCTGTTCCTTCCATCTGTGTATATCCCTTTTATATTTCATAATAGATGTACAATTCTCAAGATTAACAAGTATCATCTTCCCTGATAGGGAGGAAACCATTTGTCCAAATTGAGTAACAAGTTTTTCTTTTCCCCTGTTTACCTTTTTATGCCTGTTCTGTGACCTGCATTTGAAGATAGAATTTTCTATAGAGTTCTGACCTTTTTGTCAGGCAGGTCTGGAAATCCATTATTTCATTGAATGTTCATCTCCTTTCCTGAAATACTATGTTGAACTTTGCTGGATAATTGATTGTTGGTTGCAGCCTCTGCTCCTTTGCCTTACAGAATATCATATTCTAATTCTTTTAATTTTTTTTTAATGTACAAGCTGCAAGGTCCTGTGTGACCCTGACTATAGCTCCTTGATATATGAATGATTTCTTTCTGGCTCCATGTAATATTTTTTCCTTCACTTGATAGTTCTGGAATTTGGCAACAATATTTCTTAGTGTTTTTAGTTTGGGCTTCCTTTTGGAAGGTGAACAGTGGATTCTTTTGATGACGATTTTGCCTTCTGGATCTAGCACTTCTGGGCAGTTTTCCTTGATGATTTCTTGGAAGATATTATCAAGACTCTTTTTTTCATCATAGCTTTCTGGTAGGACATAAATTCTTAAATTTTCTCCCCTGGATCTATTTTCCAGGTCAGTTCTTTCTCCAATTAGATATTTACATTTTCGTCTATCTTTTAAGTTTCTAAATTTTGTTTGACTGTTTCTTGATGTTTCATAGAGTCATTAGCTTCTACTTGCCCAATTCTAATTTTTATCAAATTGTTTCTTCAGTTAAATTTTGCATCTGCTTTTCCATCTATCCAATTATTCCTTTTAAGGAATTATTTTCTCCAGTCATTTTTTGTACTTCCTTTTACATCTGTTCAATTTTCCTTTTTAACAAGCTGTTCTCTTTACAGAATTTTTTTTCATACTTTTAAAATCATTGGCCAGTTTTTCTTCCATTTCCTTCTTCAACTGTTCTAGCAAAGCTGTTTGTGCATGGGAGCAGTTCATACTCCCTTCTGAAGTTTCACATGGGAGTACAGTCTCAATACTGACCTCTTTAGTAATCTTGTTTTGGTTCTTGTCCCCAAAGAGATATTCTGTGGTGTTTTCTTTCCTCCTTTGCTTCTTGCTCATCATGGGGAGGCTTTGTGCGTTGTGGCCTCTGGTTCTTTCAGTTAGAAGCTGGAGGATCTGGTATTGAGCTGTTGGTGTGAGATAGCAAAGGACAGGTACCTTTTGTTTTGTTTTGTTTTGTTTTGTTTTGTTTTGTGTTTCCCTGGATTAGCCCTGGGGCTGGCTTATTAAGTGTGGGAGAAGGATGGTCTGGTCATGGGAGATCTCCTCAGTTGCGATGCAGCAAAGTCAAACTCAGTGCTTGGTGATACAGGCTGCTGTATTGTCTTCCTGTTTCCCCTGGAGAGCTTAGGCACACCTGGGTCCTATTGCAAGTTTCCACCCCCCTGTGACTCCTTTCCTTTGGGTTTGCCCCCACCACAGTAAGAGGAATATTCTTTAGTGATTTTCCAAGCCTCATTTGCAAGGAGACTCTTTGTCCCTTCTGTTGATCATACTGATCCAGGATTTTTCTGAGGAAATATTGTATGGTTCTTTTGAGGTCAGTAAGGGGAGGGAGAGAGAGCATTTACTGATCACTCTGACATTTTGGCTCCTGAAAGTTCAAGTAGGTGACTTACAGATGCTTAATCTGTGGACTGAAAGGCCCAGAAGCAGCTGTGGCTGATACCTGGAGCTCAACTGCTGCCACTCGCTAGGTTCCTGTTGATCTCCCACCCTGGAATTCCACTCTGCCATTCTTCAGTGCTGCTGCTGCCTCAGGCCACCCTGGGGGGTTTTCTGATCCTCAGTGCCTTGGCAGGACACACTGTGCTGTGTGCTGTGGGTTCACCCCTGTGGAACATATGCTTCCTGTTGATCTTCCAGTCTGTCCTGGTCTGTGAATCTGCCACAGACTGTCTCATATTGAATTTTACACCTCCAAAATTTGGTCAAGTTCTCTTTATAGAGTTTTCTGAAGGAGTTTGTCTAAGAGCTTAGGTGAGTAGTTGCTTTCACTCTGAGATCTTGGCTCTGCCCCCCTATTGTTCTCATTTTAGTGATGGAAAACTGAGACTATGAAACCTTAAATATATTGGAGATGGTCACAAAAGTAGAGGGGGTTATAATCTGGACTAGAACTTAAATCTCCTCATTCTATGCACAGTGCTTCTTCTGCTTTTACATGTTGCATTTTCTTTCGGCTTCTCTCTTGGTGATATCCATCACAACAAATTATCCACAGTTCCCTGAAAAAGCGACCCACTTGGGAGCATCATCCAAATTCAACTAGAACCAGCATGCAGAAGCTCCATAGGTAGGATGTCTGTGCTTGAATACATACAAACATATATAGTGCATTTATGTGCATGTATGCATGCATATACACATACAAACAAATCATACATATATGTATGTGTGTATAAGTGCATCTATAACCTTTTTATTGATAAGAAAAAAAATAAGGGTATACTTAAATATTCAAAAGTACCATCGAAATTTTGTTTTGTGGGGATCCAAACCACATTGATTCTTCAAAATACATCAACTTTTTTTTCTGAGGATCAATAAAACTGCTGTTAAGGTATTTTATAACTATGAAATATTATATGAATGAGTGATTATTTCTAAATTGAATGACAAAAATGAAAGTTCTATACATAATTCTTGAGTAAAGAAAATACACATGTATGGGTGTATGTACTTCTGTGTATTTGTGTCTATCTATCCACACACATATACACATTTGCATGTTTTATATGTGTATGTATGCACATGTATACACAATATATCCATATATATATATATATATATATATATATATATATACATGTAAAAATCATGTAGCTGTTAGTATGAATGTGACATCTCAGGCACCAAAAAGGGACATTTTTCTTTGATGTGAACAGAGAAATCCCAGAGAAATAATTCTACCACATCTTGTTGTTTCTTAAAACATCATAGTAAATCTTCTATGTCACCACTCATTCTTCTGATGTAATCCTTACTCCTAAATCTCTAAGGATTTAGGTGAATGAATTTTCTGAGCAGTTCTGTTAATATCCTCATGTCTTGCCAAAAATCTAGCCCTGTCAAAAAAAGAAAGGAAATTTTTTTGGTGTGATACTAATTTATGTTAACATTATACAGAGAATGTTCTCAGAATGATAGTACAATGACTTCAGAATCCGTTTCTTTTATTGGTCACTGTACAAAATATGATTATAATAATGAATATAACTTTCAAGAAATGACCTCAAGCATCTCCAGTCATTGGGTATATTGAGAGTATATATTTACCTGTGTAAAATCAGATAAAGAGAAGATTCACAATATTTTCTTTCATAATGGAAGTGTAACTGTATGCTAGATGTGCCAACCTTGCTACCTTTGTTGAGGGGAAGGGGAGAGAAAAGAGGTACAGATCTTTTTAGTGTACCTGAATTGGATTTTAATGTAATTGGGGAAAGTTTAATAAAATAAATTTAAAATGTAATACAATTTAAATGCTAATTTTTGATTTTCTAAGGGTACATGTGGCACTTAGCAATCCATTTCTATTTGAGTTTGATGCTACTAAAGTTGGCTGACCTTAAAATTATTTATCACAAGTTGGATATTTGACTTTTCATTTCAATTTTTTCTTTTTTATTTGTTATGAAGTGCTACAATATGACTTATTTTGCCGAAATTAAGAATATATTTAGAATTAGAGTGACATAGCAACGTGAATATGTATTTTAATCTATGAGCATTAAAACAGAAACTAAATCTATACCTTGGAGAGGAATATATTTCCTATGTGAGTGACCCCTAGTATAGAAGGAATTCTGGAGTTTTTCTGTGAAAAACCACATTCTCAGCATTGTTTCAGAGAAAAGTGGATTTAGAAAAAAAAGTCTCCTTCCAATAGCCTCACCATGAAATGCTGAAGCATTAGGAGCATGGTGAGTTCTGTGGTGTTTGTAGAATGGAGGTGATTTTCTATTCTGTTCACAAAGTTCTCCTAACTGAAGACCTCTTTCAGTATAAGATCCTCAAAGCTAACTTTCCCATGACATTCTATCAGAATAGAAGCTTCTGCAACATCTTGTCCATTAAGGCCACCAAAAAGTATTATTTTATGACTGCTAGTCCTATGCCATATAGGAAAATGCAACTTTTCAAATGTTATTCCTTGCTTTTCCAGTTCAACCTGAAAGAAGTAGTTCTTCTAAAAAAAATAAAAATCTTGTCTAATCCACTCACTGGAAAATAAGGCAAGTAGCATATTGCAACATGGGAAGTTCGCCTAAGATGTCCAAGTATTTATTACAACCATCAGCATGTGAAACTGCCTTAGTCTGAGGAGCAGTACATTTACCAGTCCTAATTTACCACCACTAAGAAGGGTGCTCTAAACCAGAGGAGAGGACAGATGAACTCTGTCCTGGAATCAAAGATCAAAATCTAGTTACATGGTTCTATCTGTCTTTTCTAGATGAAATGTTTTAGGCTATACTCTCATACTCACGTTTGTTTATTTTTGTCCCTGGCTTGAAATCAAGGGCATTTTTACTTGGTTCAACCTCTTGATCTCTGTGTCCCTTCAATAATTTGATATTAATTGTAATCCCTCTGCTTTTTCATATTGGGTGAATGTCTACTAGGTTCACTCCAACCATCCTCCACAAAGTAGGTTAAACTAAATTTCCTTTAAAAGACAACAATTAACTTACTTAAGCATAGAGTAAGACTTAAATTCTGTCTTGTGTCTTTTAGCCACTGGCCATATTGATGTGGCCTTCAGGGCACCTAGCAGCATTAAAGGATTCATCCACATGAGGATTTACACTTCTCAATTTGTAAATGTCCCAAGACCACTTGAATCACCACATTTTGCACTGATGACAATAAGGTTCCCATATAGAAAAGGAAATGGGTGTTTGCTGTGTCTCCTGAAGCTAAGTACTATGGTATCCTTGCTAAATATTATTATATCAGAACCAAATAAACCTCCTTTATTAAAAACAAAAATCAAACAAAAATAAAAACAAAAATCCTACCAAAATTTTTCAATGATCTATGAGTGTCTCAATTTGTTTCAACAATATCTTATCTTAACTGATAGGGCGTTAGTGTCAGTCTCACCCTTCACATTCGTCAGACCTTTGTTTATGTATCATGCTGTTGAACCTGACATTTTACTTTGGAAGTGATAGAAAATACACATTTCTATCAAAAATTACTAACATACACAGACCTCTGAGCACAAGCCCATTGTCAAATTCCCCTCTAAAAAACTTAAAATTAATCTAGAAGCAAAGAATCTGCTTAGCAGCACTGCAAGGAAGATCTATCATACCAGGTTGGGAAGGGAGCAAGGTCAATGAGCAGTAGCAGGAACAGCAGCAGCAGCACAAGCAACCTCACAGCTGGGGGCCAGCAGCAAGGTTCTAAGCCTTGAGCAACACACAAGCAAGACTCCATCTTTCTTGCAAACCAACAGCTTCCTAGGCAAGGGAGTGGTTTATGTAGTGGTCCTAGCCTAGGTACTCCACCACCAGTGCAAGTCACAAGCGAGGGCTTGACCCTATTGTTGACTAATAGTGAAATCACACTACTAGTATGGCCAATGGTGAGACCCAACCCCTGGGGCCTGCCAGTAGAGAGAAACCCTGTATTTATAGCAACCCAGAAACAATTACCCTCACTTCAGACCAACAGCTAAACCACATACCCAGGGGAGGCCAACAGGGAAGCACCCATTCCACAGTATAAGTCAAAACAGAAGCCTCCCCTCAGACAAGCAAGCATTTAAGACCTGAAGCCCAGTGAAAGTTAGTGGTAAGACCTTGAGTACAGCACTAAAAGCTTGGGACAGTGCACTCTGTCTCGTACACACAAACACACACACACACACACACACAGACAAGCACATAACACTAAGTCACAAAAAAGGCAGAAAAATGAGCAAAAATATGCAAAAAAAAAGATTTGGCTATAGAAATTTACTAAGGTGACAGGGAGGATCAAGGCATAAACTTACAAAAGGACAATAGTTTCGAATGTCAAAATCACTGCATGTGGAGCCATAGGGAAAATTGTAATTTTGTTTTAAGCCCCCAAAATAACTCTTAGTAGAGTTTAAAACAAATTTCAAAAGGGAAATTAGAGAAGCAGAAGAAAAATTGGGGAAGGTAATGCAAGAAAATCATTTTTTAAAAAAAGTCAATAGCATGGGAAAAGATCTACAAATATTTATTGAGGAAAATAACTCTCCAACAATAATATTAACCAAATTGAAAAGGAAGTGCAAAAGGTCACTGAAGAAAAGAATTCTTTAAAAATTAGAATTGAGCAAATGGAAGCTAATGACTCTATGAGACATTGAGGTACAATAAAACAAAAGAAAAAATGGAGAAAATGGAAATTTCTCCTTGGAAAAACAACTGGCCTAGAAAATAGATCCAAGAGAGATAACAGAAGAACTATTGAACTACCTCAAATCCATGATAAAAAAAAACAAAAACAAAAAAACTTCATATCTTTCAAGAAATTATCAAAGTCAACTGTGGTAATGTATTAGAACAAGAGGGTCAAAATAAATATCGAAAGAATCCACCAATCACTGCTTGAAAGAGATCCCAAAATGAAAACTCAGGAACATCATAAGCAAATTTCAGAGGTAACAGATGAAAGAAAAAAGTACTACAAGTAAACAAAAAGAAATAATTCAAACATTGTGACACTACCATCAGGATTAAACAGGATTTGGCAGTTTCCATATTAAAGACTAGTGGGCTTGAAATATTATATACCAGCAGGAAAAGGAGTTAGGATTACAACCAAGGATAACTTACCCAGGAAAAATGATTGCAACTTATCAGGTGAAAAGGATATTTAATGAAATGGTGGACCTGCAAGATTTTCTAATTAAAAGACCAGAGGAGAATAAAACAAAAGAAGACCTGTAAATATAAGATGAAAAAAGAAACAAGTAAGTGAAAATATAACAAATTCAATAAGGTGAAACTATATTTCTTTTTAAAAATTTATTTATTTATTTTTAGTTTTAAACAGATACTTCTACAAGATAATTAATTTCTTCCCCTGAAAACTCCTAATTGTATCCTTTGAATATTTATTACTTGGGGAATGAATTGTATCCTTGTAAATTTGACTCAGTTATCTATTTATTTTAGAAATGAGCCCTTTAGGGAGGCAGGGCCAAGATGGTGGAATGAGAGCTAAGTTCTTAGAAAAATGCCTTCAAATACCTCTGAAAAAAGAATCTGACTAAATTGCGGAAGTGCAGAATCCAATATGAGACAGACTGTGGCAGATTCACAGAACAGGACAGACTGGAAGGTCTACAGGAAGGATCTTTTTCCTGGGGAATGAGGAGCATAGAGCACACAGCATAGTGCAGCCCTGCCCTGGCAGGGCTGAGCAGGAAAGTCCTGGGGAGATTTGAAGCAGCAGCAGCATGGTGGAGCGGTAGTAGAATGGAAGCCCAGGGAGGGAGTCCAGTGGAGCTGAGGAAGTGAGAGCCTCTGAGTTCCAGATATCAGCAGCAGCTACTCCTAAGACTATCAGCCAGCACATTAAGTGTTTGTATGTCACCTACTTGAACTTCTGGGAGCCAAAATGACAGAGTGATCAGTAAATGCTCTCTCCCTCTCCCCCTGTTGACCTTGAAAGAACCATAAAATATTTTTTCAGAAAAATCCTGGAACAGTGGGATCAGCAGAAGGAAAAATAGTCTCACAGAACATGAGGTTAGGAAAACAGCTGAGGAGTATTCCTTGTATTCCTACTACTGTGGCAGAGGACCAGAGCTATCCCAGAAAGCATCACCTCAGCCAAACGGAGCTACAGAGTGGTGGAGCCTCACAAACACCTACACCAGGAGCCCAGGCATGGCTCTGTGCTTCAGGGGGAAAAGGAAGACAATACAGCATCTTGGATCACCAACCCCTGAGCTTGCCTTTGCTCTAGCTCAGCTGAGATTTCCAGTGACCAGACCATCTCTCCCCAAACATGCAGCAAGCTACCTCTAAGGCTAATCCAGGAAAACACAAAACAAAACAAAAAAAAAAGTCACCTGGCCTCTCCTTTCTCACACCAGCCAGCTCAGCAGCAGGTTCCTTAGCTTCTAGCTGAAAAAACAAATCTGAGGCCACAATACACAAAGTGTCAACATCTTGAGTAAGAAGAAAGAAAGGGAGAAGGAAAAGACCAAAGAATCTTTCTGTGGGGACAAGGACCAAAACAAGAATACCAAAGACGTAAATATTGAGATTGTTCTCCCATCTGAAACTTCAGAAGGGACTATGAACTGCTCACACGTACAAACAGCTATCCTGGAAAAGCTGAAGAAGAAAAGAAAAGAAAAACTGGCCAATGATTTTAAAAGTATATGAAAAGAATTTAATGAAGAGAACAGCTCTCTGAAGGGAAAATTGAAAAAAATGGAAAAAGAAGTACAAAAACAAACAGGAGAAAATAATTCCTTAAAATGAATAGTTGGACAGATGGAAAAGGAAATGCAAAAGTTGACTGAAGAAACAATTTGATAAAAATTAGAATTGGTCAAGTAGAAACTAATGACTCTATGAGGCATCAAGAATCAGCAAAACAAAATCTAAAGAATTAAACGATAGAAGAAAATGTAAAATATCTAATTGGAAAAAAAAAAAACCTAACCTGGAAAAATAGATCAAGGAGAAAAAATTTAAGAATTATTGACCTACCAGAAACCCGTGATGAGAAAAAGAGCCTGGATAATATCTTGCAAGAAGTCATCAAGGAAATCAGCCCAGAAGTGCTAGATCCAGAGAGCAAAATAGTGATTGAAATAATCCATTGTTCACCTCCCAAAAGGGATCCCAAACTAAAAACACCAAGAGATATTGTTGCCAAATTCCAGAACTATCAAGTGAAGGAGAAAATGGTATAGGCAGCCAGAAAGAAACCACTCCGATGTCAAGGAGCTACAGTAAAGATCACAGAGGACATTGCAGCTTGTACGTTAAAAGATCAAAGGAATTTTAATATGTTATTACATAAAGCAAAGGAGCAGGGACTACAACCAAGGATCAATTACCCTCCAAAGTTCAGCATAATATTTCAGGCAAGGAGATGACACTCAATGCAATAAGGGGTTTCCAGACATTTCTGATAAAAAGGCCAGAACTCAATAGAAAATTTGATCTTCAAACACAGGTGTCAAGAGAAGCATAAAAACAGAGGAAAAGAAAAACTTGTTACTCAATTTGGGCAAACTGTTTTGCCTCCCTATGAGAAAAGATGTTGCTTGTCAATCTTGAAAAATGAATATCTATTATGAAATATAAAAGCAATGTACACAGATAGAGGGAATGGGTATAAAATAAATTATGTGATGATAAAAATATGATTTAAGCATGCAATGAGATTGTAACAGGAGATGTGAAAAGGAGGAATCAGAAAATATTAAATTGCATCACAGAAAGAGGTACAAAATTATATTACAGTAGAAGGAAAGATGAGCATTGTTTGAGAGGTACTCCCTTCTGACTTGGTTCAAGGAGGGAACAGCAAGCTTAATTATATAAATCGAACTAGTTCCATAGGCAGTAGGAGGGGAAGGGAGAAAGAAAGGGAAGCAGAGGATAAAAGGGAGGGAAGAAACAGTAAAGGTAAAGGGGAGTAAAAGGGATGGGGAGTAAAAGGAGGAAGGGAAGATTATGGGAGGTGGTGGTCAAAAATCAAAACTCTGTTATGAAGGGGAAGGGAGAAGGGAGAAATAAAAGCACAAATGGTGGTAAAGAGTATGGAGGGAAAGACACAGACAATAATGATAACTGTGAATGTGAATGGAATTAAATTGCCCTTAAAAAAGAGACCTATAGCAGAATGGATTAAAAGCCATAATCCAACAATGTGTTGTGTACAAGAATCACATATGAAATGAGTGATACACACAGAGTAAAGGCAAAAAGTTGGAGCAGAATACATTGTGCTTCAGCTGATGAAAGAAAAGCAGGGGTAGCAATCCAAATTTCATAAAAAGCAAAAACAGAAAGAGATCTAATGGGGGACCTCAACCTCCCTCTCTCTAAACTTGATAAGTCTAACCTCAAAATAAACAAGAAAGAATTTAAGTAAGTGACTAAAACTCTGGATAAGATAGGTATGATAGATCTCCGGAAAAAATTGAATGGGGATACAAAGGAATATATCTTTTTCTTGGTGGTTTATATCACATATATAAAAATTGACCATGTACTAGGGCATAAAAACCTCACAATCAAGTGCAAAAAGGCAGAGATAATCAATGCATTGTTCTCAGATTATAATGCAATAAAACTTACATGTAATAAAAGTCCATGGAAAGATAGAACAAATATTAATTGGAAACTAAATTATGTAATCCTAAAGAAGGAGTGGGTTAACAGCAAATCATAGAAACAATTAGCAACTTCATTCACGAGAATGACAATAATGAGACAACCTACCAAATATTATGGGATACTGCAAAAGCACTTTTTAGGGGAAGCTTTATATCTTTGAATGCCTTCATGAATAAAATAGAGAAAGAGGAGATGAATAAGTTGGGCATGGAGCTGAAAAAGTTTGAAAGAGAATAAACTGAAAATTCCCAAGTAAATATCAAATTAGAAACACTGAAAACCAAAAGAGAGATTAATAAAATTGAAATTAGCAAAATTTTTCAACTAATAAAACTAGGAGTTGGTTTTATTGAAAAAAAACAATGAAATTGATAAAGCATAGGTCAAATTGATTAAAATAAAGAAAGAAGAAATCAAATTACCCATAAGAAAAACGAAAAGGGTGTACTCACCTGTAATGAGGAGGAAATTAAAACAAAGTTAGAAATTACGTTGCCCAAATTTACCCCCATAAATTCAACAATCTAAATGAAATGGATGATTATTTTAAATATATATATATATATATATATATATATATATATATATATATATATATATATATATATATATATACATAAATTGCCCAGATTAACAGAAGAGGTAGTTGAATACTTAAACAATCCCACTTCAGAGAAAGTAATTGAACAAGCCATCAATAAACTCCTTAGGAAAAAATCTCCAGGGCTGGATGGATTTGCAAGTGAATTCTATCAAACATTTGAAGAACTGTTAATTCCAATACTATATAGAATATTTGGGAAAATTGAGGAAGAAGAAGTCTTCCCAAATTATTTTTATGATAGAAATATGGTTTTGATACCTAAACCAGGAAGAGGCAAAACAGAGACAGGAAATTGCAGATCAATTTCTCTAATGAGTAAAGATGAAAAAATATTAAATAAAATTTTAGCAAAAAGAATGCAGCAACTTATGATTAGGTAGGATTCATACCAGGAATGCTGGGCTGGTTCAGCATTAGGAAACCTATTAGCATTTGGATCATATCAAACAACAAACCTAACAGAAACCATATGATTTTCTCAACTGATGCAGAAAAACTTGACAAAATATAACACTCATTCCTATTAAAAACACTGGAGACCATAGAAATAAATGGAACTTTCCTGAAAATAATAAGCAGTATCCAACTAAACCTTCAGCAAGCATAATATGCAATTGAGATAACCTAGATGCATTTCCAGTAAGATCAGGGGTGAAACAAGCATGTCCATTGTCAGCACTACTATTCAATATGGTGGCTAGAAATGTTAGCTGTAGCAATTAGAGAAGATAAAGAAATTGAAGAAATTGTAATAGGCAAAGAAGAAATTTAGTTATCACTCTTTGCAGATGATATGATGGTATACTTAGAGAGTCTTAGAGATTCAAGTAAAAAAAACTTTGAAATAATAAGCACCTTTGGCAGAGTTGCAAGTTATAAAATAAACCCACACAAATCTTCTGCACGTCTGTATATTACTAACAAAGCCCAAAAGTGAGAGATAGAAAGAGAAATCCCCTTTAGTGCTAGGGTAGACACTATAAAATATTTGGGAGTCTACCTGTCAAAACAAATCCATTGACTATATGAACACAATTGCAAGACACTTTTCACACAAATAAAGTCAGATCTAAGTAAGTGAAAAACACCAGTACCTCATGGGTAGGCCAAGCCAACATAATAAAAATGACAATTCTCTCTAAATTAATTTACTTATTTAGTGCCAAACAAATCAAACTATCTGATAATTGTTTTCTAGAGGTGGAAAAAATAATATCAAAATTCATCTGGAAGAACAAAAGGTCTAGAATATCCAGGGAACTAATTAAAAGAAATGCCCAGGCCTATGAGATCTCAAACTGTTTTATCAAGCATCAATTATCAAAATGTCTGGGTACTGGCTAATAAGCAGAAGGGCACACAAGTGGAATAGACTAGGTACTTAAGACACAGTATGCAATGAATATAGCAGTCTACTGTTTGATAAACCCAAAGATCCCAGCTTGTGGGATAACAATCCACTGTTCAACAAAAATTGCTGGAAAAAAACTAGTTAACAGTGTGGTGGAAACTGGGCATAGACCAATGCCTAACACCATACACAAGAATAAAATCCAAATGGTACATGGTCTAGGTATAAAGATTGATACTATAAACAAATTAGTAGAGCAAGGAATAGCATATTTATCAGATTTATGGAGCAGGGAAGAATTTTTAACTAAAGAAGAGATAGAAAGCATTATGAAGTAAAAAATAGATAATTTTGATTACATTAAACTGAAAAGTTTTTGCACAACCAAACCTAATGCAACCAAGATTAGGAGGGAAGAAGAAAACTGGGAAAGAATTTTTGTAACTAGTGTCTGTGCTAAAGGCCTCATTTCTAGTATATATAGAGAACTGAGTCAAATGTACAAGAGTACAAGTCATTCTCCAATTGAAAAATGGTCAAAGTATATGAATAGGCAGCTTTCAGAGGAAGGAATTAAAGATATCTATATTTATATGAAAAATACTCTAAATCACTATTGATTAGAGAGATGCAAATCAAAACCACGCTGAGATAATATATCATGCCTATCAGATTGACTAACGTGAAAAAGCAGGAAAATGATGAATGTGGGAGAGTTGGAACACTAATTCTTTGTTGGTAGAGCTGTGAGCTGATCCAACCACTCCAGAGAACAATTTGGAACTATGCCCAAAGGGCTACCAAAACATACATACCCTTTTACCTAGCAATACCACTTCTAGGACTGTATCCCCAAGATATCATAAAACTGAGAAAGTGTCCCACATGTACAAAAATATTTATAGCGGTACTTTTGTGGTGGCCAAAAACTGGAAATCAAAGTGATGCCCATCTGTTGGGGAATGGCTGAATAAATTTTGAATAAATGTAATGAAATATTATTGTGTCATAAGAAATGATGAATAGGAAGGGTTCAGAGAGGCCTGGAAAGACATATGACCTGAGCAAAAGGAGTAGAACAAAGAGAACTTTGTATACAGTGACAATCACAGTGTTCTAGGACTTTTTCTGGTAGACTTAAAACTTCGTTGCAATGCAAAGACCTAAAAAATTCCCAATGTCTTTTAAGGCAAAATGCCTTCCACTTCCAGAGAAAACATGGAATTCAGTGGCAGAATGTAGCAGATCATTTTCTTTTGTATGACATTTTGGTTTGTTATGTGGTTTTTCCCATTCATTTTAATTCTTCTATACAACATGACTATGGTGATAATGTATTTAAGAGGAATGTAGGCATAGAACCTATGTAAAATTGTATGGTGTCTTGGGGAGGGAGAAGAGAAGTGGGGGGTGGGAGGGGAAGGGAAGGAAAAATCTAAGTTATGTGGTAGTGATTGTAGAACACTGCAAATAAAGGGGGAAAAAAGAAATGAGACTTTTACCTAATTTTTTAAGGGATAATTTTCTTCAATTTGCTTTTAGATTTTTCCATCTGACCAATACTGGTTTTTAGTGCATTCTTTTCCTCATTAGCTTTTAGCATCTCTTTTGCCTTTTGGATTAGTCCATTTTTAAAGATGTTCTTTTCTTCAGCACTTTTTGGGGTCTCCTTAAGCAAACAGTTGACATGTTTTTCATGATTTTCTAGCATCACCCTCATTTCTCTTCCCAATTTTTGCTCTACTTCTCTTACTTATTTTCAAAATCCTTTTTGAGCTTTTCTATGTCCTGAGACCAGTTAATATTTTTCTTGGAGACTTTGCATATAAGATCTTGAACTTTGTTTTCTTCTGCTGCTTGTATACTTTGGTCTTTCTTGTCACCAAAGTAAAACTCTATAGTCTGATTTTTTTTCTGGCTCTTGTACATTTTTCCAGCTATTTACTTAACTATTGAGCTCTTTGTTGAGGTAATTCTGTCCTTCCAGTGGGCGTCAGGGTGTCTGTTGGTCCTAGATCTCCAGAAACAGTCACTGCTGCTGCTGCAGCCTCCTCTTTTGTTGGCTCCTCCACTCCCTCTGCTGCCCTGGGCTGTAGCCCAACCAAATTACTCTCTCACA
This sequence comes from Lagorchestes hirsutus, assembly GCA_028533205.1. Lineage (NCBI taxonomy): Eukaryota > Metazoa > Chordata > Mammalia > Diprotodontia > Macropodidae > Lagorchestes > Lagorchestes hirsutus. The sequence continues at coordinate 103,203,721 of CM052677.1, forward strand.
CAAGTGTCACCATTTTTTTTTCAATTTCCTTCCAATTTGTCTGTGACATTTACTGTTGTGAGGTCTGGAATCCACCACAGTTGACCAAGATTCAGTCCCTATGGCCTGCTCAGGCTCAATCTGTCCCAGTGTGGCACACACTGGACTGTACCCTCCTCCCAGCATTGCATAGTAGACACTTACCAGCAACCTTCCAGGCTGTCTTGGGCTGTAGAATTACTTCACTCTGCAATTCTGTGTGTTCTACATCTCCAGAGGTTGTTTAGAGTAATTTTTACAGGTATTTGGTTGGGTTTGGGGGAAAAGCTCTCGCAAGACCATGCTGTTATTCCATCATCTTTGCTCTGCCAGTAAACAATATTTCATATGACAAAATAGTATTTGTAAATCTTAAGAACTTTACTATGAAAACAATTTGAAGGAGTACATATAGATAGAGGAAGTGGCTACAAAATTACTTTGAGGAGATGATACCCCCATAAAACAAAATAAATTCATAAGAAATAAAATTGGTCTGGAAGAAAAGGGAGGGGTGATTGAATGGGGGTAAATGATTCCACATAAAAGAGGTTTGACAGAGCTATTATAATTGAAGATAAAAAGGGGGGAAATGCAAAGTTTAAATCATACTCTTATCAAAATTGATTCAAAGAAGGAATAACATACACACTCCACAGCATACAGAAATTTCTCTTACCATATAAGGAAGCAAAGAGGAATGGAGAAAACAGAAGGTGGAGAGGAAGTCTGAAAAAACAAAGAGTTGATTGGGAAAGGTGTTGATCAGAAGTAAAGACACTTGTGAGGAGGGAAAGTGTAGAGGCTAAGAAAGAGGGGAATATAAGGAAGGGAAAATAGCATTGAAGGAAATACACAGTCATCAAAATTATATTTTTGAATAGAGTGAACTCACCTAAAAAACAAAAGTGGACAACAGAATGGATTAAACACCTGAACCCTACAATATGGTTTTTATAAGAAACACATTTGAAGTAGTTATACACAAAGAATAAGGGATTAGAACAGAATTTCTTGTCCTTCAACCGAAGCAAAGAAAATAGGATTAGCAATCATGATCTCAGACAAAGTAAAAGCAAAAATAGATCTAATTAAAAGAGATAAATAAGGAAACTATATCCTGCTAAAAGGTACCACAGATAGTGAAGACATATCAATGCTAAGCATATATGCACCAAGTTGTATAGCATCTAAATTTTTGAAGAAGTTGAATGTGTTACATTACAAGAGAAAATAGATAATAAAACTATACTCAAAAAGTAAACACAAATTAAATAAAAGAGGTGAACAAAATTCCAGAAAAGTTAGATAGTAGAGATCTCTGAGGAAAGAAAAATTGTATGGGAATGGAAAGAAAAACATTTTTTTTCCTTAGCAGTTAATGGCACCTACACAAAAACTGACCATATATTAGAACATAAAAACCTCACTACCAAATGCAAAATAGCTGAAATTGCTAATTCATCCATTTTCAGATTAAAACACAATAAAAATCACATTCACTCATGGACAATGTAGAGAGATTAAAAATTAATCAGAAATTAAATAATCCTAAAAAAAGTGAGTCAAGGAATAAGTCATAGAAACAGTCAATAATTCCATTAAAGAAAATGATAAGAATGAGACAATTAGCCAAAATTTGTGGGAGGCAGCCAAAATGGTACTTAGGGGAAAATGTATGTGTCTAATTGCTTACATCAATAAAATAGAGAAACAGCAGATCAATAAATTTGGCACTAAACTTTTAAAAAATGCCAGAAAAAGAACAAATGAAAAATTCCCAATTAAACATCAAATTGGTGTTTAATATCAATGTTGAGATTAATACAATTGAAAGTAAGAAAACCATTAAACTAATAAGACTAGAAACTGATTTTGTGAGAAAAAATATAAAAATAGATAAAGCACTGGTTATTCAGATTGAAAAAGGAAAGAAGAAGGGAGCTGGAATGTTATGGCAGCCAGAGGTGGTGACCCTTGCACTAGTAATGTGAAGGAAGATGTTTCACATCTCGTCTTCCCCAAAGCATTTGAAACAGCAGAAACTCTTTCAAATTATGAAGTCCACATGCTTCTAGACCACTAAAAGCCACAGAGTAAAAGGGCAGAGGAAGAACAAGAACTTTCAGAGGTTTTCATTAAAACTTCAAGTTAAAATGCAAGTTTTATTCATTCTGAACACAGGGAAACTGGATAGGGGCAGAGCCAAGATCCAGAGTGAGAGCACAGATTCATCTTAGCCCTACCACAGTTATCTTCAGATACTTAGAGGAAGAGAATCTGAATAAATTTTGAAGTGACAGAATTCACTTGGAAGCAAAGTGTGAAGAATTTCTAGCCCAGGGAAAGCTGCAGGGTTAGTGGGAGGGATCTGTTGTTCAGGGCTGGTGGAGTGCAGAACTCATAACACTGCACCAGTACGTACCCTGCCACTGTGAAGCACAGCAGGAACCACCAGGACAGACTGAAGCAGAATCAGCAGAGTGAGTTTTCAAACATATCAGCACTAAAGGGAGTACTGTGGAGGTGAGTGAGAGAGAGGCACAGGATTGCCAGTAATATTTTAGGAGAAAATACCACAAGCAGCCAGAAAGAAACAATTCAAATATCAAAGAACTACAGTCAGGATAACACAAGATATTGGAGCTTTTACGTTAAAAGATCAGAGGTACTGGAACATGATATTCCACAAGGCAAAGGAGCTTGGACTACAACCAAGGATCAATCACTCAGCAAAACTGAGCATAATATTTCTGGCAAGAAAATGGTCATTCAGTGAAATAAGGGATTTCCATACCTTACTGATGAAAAGACCAGAGCTCAGTAGAAAATTTGATCTTCGAATACAAGACTCAAGAGAGGAATAAAAAGGTAAACGGGAAAAAGACAACTTGTTATTCAATATGGGCAAACTGTTTACATCCCTATGTGGGAGAATGATACTTGTTAATCTTGAGAATTGTATATTTATTATAATATTTAAAAGGGACATATATATATATATATACATATAAACAGAGGGAGTGGATATAAATTAACTGATGTGATGATAAAAATGTGATTAAAGGGACTGTAACTGGAGAAGAGAAAAGGAGGCAGAAAAGGGTAAATTAAATCATGGGAAGAGGCACAAAAACATATTGTAGTGGCGATAAATAGGGGAAGGAGATGAGCATTGCTTGAGATTTTCTTTCATCTCATTGGTTCAAGGAGGGAACAACATACTCAAGTGTAGAAACCTAATTTGCCATACAGGCACTGGGAGGGGAAAGGGGAAAAAAAGGAGGGGAGGATAAAAAGGAAGAAGGAAGTAGTAAGGGAAAGGCAGAACTAAAGGGAGGTGGGAATTAGAAGGGAGGAAAGAATGAAGAGGTGGTGGTAAAAAATAAAACTTTTGTGGAGGGGAAGGGAGAAATAAAACCATAAATGGATAGGGATAGGTTGGAGAGAAAGACACAGATAGTAGCCATAACTGTGAATGGGAATGGGATGAATTCTCCCATAAAATGGAGATGGATATCAGGGTGGATTAAAAAACATAATCCAACAATATGTTGTTTACAAGAAATACATTTGAAACAGGGGGATACACACAGGGTAAAGGTACAGGTTGGAGCAGAATATATTATGCTTCATCTGATGTAAAAGAAAAAAAGTAGGGGTAGCAATCCTAATCTCAGACAAAGCAAAAGCAGAAATAGATCTAATCAAAAGAGATAAGGAAGGAAACTATATCCCACTAAAAAGGTACCATAGATAAAGAAGCAATATCATTACTGAATATATATGTGCTCCAAGTGGTGTAGCATCCAAATTCTTAGAGGAGAAGTTAAGGGAGTGACAGAAAGAAATAGACAGCAAAACTATACTAGTGAAGGACCTCAATATCCCCCTCTATGAACTTGGTAAATCTAACCTCATAATAAGAAAGAAGTTAAGAAGGTGAATAGAACTCTGGATAAGGTAGAAATGATAGATCCCTGGAGAAAACTAAATGGAGACAGAAAGGAATACGCCTTTTTCTCAGCAGTATGTGGTACATACACAAAAACTGACCATATGCAAGGGCATAAAAATGGCACAATCCAGTGCAGATAGGCAGAGATAACCAATGCATGTTTTTCAAATCATAATTCAATAAAAATTATATGTAATAAAGGTCCATAGAACAATGGTCCACAAAGTAATTGTAAATTTAGTAATCTAATTCCAAAGAATGAGTGGGTTAAGCAACAAATCATAAAATAATCAATAACTTCATTCAGTAGAATAGCAATAATGAGAAAACCTACCAAAACTTATGGGATACTGTGAAAGGAGTTCCTAGGGGAAGTTTTATGTCATTGAATGCCTATATGAATAAGATAAAGAAAGAGGAGATGAATGTATTGGGCATGCATGGAGCTGAAAAGGCTAGATAAAGAACCAATTGAAAATTTCCAAGAAAATGTCAAACTATTAACACTGAAAATGAAAAGAGAGATTATTGACGTTGAAATTAAGAAAATGATCGAACTAACAAATAAAGTTAAGAGTATGTTTTATGGAAAAAAATAAAATTGACAAACTTTTGGTTTGGTTGATTTGGTTGCTTGATTGAAAAAAGAAAGAAGAAAACAAAATTACCAATAACAAAAATGAAAAGGGTAAACTCACCACCAACAAGGAAGAAATTGAAACAAGAATTATAAATAATTTTGCCCAATTGTGTGCCCATAAGTATGACAATCTAAGTGAAATGGATGAATATTATACCTACATTTATATAATACACATGTGTGTGTATACATATATATGTGTGTGTATATATATTTCCCACATTAACAGAAGAGGAAGATAAATACTGAAATTACCAAATCCCACAAAAAGAAACTGAGCACACCATCAATGAACTCCCTAGGAGAAAAGTCTCCAGGGTCACATGGGTTCACAAATGATTCTATCAATATTTTAAAGAACAGTTAATTCCAATAATATATAGACTATTTGAGAAAATTGGTGAAGAAGGGATGCTACAAAATAATTTTTAGATACAAATATGGTTCTGATACCTAAACCTGGAAGAGCAAAAACAGAGAAAGAAAATTATAAACCAATTCTCTAATGAATATAGATGCAAAAATTTTAGATAAAATATTAGCAAAAATGTCACAGCTATTTATCATGAGAATAATATATTAAAATGAGGTAAGATTTATACCACAAATTCAGGGCTGGTTCAATATTATGAAAACTATCAGCATTATTGATCATATTAACAACAAAAGTAGCAGAAAAAATTTTCAAGCATTCTTGGTGTAAAGACCAGAGTTGAATAGAAAATTTGACTTTCTCACACAAGAATCAAGAGAAACATGAAAACGTAAACAGGAAAGAGAAATGATAAGGGGCTTATCAAAGTTGAACTGTTTAAATTCCTACTTGCAATGATAATAGTTGTAATTCTTGAAACTTTTCTCAGTAATTGGGTAGTTGGAGAGATTGTACACATATTTATGTATAGGCAGACAGCACAAGGTGAGTTTAATAGGAAGGTATGTTGTCTAAAAAAATAAAATTAAGGTGTGAGAGAGGAATACATTGGGAGTAGACAGTTAGAAATGGAATGGGTTAAATTATCTCTTATAAAAGAGAAAAGAAAAAGCTTTTTCAATGTAGGGGAAAAGGGGGAAGGTGAGAGAGAAAAAAAATGAAGGTTACTGTCATCACATTTGGTTTAAGGAGGGAATAACATGCGCACTCAATTTGGTATGAATATCTATGTTACACTACAGGAAAGTAGGGGAGAAGGGGATAAGTGGGGTGAGGGGGATGATAGAATGCATGGCAAATGAGAGGAAGGAGTAATTAGAAGTAAACACTTTTAAGGAGGGACAAGGTCAAAAGAGACAATAGAGTAAATTGGGGGCAAGATAGAAGGTAAGGAAATATAGGTAGTCTTACACAACATGACTATTATGGAAGTCTATTGCAAAAACACACTTTTATAGCCTATACTAAATTACTTACCTTCTCAGTGGGGATGGGTGAGGAGGGAGGAAGAAAAAGAAGCAGGAACTCAGTTTTAGGAATGAATGTTTAGAATTGTTTTTGCATGCAACTGGGAAATAAAAAAAATACAGGTAATGGGGTACAGAAATCTATCTTGCCCTACAAGAAAAGAGAGAAGATGGGGATAATGGAAGGGATCAGTGTGATAGAAAGCAGGGCAAATTGGGAGAAGGAGTAATCAGAAAGCAAGGTGTTTTGGGGTAGCTGAGGAGGGAGAAGGGGAGAAAATTTGGATCTCAAAATTTTGTTGACAACTAAAAATAGATAAACATTTAAAAAGTAACAGAAACTATACAATTATCTCAACAGATGCAGAAAATGCTTTTGACAAAATACAGCACCCATTCCTATTGAAAACACTGGAGAGGATAGGAATTCATGGAGCCTTCCTGAAAATAATACTCAGTATCTACCTAAATCCAACAGCAAGCATCATATGCAATGAGGACAAGCTAGTTCCAATGCCAATGAGACAATAATATCTATGTTGAAACACAGATGTTTATTATCACCACTGTTTTTCAATATTGCCCCAGAATTGTTACCTTTACCAACAAGAGAAGAAAAAGAAACTGAAGGAATTAGAATCAGCAAAGTTGTACCACTCTTTGCGGACAAGATGATGATATACTTAGAGAATCCTAGAGAATAAAGTAGAAAGCTACTTGAAATAATAAACTTTGGCAAAGTTGCAGATAACAAAATAAATCCACATAAATCATCAAAATTTCTATATATTACTAACAAAGTCCAACAGCAAGTGATTGAAAGAGAAATCTCATTTAAAGTTATAGTGGACACTGTAAAATATTTGAGAATATGCCTGCCAAAACAAATCCAGGGACTATTTGAACACAATTACAAAACATTTGTTTCACAAATGAAGTCGGATCTAAGTAATTTTAAAAACATCAGTTGCTCCTCAATAGGTTGAACTAATATAATAAAAATAGAAAATTCTACCTAAATTAATCTATTCATTTGGTGCCATACCAATAAAGCTATCAGAAAATTATTTTCTAGAGCTAGAAAAAATAATGTCAAAATTCATCTAGAAGAACAAAAGGTCCAGAATATCAAGGGAAGTAATGAAAAGAAATTCTAGGGAATGTGGCCTAGCCCTACCAGATGTCATATTGTATTATAAAACAGCAATCATCAAAACCACTGGATACTGGCTAAGAAGTAGAGGGGTAGATCAGTGGAATATGTGAGGTACTTAAGACACAGTAGTCAATGAATATAGTAGTCTACTGTTTCATAAACCCAAGGACTCCAATTTCTGAAATGAGAATTTACTATTTGACAAAAACTCCTGGGAAAAGTGGATAATACTGTGACACAAACTGGGCAAAGATCAATGCCTGACACCATACACAAGAATAAAGTCCAAATGGGTACATGATCTAGGTATAAAGGTGATACTATAAACAAATCAGGGGAGCAAGCAGTAGTGTGTGTAGGATTTATGGAGAATGGGGATATTTATGTCCAAACTAGAGATAGAGAACATTATGAAATGCAAAATGAGTAATTTTTATTACATTGAATTGAAAAGTTTTTGCACAAATAAAGTGAATATGACCAAGATTAGGAGGGAAGGAAAAAACTGGGAATTTTTATAACAGTATCTGTGACAAAGGCCTCATTTCTAAAATATATAGAGAACTGAGTCAAATGTACAAGAATAGATAAATGATCAAAGGATATGAACAAGTAGTTTTCAGGGAAAGAAATTAAAGCCGTCTATAATCATATGAAAAAATGCTCTAAATCACTATTGATTAGAAAGATGCAAATCAAAATAATTCTGAGGTCCCACATCACACCTATCAGATTGACTAACATGAAAAAACAGGAAGATGATGAATGTTGGAGAAGATGTGGGTGAGTTGTAACACTAATTTGTTGTTGGTGGAGCTGTGAGCTGATCCAGCCATTCTGGAGAGCAATTTTGAACTGTCCCCAAAGGGCTACAGAAATGTACATACACTTTGACCCAGAAATATCGCTTCTAGAACTGTAGCCCAAAGAGATCATAGAAATGGGAAAGGGTCCTGCATGTACAAAATTGTTTATAGCAGTTCTCTTTGTGGCAGCCCAAAACTGGAAATTGAGGTGATGCCCATCAATTGGGGAATGCCTGAACAAGTTGTTGTATATAAATGTGATGGAATACTTACTGTGCTTTAAGAAATGATGAACAATTGGACTTAAGAAAAACCTGCAAAGATTTATGTGACCTGATACTGAGTGAAATGAGTAGAACCAGGAGAACATTATACACAGCAACAGCCAAAGTGTATGAGGACTCTTTCTGAAAGATTAAGCCCTTCACAGCAGTGCAAGAACATAAAACATCCCAAAAGGACTCATGAGGTAGAATACCATCCACATCCAAAGAAAGAACTATGGAATAGGAATGCAGAATGAAGCATACTTTTTTCTTATGTGTTATGTATTATTTTGATTTGTTTTTTCTCATGGTTTCTCACATTCATTTTAATTCTTCTATGCAACATTACTAATGTGAAAATATGTTTAATAAGAATGTATCCATAGAACTTATATAAGATTTCGTATTATCTTGGGGAGGGAGGTGAGAGGGAGAAGGAGAAAATTTAAGTCTTATGGAAGTGACTGCTGAAAACTGAAAGCAAATAAATTAATTATATTTTAAATGAAAACAAAACAACAACAGGGAAACTGTTGTTAGTGTTCTGAGTTTGTTACTCCAGAAAAAAAATCCATTACGTTTCAGTGCACCTGTTTAGCAAACTTTTGTCCTGAGACAACAGAAGAGGCTAAAGCTCTGATTCCAAGTTTGACGATTCAATTTGAAGATGAGAAATTGCAACAGATTTTTAATGATATGCAGACCAAGAGGAGCTTCCAGTATTAGTAGCAAGAACCCATCCCTGCAGTAAAGACAGAAGAAAAATTTCCCAAAATTCTTCTGCATTCGAGAAGAACTCAGACTCCCTCCAGAGACCATACAGAAATTTAGTCACAAAAGTTGGTCAAGCCTCTGGTGGACAAAGCAATGCAGCCTTGCATCAAAAAGTAATTCAAACGTGTGAACAGTTGTGATTCGGATTGACTCTTTGAATATTTGAGATGTGGGTAAGGCTAGAAATGCAATTACCTCTTAACAGGACTTTGGGATGATTTCCTTTAATGAAGGGTTTTCAAATGAGGTAATGGACCAGTACTTAAATGCTTGCTTTATCCTCTCCATCCCTTCTTTTAAGGTATATGTTTAAGGATAAAGAGTGAGGTGGGAGAATTTAGCCAGTAAATACACATGGCATGTTATTGACTACCTAATATTCCTGAATTTGGTACTTCATTTATATTCACACTTCTGGTTTGAATTTCAAGTTATTATGAAATATTATTGAGTCAGATTAGAATGTGAAAAATAGCTTCAGAAAAAAAATGTATCTCAGATAAATTATGGAAGGAAAAGTCAAAGTGAACCTATACCTGAAATTCTGAAATTCTTTAAAAATAGAAAGACTGAACTCCTCACAATCTTGAAGTATTATATATTTAATTTGGTCAAAACTCAGAAGCAAAAAGAGAAACTACTGTAAGTCTTAGCGCATCACTGTATAAAAGTTCAAAAGAGCTTTTATGGGACTTAGTTTGGCCTCTTCTATATCCCCCAGACTTCCAGATTTTAGAACAGGAGAGAATTTGTGGGATTTACTCTTATCTAACAGTTGCTCTGGGAAAGAGTACTTTTTGAGTTTAAGTTCGTCCTTGATAATGATTTTAAATATCACTCAATCCAATATAGATTCGATGTATCATGGGAAAATACTAAGGAGTATCAGAGAGATGAGACTTGATTCTGATTGTGTCATCACTATGAACTGTTTGGAACAGTTTTCTTTTCTAGCCCTAAATTTCATCATTGATTTCTGAAAGGTCATGCAAATATTTCTTTTTTTCACAGTTGCTTCTCCCACACCTTAAAATCTGTTACTATAATTTTATCTAGTAATTTAAAGGGGATTGGATGAATTCTGTATTGGAAATCCAATTAATTGTTCAATTCGTAAGAAGTAAACTTACCCTAGGAAATAAAAATATGTTTCAATACTGTTAAAAACAGGAAAAAAGAAAACCAACTTTCTAGTATCACAAATTAAAGAGATGAGTTCACCAAAAATGAAGAGGAAATTAAGACAATCCTTAGGAGCTATTTTGTCCAATGATATGTCAATAAATTTGACATTCCAAATGAAATGAATAGCTATAAAAATGTAAACTGCCCAGACTAACAGAAGAAATATGATACTTAAATAGCCTAATCTTAGGAAAAGAAATTGAGCAATCAATAAATGAATTTCCTAAGAAAAAATTCCCAGAATGAGAGGGATTCACAAGCAGATTCTATTAAACATTTAAAGAACCATTAATCCCAATTTTATATAAAGTATTTGGAAAAATAGGTGGAGTTCTACCAAATTCCTTTCATGAAACAAATATGGTGCTGATACTTAAAAGTCCAAAAACAGAGAAAGAAAATTATAGACCAATTTCTCTAATAAATATTAATACAGAAATTTTAAATAAAATACAAACAAAGATATTACAACAATATATCACAAAAATCATATACTATGACCAGGTAGGATTTATACCACGAATACAGAGCTGGTTCAATATTAGCAGAAAATATTAGCATAGTTCACAATATCAGTAACAAAACTAACAAATGATATGATTACTTTAATAGGTACAGAGAAAGGCTTTGAAAAAAGAGAGCACTGATTCTTATTAAAAACTCTTGTGATCACAGGAATAAATGGAACTTGCATTAAAATTATAAGTAGTACTTAATCAAAACCATTAGCAAGCATTATCTGTAAAGGGAATAAGCAAGAGACCTTCCTCATACCAACAGGAGTAAGTAAGCATAGTTATTATCACTTCTATTACTTAATCTTGTTCTAGAAATGTTAACTATAGCAATAAGAAAAAGTAATGAAAGAAATTAGAGCAGGCAAGGAGGCAACAAAACTATAGCTCTTTACAGATAATATGATGTTCTACTTAGAATGTCCTAGAGAATCAACTAAAAAACTACATGAAATTATTATTTATAAATATAAATACATAAAATATTAATTCTAAATATACAAATAATCAATAATTATTTTATCAATATTGTAAGGTACAATATAGATGCACAGAAATCATCAGCATTTCTATATATTACCAAAAAATTACAGCAGCAAGAGACAGAAAGATTCCGTTTGAAATAACTGTAAACAACATAAATAGTTGTGAGTCCATCAATTAAAACAAACCCAGGAACTATATCAACACAAGCATAAAACAATTTTCACACAAATAAAGTCAGATTTAACTAATTCAAAAAAATTGGTTCCTCATGAGTAGTCTGGGTCCATATATTAAAACTGACAATACTATTTAAATTAATCTTTTTATTCACTGCCACACCAATCAAAGCATCAAGAATTGTTTTATGATGTTAAAATAATAGCAGAATTCATCTGGAAGAACAAAACCTCAAGGATATCCAAAGAATCAATGAAAACATGTGAAGTGTGTTGTCTAGATGAAACAAACCTCAAACTGATTATAAATTAGTAATTACCAACATAATCTGGAACTGGTTAAGGAAAAAAAATTAAGTGGTACATCAGCAGAATAGATTAACTACAAATTGAATTATAGTAAATGACCTTGGTAATCTAGCATATGAAAAGTATGTAATAACAAGATAAAGGAATCATGCATCTTATCCTTGTGAAACTTTCTAACATTCTTTTCCTTTTTTTCTTTCCCCCATTCTTTTTTTGTGAACTTGGCAAAGACACTTAAACTTTTAGAATTCTAGGCAACTCTCTAAGAATATAAGTTTCACAAAAGGTACCAATTTGTAGAAGGAATTTTCTTATCTGAGATCTCCTGATCTGAGTCCAGTGAATTCACAGATCCTATAAAGTAGGTTGGTAGTACAGTGGAGACATCACTTTACCTGGAGTCAAGAAGTTCAGATTTGGCCTCAGGTACTTACTAGCAGTGCAACTCTGGAAAATCTAGTGACCAATTTATCCTTTATTTTTCTAAGTTATAAAATAAGAAAAATAATAGCACCTACCTCCCAGGGTTATTAAATCAAATCAAATGAAATAATATTTATAACGCACTTGGAGAAATATCTGGCTCATACTTTAAAAATGCTTGTTTCCTTTATATCCCCTAATTTCACTTTTAAATTATTAATTTTCTATATTTTGCTTGATGAAAAGTTATCTTATTTTTAATTCTCAAGTTCTCATGTTTAAAATTTATATGCTTTAGTGTACACATGCATATGTTGAACCAAACAGCTAAAAGAAAGAAAGTTAATCTTTCTGTTCTTTTAATCTCCTCTTTCCTGGTTTAACTGACTTAAAGTTGTCAGGGCAGAACAATGTTCCTGTTAAATAGAGTGGGGGGGCGGGGAGGAAGCTTCTGAATTTTAAGTCTAATTTCCAACTCTGTCATAGGATTGTTACTGATAGTGACAAAATAGTGTTGTCTGTGTTTTATATATCTACTAAATAATTTTTCTTCCTCTTGGTATTCCTTTTCTTTCACTTACTTAACCATGAGGTGAGAACCAGAAGGCTTTTTTCCAGCAGTAAAACAAACAAACAGAACCATGTATTCACAGATGTGGTTTTCTGATGTCAAATAAAGGATTACATTATCTCTCAGCTCTTTTCTTACTAAAAGTTGTTATGACTGAGTGCTTACAAAACCCTCCCTATCACATATACAAGAAGAAAAAGAAACAACATGTTGAGGCAGAGTTTGTGGACGTTTCAGAAATCACAGACAGAGAGATAGAGAGAAAAAGAGAGAGTTTAGCATAGCAGTAATAGAAATGCCCATAGTTAAAACTAATGAGATTAGAAGATAGGAAGAATCTGGCCCCCTGACTGTCTCTTTTAAATTTTGTTTATGTGTTATATGGCACATTATTGGGTGACAAAAGATGTAACATGTGGCATATAACTTCACATGTACAGCATGGAAATTTATTATTATGTATGTATTTATTATAAAGTCTTTTTCTTTTAACTCTAGGGAGGTAGAAACAGATAATTGTTCATTTAAAAAAATAAAATGGAAAAAGAAATATCCAATACAATTACATCATTAGTTCTTAATATATTCTAGAGCAAACTTCTATCAGAGCATTTTAAAAAATAATATTTTAAAATAAGAAACACTAATATAGATCATAGCATCAAAAGGAAACAGATTTACAAATGGAAGTATCCTTATAGAACACCCACTTTCTTACACTCTCTTTATAGAAACTAGCACTCTGATCTTTCTTATTGAGATGTTTTCAAATTAACATAAATGGGCTCCATTCTGAAACTTTTTATAAAAATTTTTCTTCAGGAGTATCAGTGGCTATTTCTTGCTTTACTGTGAAGCATCACAGCAGGTTTCCTAGGTGTCTTGCCTTTCATTTGGTTACTTTAATGATATAAAGTGTGCCTATTCTACATCACTAAGAGTGAAACAGAACTAGCTATTAGCACTGCCCAACATGTTGTATCAGCTGTGGAATGGACAGATTGCTTCCTCCTCATAGAGAACATACCAGGAGGTATGCTCGGTTGGCAGAAGACTGTGAGGTACAGAAGGGAGCCATACAAAGTAAGTAGGCACTCTTTCCTGTCTCTGTCCTCCACTCTCTATAAGAGCAAGTACGAAAAACCACACTCTTTCTCCCTGTATTTTTGACCTATGTCAATAACCTCTGAAAGCTCCTTTCTCAGAACCACTTCTATCTAACATAACTGCCTCTGACAGAATTCTTGGGAATATGTGATGGTCAATACTAGCACTATCCCAAAGTGCGATGGGTTACCTTGGGAGTTGGTGTATTCCCCCTTCTTGGAGATTTTGAAACAGGGTGGATGGCTACTTACCATGCATTTTATAGTAAGGATCCTTTGGGTGATAGATTGTATTAAATGGTCAGTGAAACTCCTTTCAACTCCAAACATTTCTGGTTCTCTGAATCTGTGGTTAGTGATGCTATGAACTGAATTCAGAGTGTCCCAGGAACTCCTCACTATTACCACTCAACTCATCTCAAGTGCCAGAATTCCTAGTTGTGATTTTGATTATAAATGTAGAAGCTAGGTATTTTTAATTTGGCCTGTCTTCTGAATACACTTCTCCCTCACAACCTTTCTGAGTCTTTTAAACTCTCTTCTTCTGTTTTCTTATCTGTGAAATGTTTTCATTTTGCATAATATCTTGTATTGTTGCAAAAAAAAACCAAAAACAATAACATGCATAAGTTGTTCCTTGTAATTTTTTGTAAACTTTAAAATGCTTAAAAAAAATCAGTTCATAATATGATCTGAAGAAATGCAGATTATATTGTATTTATATAGCTTGATAAATCATGTGCTTCTTCTGTAGTGGAGTGTAAATAAGATTCCTGAGGGGCAGGGACAGTTGTGTGTGTGTGTGTGTGTGTGTGTGTGTGTGTGTGTGTGTGTGTTTGTAAGATTTATCCTCAGTTTATACCATGATTTTTATACAATATTAGCTTACTTAATAATTGTGGAATTGAACTGAATTTTGACAGTGTACACCCCCCCTCTTTCACCTTTCTATATAGAAAATACTCTTTTGCTGTAGCGCCCCATTATAGAAACATTTTTCAAACATTCATTCCAAAGAATATCTCACCATCCTTACATTGTGTTATCATCCATTATGACCTGCACATGCAAATCATGATACAACTTTTGAATGGGATTCAGTGGTGTATTTTAGACTAGACCAAACAAACTACACTATGTTCTATCTTGTGTTCTGCCCACTAGATGATGCTAGCTCTTAGATCAGAGGCTTAGACTAAATCCATCATGAGCCCTGACAAGTGAGAAATCAATGCTCATAGAACTGCTGTTCCTTCCAGTCTTTTGTGCCAGTTCATTAATGCTAAATACTGTGCTTATCTCAAATGGCTATTTTTACACTGTTGGGAATCTGATGTCTATAAATAAAGCAGTATTTTTTTTAACAACATGCTACTTGTTGAAGGTATTAAGAATATTACCAAATAGTCATGAAAATGTGAGTGGAAAATTAAGGTCAATTGGTCTTTTCAATCACTGTGTACATCTCTTCTGCTTGGTTGAGTTTCTTTATCTTTGAGATCAGAAATACATTTGAAGAAAGGATGTTTTAACAATGTGGAAAAGTTTTTTGCTTATCCTTTACTCATAACCAGATTTTTCATGATCCAAAATGCAAAGCAGTGTTATCATGTGAGTAATTTTCAAAGTTGTTCTTCGAGTGCGGATGAAGTTTCTATGGCATAATGACAGGTTTTAATCCTGATTAGGGGAATAGTGAGGGAGATGGCAAATAAGAGATAGTGGCATCTTTAGGGTCTCAAGCACTTGAAGAGTCAGTATGGGGTAGGAAAAAAAACCCTATTATAATGAAAACTTCATAGGAAGTAAAAATGCATGATCAAGGTGTCAATAACTAGTGCATATTATACAATCTTTAATACATCATCAAAGTATTTGTAAGAGTACTAGGATTTGAGTTCAAGAGGAAAAAATCACTACTTTTAGAAAAGGCAGCTAAAAATGTAGACATAGGGGGAAATGGGAATATTGTGCCATTTATATTCAAACAAAAACAGCATAGGTAATCAAAGCAGCACTGGATTTGGATTCAGAGAGCATGAGTTTGAATCTAGACTCCCTTATTTATTACCTTTGTGAAACTGAGCAAGTTTGTTCAAGGTATTGAACCTTAATTATCCCACCTATAAAATGAGACAGATCTGCTGATCTCGAAACTTGCACAAATGTCCAAATGAAGGATTCTCTGACCCAATATATCTTCTATTTTGATGACAATTATGAAATTACAGTAAGGAAGCTGTGCAGATAAATATCCACATTTTTTTAGCCTATAAAGTCTAGGTCTTGATAGGAGACATGAATATAAACACTGAGTAAGAAAAATCTATGTACACTGAGAAATAGGATGTGATATATTTTTGTTAGTGAAGTCACATGATGAATTCAACTATAAGCTACATGAAGGAAGTGACTGATTTTTTAATCTATTTTTAAAATTTCTCCCAGTGTTTAGTACCATCCAATACATATAACATCTGTTTGATAAAGGACTACTGAATTGAAAAAGAAGCAGCAAAATTGGCATCAACTGATTACTAAAATCAGCATGTAGGTTGTGCTGATTTCCCTATGGTTTTGAAATAATTGTTCAGGAGTATGTAGACTGGGTATTTCAACACCTACTAAATCTACTGTTCTCTTCCTCAAACAAGGAAAAGCAAAAAATAATTCTTTCACTCTGCTTCAATTTACAAGCAAAAGAATGAGCAAAATGAAAGTATTTTTGTTTATACATGGAATGGGCAGCTGCAGTACAAGGTCTAATTGTCCAGAAAGGGTGAAGTCAATGTGTAAAGCTCTTGGAGAAGTGCCAGTGTTGAAGAGACATCATCACTCCATTCACCATTCACAATGCCTCCTAGGATGCAGTTACTTTGGCAGGAAGGTTTTTGCTTTGAGCTTTGTGCAATGATGCAAAACTCATCCATACAACTCTTTTACAAGAGTGGCTGCATGAAATGGTTCTATTTGCTGAACTGATACCTATTCAGATTACATTCCAAAAGGTTATTTTTTTTGTATTCCAAAAAAAAAAAACAGCATCAGCATTGCTTAAAATAACAACAACACATCTTTGAATATTGGGTTCCCAATCACTCACCAAATGGTTCTCTAATTTTTTTCTTTGTTTATTTATAGTGTTCATAAAATGATACTGCCAGGATGTGTTAGAGCAAAATGGAACTGGGTATGGAAAGTCAATTGTTAAATTTTCAGTATAAGCACTTATTTATAACTTAAAAATCAACAGGCTTCATAAAGCAGTGCTTAATTCATTGTTTTATTGATTGTCTAAACATAATAAAGTGCTGAAGTATATTAAAAAGGCAGATTAAAATTAAGTCAAAAATATATTTTTCTAATAATCATTTGTTAAACATTTGCCAGCATGCCTATAGAGGATGTGTTGCTTTGTCATTCTAGTCATGTACAAACCTTTCTTGGTAAAGACGCTGGAGTGATTTGTCATTTCCTCATTTAACTATTTAACAGATTAGGAAACCGAGGCAAACAGTCAAGTGACTTGCTCAGGGTCAAAGAACTAGTAAGCCTGAGGTTGGATTTGAACTCAGGTCTTTCTGACTTCAGGCATTGTGCTCTATCCACTGCACTACTTAGCTCTCTCTGTAGAGGATAGTATCATTTATTTAGAACCATAAGGTACCTAACAAGTCAGTGAATACAACTCCTACACTTTACAGATGAGGAAAATGAGAAACGTAGATCAAATGACTTAACTAGGATCACACCAGCAATAAATTTCTGAGGTAAAATATGAACTTAAGCCTTCTTGATTCCAAGTTCAGCTTTCTATTCACTGTGCTACCTAACTGCCAAATTGCAAATTAAACTTGGGTCTTTCTCTGCAGAATTATGGAATTTTAAAGGGCTTCAGAAGTCTAATTCTACTCATACTTGAATAAAAATCCCTTTTAAAATACCATTAATCATTGGCATTTATTCTTAGAGACTTCCACAGAGGGAGAATAGGCTTCCAAAAATAAAGTCCATTGTGTTTGTGAAAAATTCTGATTTCTGGGAAGCCTTCTCTTTCACTAAGGCAAGCCTTGCTTTTCTTGAACTTCTATCTATTTTTCCCTTAGTTCTGCCCGTGAGGGCCACCAGGGCAGTTCTAATTAGTTCCTCACATAATAGTCCTTTAAATTGCTAAAGACCATTATCATGTCTATCCTAGTGTTTTTTTTTATCTTCAGGCTAGATGTCCCTAACTCCTTTAGCCATGCTTCTTATACCATGATATTAATACCCTTCATTACCCTACTTTCCCTTATTTGCATTTTTTCAACATATTAATATCCTTTTTAAGATGAAGAATCCAATATTGAATATTAATACTTCAAAGTTATCAGGATACTATGCCTACTTCAACATAGAACAAAATTATACTTTCTATTTTCTGTCATATAACTCTGTTGTCTAATTTTGAAACTCTAGTACCATAATATTCCAAAATTATTTTCAGATGAGCTTTTGTATCATTTATCAACATGTGAAGTTGATTTGTTAAACCCAAGTATAAAGCTTTATATTTATCCCTTTTAAATGTCATCTCATTATTTTCAGTTCAAGATTCTAGGATACATCGAACTTATTAATACTTTGTTGTTAAGTGTATTAATATGACCTGCCAGCTTCATGGCATCTGAAAATGTGATGGATTTCATTTATGTATTTACCTGTCATTGTTAGAAAAAATAAATAAATGAAAAACTTGACAGTAGAGCTCCAAGAATAGATTACAGTTGCACTTTATTAAAAAACATTTAAAAATGATGTTGTGTCATAAATTAAGACAGTTTTGAATCCCTGTGATTGCATTATCATCTACCTCAAAATTCTCCAAATTTCCCATAAGAATGGCATGAAAGGATTTGCTAAAACACATGTATATTATATCTACAGTAAAATTATACTCTCTCCCTCTCCTCTTTCTTCATCTCCCTCTTTTTTTCACACATACACGCACACACACACACTCACACACACACACACATCTCTGTGTGTGTGTGCGTGTATGTGTGTATCCTTTAGTGTATAAATGTAGTATCCATGGTGAAAAAGGGAGTATGATTAATCTAGCAAGAACCCATAGAAACTCAGAATTTAAGAGTTGTAAGAGCTCTCAGTGGTAATGTGGTAACCCACATTCAAAGAAGCACCATTAAATCAAACCTTACAAGAGTCAATGTCAATCAAGCAGTTTAAAATGTCATTCACATGACAGCCATTCAAATACATGACAGTTGTCATACATCTAGACTCTTCTTTTTTTCTGAGTTAACCATACTTAGTTCATTGAACCAATCTCCAAAACTCATGGACCAAAAGCTTTGAACTATTCTGATTTTGTTTTTCTAAATGTCTTTTAGTTAAACAATTCCTCAAGTTAAAGTTTTAATGCAGAAGTAAACAAAATATTTAATAATCTGATCAGGGAAGAGTATAGGAATATTATCACTTCCTTTCCCCTTAAACTTCTGCTTATCCTAATGCAAAAATGCAAAACTGTATCACATTAAGTTTATTTTTCCTGCCATTTCATGCTCTTTAACATATTCATTTTGACTTATACTACTCCTCCCCCACATTTTTTCAGACAAATTGATGTCTAACCACAAATTGATACCTTACCTCATCTTGCATTTATGAAGTTAGTTTTTTGATGTTAAGTGTAAAAATATATTTCTCACTAATTTCATTTTATTAGATTGCCCCAGTGTTCTAGTTGGCAAAGTTGTTTGTTTTCTTTGTTTTGTTTGTGTGTATGGCAGGGGGGGTGGGTGGGTCTTGGATCCTGATTCTATCATCTACTTCAATTTATCTACTATCATCTATTTATGGCAAAGCAAAGATCCTTGGGCCACTCTATTGGAGATCTGCCATCATAGATCTAGAGCTAAAGAAGGATGCACAGGATATATAGTCCAACCTTCTCCTTCTGCAGAGGAGAAAACTGAGCCAAGGCAGGTTGGAGAGACAGAAAACATCAGAAATTAAAATTGAATCCAAATTCCCTTGCTCTAGAGCAAAATTTCTTTATACTATAACTTCCTACTGACAATTAACTATGAACAGTATCCCTATTCCTTTGTCTCTTCCAGAGGAATTATATCAACTTTTAGTCAAGTGGTTCTAGAAGGATACAGAGTATTTTCCAGAATATCTTGTTTTGTCTTTCTGTCTTTTCTTTCACCCAAGTTGTTGCTTTAACTATTAATTACATGACTTCATTTAAAGTTATATTAATATTTGCCTTCATTGCTCCAATGTCCTACTGTCCAAATTAGAACATTTAATTTATGTTAATAACATGGTTTGTTGTATTTGAGAATAGTTGTGTCTTATTTTTATGCATCTTATAATTCAACCACATAAATACATGGCGTGCTTCTGCTTTTATACTGGGATGTGAATGGTTTAGAATCTGCCACATATTTAAAAGCTGACAGAGGGATTTTATAGTCTTGTATGCTCACATATCAGTCATTCACTTCAGCTAATTCTTGTACTTCAGGAAAATGTATAAATATATTTTAGTCCATGAAAGAAGATAACTCATAAAAAAACAGACTGCAGAAAATACTGATTCATTGAAACATAACTTTGGTAATTAAAATTAATATTTCTTAACCACATATGCTAAAGGTATAATTAGCTTAGGAGTAGCAATTTAGATTTCAATTGCTTATATATGTATGTGTGTGTACATATACACATATACGTATATATGTGTGTGATCTTATGTCTAATATCTTCACTTTATTACATATAATTCGACAAGGGAAAGATCAATACACTTAGGCTTTGAATGGCAATACATACCAGCATATAAAACATCAGAAAAATTGATAGGCACTTAGTAGAAACAATGACCATGTTTCCAATATTGAACTTTATGTCTTTTTCCTCACTTGATCATGGAAATGAAAGAAAAGGAGAGGTTTTGGGTTGGAAAACTGGGGATGGTCAAAGTCAAAGATTCTTGAAAGCATATCCCTTTTGGCAAATGGCCCTTATGTGATTTATATTCTAATGTTCTGAAATGAAAATAAGGAAGCAAAAAAATAAAGGGCCAATTCTTGGCAGTTTATTTGTCTGGATATACTTCATTAAACTACTTAAAGGAGCATTTACTGAGTTAGTTACTCATTTGTAGGTAGAATAATCAAAGCAAACAGAGAACAGTCTGCTTCAGCAATTTACATATGAAGAATTTAAGAATCTGTAGAAATTATAGATAATAACTTGGGGAAATATTAACATCAGAATGATTCTGTTATTATGGGACAAATATAAAGAAAAAATCATTTTTTGTTACTGATGTTAAACTAAGGTCAATTCATTCATAGAGAGGATCCAAATCCTAACTCAAAAAGTGTGAGAGGAAAAAGATTTTATTCAAGATGTTTGTGCTAAAGAAATACTACAGCTGTCTCTTTGTATTTTTACTTCTTGTAGTCCAAATTGGTTGACCAAATGAGAGGTTGAGGTATGTTACTACCATCTTCTGTGAAGAATAAATAGAGAAAATATACTCTACTCTCTATTATGACACGGTTGAGAAAAAAAATAAGGAGTAAAGAGAATATATTTGCTGTCTGTTATAATTTACCACTGAGAAGAGAATTCAGAATGTATTTTCTCTGAATTGCCAGGTGTTGTTAGGGATAGGTGGATAGTTCCACAAATAAGAAATCAATCAATGAGAAAACATTTACTAAGTGCCAGGCACCATGCTAAGCACTAGTGATACCAAAAGAGGCAACAGTTAGTTCAAAGCTCAAGAAGCTTGAAATTGAATGTGGAGACAACATGCTAACAAATATATAGAAAGCAAGCTATTTTCCGTACAAATAGAAAATAACAGATCAAAAGCATTGGAATTAAGAGTGGTTGGTAATGACTTCTGTAGAAGCTGGGATTTTACTTGAGATTTGAACGAAGTCAAGGCAATCAATAGTCAGAATAGATGAAGAAGAATATTCTAGGTATGGGGGCAGGGGTAACCAGAGAAAATTCTGAGAGTTAAGAGATGGAGTGTCTTATTCTGAAACAGTCAGGAGACCAGTATCACTGGATTGAAGAGTCCATGCCAGGGAGCAAATTCAAGTTGGGATATGTAAGGGGGAACTAGGTTACGAAAGGTTTTGAATACCAAAAAAATATTAGCTCCTAGAGGTGATAAGAAGTCAAAGGAGAATATTGGGTAGGTGACTGGTATGCTTAGTCCTGAGTTTTAGGAAAAATTACTTAATTGCTGAATAGAAAGTAGATTGAAGTGGTGAGAGACTTAAGGCAACAAAACCACTAGTAGGTGCAATAATAATTGTAATAATCAAAGTATGAGCTGATGAGGACCTGTAGTACAATGGGACAGGGGCATATTTGACAGATGTCTCACAGGTGAAATCAGCATGACTTGGAAACAACTTGGATATGGCAGGAGGTAAAATGGGGGCTGGGAGAGAAAGCAATGAGAAACTGAAGATGACTCCTACTGTGAGAGCATCAAAGACTGAGAGGATGGTGTTGACTTCTACAGTAATAAGGTGGGATCAGGAAAGGGTTTAGGGGAAAATAAAAATTTCCTTAAGTCCATAATTGAATTTAAGATGTCTAGTGGGCATCTAAGCCTAAATGTCTGAAAGACAGTTAGAGAGGGGAGATTGGAGGTCAGCAGAAAAATTAAATCCATGAGAACTCAAGTTTACCAAGTGAAGAAGAACAGATGAAGAAAAGAAGACAGTCCAGAACAGATCCCTGAGGGAAACCTATGTTTATTAGACAGGATCTGGAGGAGGATTTACTAAAGGAGATTGGAAAAAGAGCAATCAAATAGGTAAAAGGAAAACAAGGACAGAATATTGTTCCCAAAACCAAGAGAAATGAAAATATCCAGGAGGAGAAAGTGAATGTTAAAAGCTGCAGGTCAAAGCTGCAGCTGTCAAAGAAAATGAGGGCTGAGAAAAGGCCTCTAGAGGACTTTCAACTAAGAGACTGTTAGTAACTTTGGAGAGAGCAGAATGATGTGGGTAGAATGATAAGGTTAGAAGGCAAATTGTAAGAGGTTAAAAAGAGAGTGAGAAGAGAGAGCAGAGGCACCTATTGTAGACATAATTTTCAAGGAATTTAGCTACCAAGGGCAGAAAAGTTATAGGAAAGAGTTACAGGAAAGCTAGGATAGAGTGGGCAAGTGGGGGTTTTTCAGGATAGGGGAGATATGAGTATTTTTGTTGGCAGCAGGAAATGAGGAAGTAGAGAGGGAGAGGTTAAAAATAAGAGAAAGCATTGGGATGACAAAGCGGACAATCTTTTGGAGTAGAGGAGATGTAATAGAATCACTGGAACAAGGAGGATGGTTAATGTTTGTGAGGAGTAAGGCTACTTCATGTGAGATGGTTGAAAGGGGAGAAAGTTACAGAAGACAACTGAGTGATAGGAAATTGGAAAGAGAGGAGAAGAGAGAGTTTGTGATATATGGCCTCAGTGTTCTATGACATAGAAGGTAAGGTTTTCAGCTGAGATTGTTGAGGCAGGGGGAGACATGGGAGGTATAAGGAAGGATTAAAGGGTTTGGAAGAGCTGCTGTCTAAAGTGCAATAACAAGTTGATAAGAGAGGTATAGTAGTATTGTCTAGCAGTAGTTTCTGTAAAGTACTAAGTCCAGTTAATAAGAGGTTTTCTCAAAACCATGCAAAGCAGAGAATCAACCCAGTAGATCTACTAGACTAGTATTGTGCCCAGTGAGATGTTAGTCAAATGGAGTAGGACAGATCAACACCAAAGGGGAAACATCTGTTTAACCTAGAAAATATGAAACTTTTAAAGAAAGTTCCTGTGACAAAAAGATCACATAGTTCAAGAGCCATAACTTGCTACATCCATATGCATTCCATGCATATTTGCTTTACTGCCCAATCTGGGAGGGACACAGCAACAGCTATTATTGATAATCACTCTTAAGCCAGGAGGGTTCAGAAAACAGTCCTGAAGTGGAGCTTGGGCAGGGACCTAGTGTTGTCCAATCTATGGGTTTCAGAATGTAGTAGGTTTAAGGTTTTGGGGAAGGGAAGAGAAGGAAAAGGAAAGGAAAGGAAGGGAAGGGAAGCAAGAAACCTAGCCAGTAAACCTTAAGTTAACTGGGCATCCTTGAGTCATCTAAAATTCACCTTCCTTTGAAAATGAGAAGGAAGGGGAGGGAGAGACAGACAGGAGAGGAGAAGCTGAGTTACCCAGCTATCTGGGTCCCCATTCAGGCAGGTGCACCTACTCACAGATTGTTGCGTTAGTCCTTCAGTGATCTAAGATGAGTATCCTTACATATGGAAAGCCTAGAAATTAGTAATTTTATTTTAAAGAAAGAAGAGGCTTGATCTTAAGAGCACTAGTTACTAAGAATTTAGGAATTTGCTTACTCAAAGTGGTATATTGAAAGGGAGAGGTTTAACTCTTTGAATATTTCTCATTTCATTTTTTTTCTCACCTATCCTTCTCTTACTTTTGTTTTTCTCCATCCATATATTTAATTTCTTATAAAAACGCCACAGGGCACAAAATGTTTAATAACAATCTTGCAAACTATATAGTCTCCACTGTTACAACAAATATGGTTTTATGGTTTTATATTAAAATATAGTAGAAATTCTTCTCAACTATGTTCCAAGAGTACAGTTCTCTGAGATGATGGAAGCATTATGACTCCTTCTGATCAAAAGTTATAAGGATAAATGCCGGGCTCTTAAATATCTTTAGAAAACAGAAGTTCATAGTTATTAAATATAGAACTCCAGTGCATGCCATATTTCTCACCATCTTAGACATATTTGAAATAAGGACTTTGGTTCACAGTTTGCTATTTTTGGATAATTGGAGATAGTTTAACTAGGTTTGCTCAGTGATAATAGACTGTTTGCTACTGCAACCATTTCTGAAGCCTTTACAATTTAGTCTGACCCATCAGAATGTGGATTCTGCTGGCATTAATCTTTGAGCACCCATGATTATCTCCAAGCTGACCACTAATGAATGATATTTTTAAATTCACTCTTGAATAGCATATACCAAGGTATTAGTGGTTTGCTGTTTATGAAGGGAGGGATATTTTTCTTTTTTTCCTCACTCTGGACTTGCATCATTTATGGATATAGACAATTGCTCCAATTTTAGTTTATTTTACTTACTTTAATTGGTGAAGTCATTAAACTTAACACTAAGAGGTCTAGGGTTTTTATTTATTTATTTTTAATTTTCGACAATCATTTCCATGAGATTTTGACTTCCAAATTTTTCTCCTCATCTCTCTCCTCCCCACACACCTCAAAACATCATGCATTCTAATAATGCCTCCCCCAATCTGCCATTTCTTCTGTCACAACCCTTCCATCTCTTATTCCAATCTTCTTTCTTTTCTTGTAGGGCACGATAGATTTCTATACCACATTATCTATATTTCTTATTTCCCAGTTGCATGCAAAAACAATTCTCAACATCCGTTCCTAAAACTTTGAGTTGCAATGTCTCTCGCATCTTCCTTACCCACCCAACCCTACCGAGAGATTAAGCCATTCAATACAGGCTATATATGTGTAGTTATTCAAAAGGCTTCCACAATAGTCACATTGTAAAAGATGAACTACATTTCCCTCCATCCTATCCTGCTCCCCATTTATTTCATTCTCTCTTTTGACCTGCTCCTTCCCCAAAAGTGTTTACTTCTAATTACTCCCTTCTCTCATTTGCCCTCCCTTCTATCCTTCCCCCACACCCCACTTATACTCTTCTCCCCTACTTTCCTGTAGTGTAAGATTAATTTTCATATCAAATTGATTGTGCATGTTATTCCCTCCTTGATCCAAATGTGATGAGAGCAAGCTTCACTTTTTCCCTCTAACCTCCCCTCTTTTCCCCATCCTTGAAAAATCTCTTTCTTGCCTCTTTTATGAGGGATTTCTCCCTTTCTCTTCATAATATATTCCTCTCTCACCCCTTAATTTTATTTTTTTAGATATCATCCCTTCCTATTCAACTCACCCTATGCCCTCTGTCTATATGCATATAATCCCTCCAACTACACAAATACTGACAAAAGTCTCAAGAGTTAACAATTATTATCTTTTCAGGTAGGAATGCACAGTTCAACTTTAATAAGTCCCTTATGATTTCTCCCTCTTGTTTATCTTTTCATGTTTCTCTTGAATCTTGTCTTTGAAAGACAAATTTTCTATTCAGCTCTGTTCTTTTTATCAAGAATACTTGAAAATCCTCTATTTCACTGAATGATCACTTTTCCCCCTGAAGTATTATACTCAGTTTTTCTAGGTATGTGATTCTTGGTTTTAATCTTAGGTCTTTTGACTTCTGGAATATCATATTCCAAATACTTTGATTCCTTAATGTACAAGCTGCTAGACCTTGTGTTATCCTAATTTTATTTCCACAATACTGGAATTGATTCTTTCGGGCTATTTGCAATATTTTCTCCTAAACCTGAGAACTCTGGAATTTGACTCTCATATTTGTAGGAGTCTTTCTTTCAGGGAGGTGATCAGTGGATTCTTTCAATATTTATTTTGCACCCTGGTTCTAGAATATCAGGGCAGTTTTCCTTGATAATTTCATGAAAGGTGATATCTAAGCTCTTTTTTTGATCATGGCTTTCACGTAGCCCTATAATTTTTAAATTTTCTCTCCTGGATCTATTTTCCAGGTCAGTTGTTTTTTCAATGAGATAACTCCCATTGTCTTCTATTTTTTCATCCTTTTGGTTTGGTTTTGTAATTTCTTGGTTTGTCATAATGTCATTAGCTTCCATCTGCTCCATTCTAATTTTTAAAGGAATGGTTTCTTCGGTCAGCTTTTGAATCTCCTTTTCCATTTGGCTAATTCTGCTTTTTAAAGCATTCTTCTCCTCGTTGAATTTTTGGACCTCTTTTGCTTATTGGGTTAGTCTATTTCTTATAGGTGTTATTATCTTCAGCATTTTCTGGGTCCCCTTTAGCAAACTGTTGACTTGCTTTTCCTGATTTTCTTGCATCACTCTCTTTTCTCTTCCCAATTTTTCCTCAATCTCCCCTACTTGATTTTCAAAATCTTTTTTGAGCTCTTCTATGACCTGAGACTATTGTGTATTTATTTTGGAGGTTTTGGATGTAGAATCCATGACTTTTATTCTTCTGCTGATGGCATGCATTGTTCTTCCTCATCTGGAAGGATGGAATAAAATACTTCTTCACCAAGATAGTAACCTTATATTGTCTTATTTTTTTCCCCTTTTGTAGGCATTTTCCCATCCAGTTACTTGACTTTTGAGTTTTTTGTTGAGAGAAGGATATACTCTAGGGACCTGTAAGTTCTCAGTTCCTCCAAGGTGGCACAGTCAAGGGAGAAGTGGTTACTCTTCTCCTAGCCTGTGCTGTGGTCTGGGAGCAACCACAAGTTTTCTGCCCCAGATCTGCTAGTGGAATTCCCTCTCCAGATAGTCCATCATGCCTGAGCTCCTCCACACTCCAGGAACACCACTGGGCTCTGAGATTCAGATCAGCTGCACTATTCTCCCAGGGTCTTTGGGCTAAGGGCTCCTAAAATGGACCCTGTACTTCTGGCGGGACCAGACTGTGTTCCCTTATCACCTGGGTGAAAGGGTTTTCTCACTGACCTTTGAAGTTGCCTTTGGTGTTTGTGGGTTGAGTAATCTGTGACCTACAGCTGCTGCCTGGAATTCTGCCCCCTGAGATCTGCTCCAGTCCTGTCCCTGTTGAGCAGAAGGGCCAAGGCTAGACTGTGTTTTCTGGACTGTGCTCTGCTCTGCACATGGTGCAATAGACCTTTCTTGTTGGCCTTCCAGTCTATCATCAGGTGGAAATCTCTTTCACTCTGTCATTTTGTGGCTTCTGCTTCTTTAGAATTTTTTCAGGTCTTTTTCACAGGTATTTTATGGACTTTGGGGGAGAGCTAGAGTAGGTGCATCTTCCTACTTCATCATGTTGGCACTGCCTAATTGCTTCCATTTTAGAAGTTGTCTCAAGACATAAAGAAAAGCAAGCCAGTCTTATGACTTTTAATCTTAGAGAATTACTTTGGTTACCAAAAAGTTATGACTTACCCACTTAGTTATATTTCAGAAACAGAATTTTCATTTATTCTCATCCTCTATCCATTTTGCAAGGGTGGAGAAACTGTGGCCTTGAAGCCACATGTGGCCCTCTAGGTCCTTAACTGGGGCCCTTTGACTGAATCCAAACTTCACAGAATAAATCCCCTTAATAAAGGATTTTTTTCTGTACAACTTGGATTCAGTCAAAAGGCTGCATCTAAAGACATAGAAGACCAGATGTGGCCTCAGAGCAACAGGTTCCCCACTCCTGCAAGGCCTTTCTGGTAGAGGGCATACTCACATAATTAGTATGTGAAAGAAAGACAACTTAATCTGAGGTCTTCTTGATGCACAATTAGAAGAAAATGATCTGTATTTTCACTTTGTTTTGGTGGAAATGAGTCATCTCATTTCAATAAATAGGAGAATGTTACATCAAAATTTTGGGAAAAAAATAGAACTTGAAATGGTCAGAAAGGGAACATCTAGGATCAAATCTGAACATAACTGAGAACTGATGTTATTGAATATGAATTATTCCATATCTCTTTCTGTCACCAAACACTTTAGATGGATTTATCACCAATATATTTCTAAAGAATTTTGAAAAAAACTGTAGCAACTGAATGCAAAAACATTGGTAATCCACATTTAAATAGGTAAGGCTAACCCACTGATCAAAGCTTACATTTCCTAATCAGAGACCATGATTGAAGTTTCAGGATCTAGGATGAGTTTCAGGTAAAAGCCTTTCAATCAATATTTATTAAATTCCTCAAATGTACAGAATCATGTGAGATTTGGTCCTGCATCCCTATTAAGAAATCCAGAAGCTTCACTATTCATTTTTCTCTGACTACCTTCCTAGAAAAGTTTAAACTCCAAATCCCTGAGAAATTTCATTACACTTGGCTAAGTCATGACCTCTTATAATGTATAACTTTACAAATTCAGTTTCTTGGGCCTATATACTTAAAGGGTAAGAATGGAGAATTATTTTCAAATTAATATTAACATTTAGTGCTTATAATGTGTATATCACTGTGTAAAATGGTAAATCAATCCAAATTTTTGACAAAAAGTGAAAACTGCAGGAATAAAGAAATTTTCAGTGAAATTTAATTTAATTTCCACTCAATGAAGTTACATTTTTAAAATGTTTTTATGGCCCTGAAACTGGCAGTGGGAACTTTTGATATAAAGACTTCCACTCTTCCCAGATTAGGTCCACAATGATTATTTCCTAGACCTTTGTACTCTCTGCTCTTCTATATACTAAAAATGTTTAATGCACCAAGTTTTTACAGAAAAAAAAAAGAGTGTGGATGTAGTGATGATGGTGGTAGATGAACCAGTTATTAGAATCATTCAGGAATCAGTGCGACAGTCAAAATATTTGAGGAGGAAGGTGTGAATCAGGTGAAAAGTATATCCCCACAATTGGAGTCAGCTTTATTTCCCTTCCCTCTTCCCTGAAAATGATGATTTTATAATTGTGGTTATTTGGTTGTCTCAGTTGTGTCTGACTCTTTGTGACCTTATTTGGGGTTTTGATAGATGTGATCCACAAAAAATGTAAATTTAATTAGAAAAGCACATATAAACATTGACTGTATGGTGAAACACATATGCCCTTTTTGCTTCTAACCTGTTCATGTCAACTTCTGGCTTAAATGTTGAAACATTTATTTCTATGAATGTATATATGCCCAAGTATGTAATTTTTTTAAAAAAATGGAGGTGGAATTATGCCATCTTCTCATTAAAGTGCATGGTTTCAATAGCTTGTGTTATATAACCTGAAATTAGTCCTTTCATTAAAAGGAAAGAATGATTTATTGAGTGATCAAGGAACAATAACTCAATTACTCAGGAGTATCCAGACATTCTCTCTACTCTTTCATTATGTATTGAGGACCTATTCAACAAGAAATCTAATCTACTAGTTATCAGATTATTGGCCAATGCAATTTCATATAATAACTTTTTCCCTATTTAGAATTACAGTAATAGGAATTTATTTGTCAAGTGGTTAACCTTGGTTTGCTTTTGTGAGTCTCTTTATCTGAGGAGGAGTGAATTTGATTAGTTTTTCATCTTTTCCATTTAAACTTCCTCAAGGCAAAATAATAGCATAGCATCTTTATATTTTTATAATTATGCCTTTCATACTAAGATATCAAAGTAAAAACACTGAATTGTAAACCATACAGTATTCTGAAGGAGTAGGCAGTCCATATTTGTATCAGTCAAGCTAATTCCCAGAGGATAGAACTTAGACATGGAGAAAATTTAAAGCCACATGGGACACCTTTATGGAAAACCTCATTTTTATCCGTAGACATTTTTCTAAACATTATCTAGTTTATCTGTGGTTTTCTTTATTAATTATGTATTCCTAAGACATGCATAAATCATTTTAAGTCACACTTTTCCTTTTGATTTCATAATTTAAAAACATTATTTCTATTCATTGCTGAGTGTCCTACTGTCAGTGGATCCTCACCCTTTAGCTGTTTTCTCTCCTCTCCAACCTTAGTGACCCTTTGAAGTTGACAAGGATAAGTAAATTAAAACATGAATACGTGAGAGGGAATTGCTATTGGAAATAATGCTTAGGAAGGTAGTGTGTTTGGCAAAAAGTATACTCATAGAAGATTTGGATTCAAATTCTAAATCTGCCATTTGTTACCTTTATTACATCTATCTACCTATACAGAAATATATGTTTACATATGAATACATATAAATGTATATATATATTTGTGTGTGTATGCGTATACATATATATACACACATATATGTATATGTACATAGTCTTAATTAGTTTTGTAATCAGTGTATACACACACATACACACAGACACATCCCTCATTTCTCCTTATCCAATTGAGTTGCTAAGACTTATTAATTCTACCTATACAACATCTCTACCATCTATTTCCTTGCTTCTAGTTAAAGTAGTTCAGACCTTATCAGTTCTTAAGTATTTACCTTATCGCTATAAATACATTTTGTGAATTTCGCAATTATTAAGGAGAGACAACTATTTAATGGCTTTTACATTGGCAAATACTCTCTCGTTCCTCACACTTTCCTAAAACACATTGGTTTGATCTCTCCTTTGCTTCAATCACATTATACCTTGTGTAAACTTCTTTATTCCAGCCTGTTCCATTAGAAGGAACAAATAAGATGTGTAGCTAAAATCAATGATGAGTTCAGCACCAGATATCAAAGGAATTCTATTAACCTTTTGTTTATACTTATCTAACTAATTCATTATCCAAGTATTCAAAGGTAGTTAGGGTTCTACTTACCCTATGTTGTATTTGTATAAGCCTCCCTTTGTTTTTCTATACAAAAAGTAGAACAAACTCTATTCCCCTTAGGTCATCACTCCTTAGAGAGATCAGAAAGAAGCCAATTTTCTGGGCTGATATAAATGTGGCTTCCCAGAAGTAAATGAAGTTTGAGACCCAAAGGGGACAAGAGAAAGAAAGTACATCTTCACAATTCTTTTCATGAGAATGAGTGTTCCAGTGATGAGCTGTTTGTTAATAATAGATGTTGTGCTTAGATTAGAAATGAACATTACCATTCTTTCTTTCTCAGTATCCAGAGCCAGAGCAGTACAACTCTCAGCTATGTAGAAAATAGAAAATCTCCAGGTCTGTTATAAACCTGTTTTCCTTTGAATACTCCAAGAATCTTAGTTACAAATTTAAATGACTTTGAATACAAAAATTGTGCCGATGTGTATGTGAGGAGAAAAGCTATTTCAAATATAAACATAGCTTTCATAATACGTATTTGGTCTTAACTGAGAGAATACTGTACAAGGGTTAAAAATAATTTATGGGGTAGTGTCAGGCCATGATTTAACAGTTTATAAATTAAAGCTGATCAGAAAAAAGATGAATTGTAAAGATGGGACAGGAAAGAAAGCTGTGACATGATATAGAGATGACAGGAAGGCATATATTGACAGAAAACTTTAGAATTGTGTGTGCTCTACTTGGGTATGATGAAAAATGCTTCTGTGCACAGTGCTTAGAGCATGAGAGTAAAATTGTGGAATGAAAAGCAAGGGTTTTGTTTTTTTTTTTGCTCTATATTAATGAGGGTGAAGGTGGTTCAATAATTCAATAACAAGTTCTAATTAGGTTTCTGTTATGCAAAGTATTATGGCATTCAATGAGTATTCAAAGACAAACAATAATAATTTTACAAAGGATCTTGGGAGGCTTGAACATTGAACCAAATCTAGCAATATAACATTTAACAGGTATAAAATGTACTGTCCTATACTTGGGTTTAAAAAAAATCAACTTCACAAGTAGAAGATAGGGAAGTTATGAAGAGAAACCAGATATCTTAACACACACACATAAATATCTTTATGTTTCAGTGTATTGCAACCGCAACCTCATGTAAATCAGCCATGAATACAAATATAGCTAACAAAGACACTATTACAACCTTAGGATGAATTATTAAACCAGAGGGGTAGGAGTTCCTTTATACCCTCTATTGGTGAATATATATTTCTAATATTTTGTTTAGACCTAGATATCATATTTTAGAAAACAAAACAATAATATCTTGGAGACTGGTGAGAGGAAAGGAAACAGAGTGATGAGGGTGAGTTAAAGAAACTGGGATTACTTAGTCTGGAGAAGAGAAAGGTTGAGGGTTAAGGATATATTAGCTATTTTTTCATATTTGAAATACTGATACATAGAAAAGAGAAAAGACTTGTTATATTGTTACAGTTGGCCTCAGAGAACAGAATGAGGAACAATGCGTAGAGGTTTCAAAACACCAAGTTGAATTTTGACTTAAGGAAATACTTTTCTCCTAGGGGAAGAAGCTTTGTCTAAACTTTAAACAGTTTACACTATTCATTGGTGTGTGTGTGTGTGTGTGTGTGTGTGTGTGTGTGTGTGTGTGTGTGTGTGTGTGTGTATGTGTGTGTGTGTGTGTGTGTGCGAAAAAAAGAGTGGACTTGGGGTCCGAAAGTCAGAAGGGCTGGAGTTGAATCTCACTTTCAATGGTGATGTTAAGGTGGTTCTTTCTTGAGTTTCTGTTTGAATTTCAGTTTCCTTATCCTTAAAATAGGGATAGCAATGGTTGTGCTAAATACAGGTAAGATAACACTTACACTGAGTCTTGAAGCATGGATAGTATTTTAATAGGTAGAGACTGCAGGAAGAATAACTCTAGATTCAAAAGCCAATATGAGCATAGGCAAGAAATTCAGATATAGGTGAGTATTCTGTAGTTTGAAATATGACTAGAATGCTAAATTATGATTAGGGCCTTGGATGGGAGGACTAGTAGTTTCAGTTTGTTTAATGATGAGGCATATAGATGTTTTTAAAAGAGAGTTTTGTAAACTACCAGTAGATATTAAAATGTGAGTTGTTTTTTATATATTACAAAACTAACAAAAGCTTAAACATATTTGGAAAACTTCACTAAATGGTTAGAACATTGGGTTTTTTCCTTTCCTTTCTTCTTCCTTTCTTTTCTTCTTTCCTCTTTTCTTTCTTTTTTCTTCCTTCTTTTCTTAAGCATTGGAATTCTTTTATTTTTCTAAATAATAAATTTTCTTTCTCCTGCTACCCCTCCACCCCTGTTAAATGAGAAATCAATAAAAACAATGCCTAGTATAAATATGTATAGTACTACAAAACAAATTCTCACAATGACCATTCTCTCCCAAAGCTATCTCCTCAAAAAAAATAGAAAAGAAAAAGAATAAAAATGTGCTTTAACCTATACTTCAAGTCCATTAGTTTTCTGTCAAAGTGGATGGCATGTTTCCTCATAACTCCTTTGGAATTATAGTGTGCCATTGTGTTGATTAGCATTATTAAGTCTTTTAAAGTTGGTTAACTTCACAGTATTGCTTCTATTGTGTAGACTGTCCTCATTGCTCTGTTCACTTCATTTGACATAAGTTTATACATGTCTTCCTAGGTTTTCTGAAACTATTTTCTTCATAATTTATTAAATTGCAAGATATTCCATCAAATTTATATATTACAACTTCTTCAGTAATTCCCCAATTGATAAGTCTCTCTCCAATGTCCAGTTATTTCTGCATATATGAGTCATTTTCCTCTTTCTTTAATTTCCTTGGGCTATACCTCTAGTATCAGTATTACTAGGTCAAAGGGTATGCACACTTTAATATCCTTTGTGGTACAATTCCAAATTGTTTTTCAGAATGTTTGGACTACTTTCATAGTTCCATCAAATGTACCCGTTGCCCGATATCTTTTCCAACATACGTAATTTTCCTTCTTTGTCATATTGGCCAATCTGATGAATGTGAAGTAGTACTTCAGAGTTGTTTTAATTTGTGTTTCTCTAATTATTAGTGATTTTGAGCATGTGTCTTGTGTCTATTGATAGATTTGATTTCTATCTCTGAAAACTTCATATCTGTTTATATCCTTTGATCATCTACTAATTATGGAATGGCTTTTTTTCTTGTAAATTTGTCTTATTTCTCTACATATTTATAGCATTTTACTTAATCTTTTAAAATCAGTATTCATTAAGGAAGTTGGTTTATAGTTTTCTTTTTAAGGATTCTCCGTAAGAAATTGGGTTCTTCAAGAGATAGTAAAGTGCAAGTTCTTGAAGGTCCTACTAAGCAGAAAGTATGAGTATGAGCACAAAGTGTATGAGTCCAGTGACATTTGGGTATGTCATATACCTAAGAACAAAAGGTTGACCTATGGCTGACTATTTTTTCAGCTGCAGCAACTTCTAACCCAGTCTTCTAAAGTTTTGTGGGTTATGACATGCATAAATGAAGCACAGACATTGAAGAAATCACAGATGTTTAAAATATTGGTCCATGATTAGACAACATTGCGGTCAGTCTTTTGGGGAACAGAGAAATTCCTTTGATAGATTCCCCTTTGATGGATTAACAATCACCTTGAAGAAATACCATTTGCATATGCAAACAACTAAGCTGATTAGGTATAAAATAGGTCTATCAAAATTTAATATTATATTTAAAACATGAAAAGACTTTGAGGGACCAGTCTAGGCATATTTAGCTGGATGTAGGAAGAAAGCATTGTCCATAATAAGAGGAAGGAGAAAGACAAAAAAAATCCATGATAATTTGTATTTTCTAGAAGTATGTTGTTGTAATTGTCAAGAATTCACAAAATAAAAAGAGGTCTAACACTTTTTAAAATTTTATTTTACACTCAGATACCAGAACCCCAATAAAAAAGAAAGAAAAGAAACAAAAACATGTCATAAATCTAAATTTTAGAACTTGAAAACAAAATAAAAAAGGGGGAAGCATATCACATGCATGGCAGAACACAAGAGAGGACTCAAAATATATAACAACAAATTTTCATTTCAAGAAAGCGTGTATGATAAATAATACATTTTGTGTTGAGAGTAATCCATCTTTGATTCCTTGTAAGTTTTCTTTTGTTTCTTTGCTGTACGCTTTTTTTATACATTATTCTTCCCAAAGCAGAAAGCTAAAATTAAGTTTGGATATGTTTCTCTGTAGTTATAGATATAGATATACACATATGCATACAGACACACACATATGTATACATAAAAACATATACTTTCTTTGTTTTTATGTTTGTTTATATATCTTGTTTTCTGTCCCTCCTGTTTCTTCTACTTTACTTCAACCCACACCTTGCCCACTTATTACTTACCTACCCCCTTCAATGATCCCTCCAACTGTCCTTCCATTCCCATAACTCCCTTTCCTCCTATACCCCCCTTTGCCTATTCCCTCATTCTCCCTTTAAAGATCCCTCCATTGTCCTAGCCTCTCTCCCTTTGCTCTTACTGTTTCATTTCTTCTGAATTTAGAAGACTTTTAAACTCTTATAAATATATATGTATTGTTTCTTCTTCAACCCATTACCATTGAAAGTTGGTTGCCAGAAGTGCCAGCCCTCCTCCTCCATCTAATTCCTCTGTATCAGTTCCTCCTCCTGCACCTCGTTTATATAAAATAATTACTCTTCTTAGCTGTCCATGACTGGTTTTATTTTTTAAATTCGTATGATATTTAGTTTTCTCCTATCTTTCTTATGAGCTACCCAATTATTAATAAGAACCTTACATGTACATTTTATATAATATATGTATGTGTGTGTGTGTATACATACATACACACACACACATACATAAACTAAATGATCTGTCCTTATAATGGGTCTTTGACAGGTACTTTATATTTCTCTTGATTCTTGTATGTAAAATCTTCTATTAACTTCAGGTTGTTTTTTTTTTAACAAAGTCTTGAAGGTCTGACAGTTCATCAAATGTCCACCCTTTTCATTCATGATTATGCTTAATTTTGCTCTGCATGATATTTTCAGCTAGAGTCCCAAATTTTTGCTCTTTTGTATACAGTATTCCAAGGCTTGCACTCCTATAATGTCTCCACTGCTAGGTCTTGAGTGATTCTAATTGTGGCACCTGAAGGCGATTGCTTTTCACAGGGACCAAACCAATCCCAGGATTTTTCTTCTGATCTTCTGGAATTGTCCAGAATTGTCCTATTCTGCCCATATTCTTATTTATCTCCCCGCCCCACCCCCACATACTTTATTCACCCTAAGGTGCTATATTATCTCTTTTGTGGGGGAAATGTTGATAGTATGGAATTTTCTGACCTACTCTGCCATATTCTCAGAATTCCCCCAAACTACTAACTTTAGCTCAAACCAGTGTTGTATACAAGAATTTTTACTAATGAAGGCTCAGCTTCATGGAATGTAACAAAACAAGCAAATCACTTTGGGGATGTAGCTTTAGATGCTGGCCAGATTTTCCCAAAGTGCTAGAGTAACCAAGACCCATAAGAGTCATTTGGCCTAAATGAAGCAGACTACATATTTTAATTCAGGGTCAAGACCATCTTCTTAATGATTAGAGTTATTTAAAAATGAAATGGGCAATCTTGGAAGGTAGTGCATTTTCTGTCACTGTAGATCTGCAAAGAGAGAATGGAAAGCACTTTTTTGGAATTTTGTAAATGAAATTCATGGTTTTTAGTAGTTATAGCTTAAAAACATCATCATAATCAGAGTTTAACCTTGATAAATTTAAATTGCTTCAGTATGCTTTGAATTCTATTGATATGATCACAGGATCACAAATTTAATCTTAAAGGCTACCTCAAAGGCTGTCTTGACCACAACACTCATTTTGCAAATGAGGACGTGGAGGCCAAGGGGAATTAAGTGACTTGCCCATGATCATAGATTTAAGCATTATAGATGCCCTTTGAACTCAGACTTTCCGACTCTACACGCAACAGTCTATCTACTGTACCATGACTGTCCCTGACCTTTGGAAATCAGTCCAACTCCTTTGATTTTTTCCTTTGTCTCCTCTCACTCAAAGTCTTTCTCATTTATAAAACCTTCTTCTAAATCAATGGTAAACGGTCAATTATAACTTAAATTTAGAGACACAAATTAATCAAGAATCATAACCATGAACTAAGGGGATGCAATGAATAGAATGTGAATGGGATAAAATTTCAAGTACCAATAATCTATGGGAGAGACTATTTTAGAAACTTTCCAGGGACAAATCAATATTTACATAGTTGTTGCCCTTTATTCTCAAAGAGGGCCAAAATGATATCACTATGTTGGAGTGAAGGTACAGTGTGTCTGACTTTGGCTAATCAAACCAATACGAGTTTAGATGGCTCTAACACATGTTGGGCACAAATAGTGCATATGATCATTTGAGGTGGACATGTCTCTAAATTTGTGCATTTCAACTTTCGAGTTACTGCAATTCTGCTTCAGTCACAGAGCACAGTACCTTCCTTCATGCAGGCATGTATTGATGGAGGTCCCTTCCCAGTGTCTCCAACTTCATGTGTCTGATTCCCAAAGTCTTCTGACAGACCTTGAGAAAATCCTTGTATCTCTTCTTCTGATTGTCACCTGAGTACTGGTTGCATGCGAGTTCTCTGTAAAATAGTCTTTTAGGCAAATATGTGTTTGACATATATAAAATGCAGCCAGATCACTGGAATTGTACTCTCTGCCATAGAGTTTGAATGTTTGGCAGTTTAGCTTAAGATAGAACCTTAGTATCTAGTAATTTATCTTGCCAGGTGATCACAATCTTTCTAAGACAGTTTAAATGGAAATGATTCAATTTCCTGAAATGGTGTTGGTATACTCTCCTTACAGTCTTCAACAATGAGGTCAGCAGAATGTCTCTCTAGACTTTCACTTTGGCACTCAGCCTAATACCTCTTCTCTCCCACACTTTTCCTTCAGAGCTTCCCAAACACTGAGCTACCTCTGGCAAGTGCGCATCAGGCTCATCATTTATGCATATATTCCTGGAAAGAATACTGAAAAGGTAAGTAATTTACCCACAGCAATCAATATTTCTTCATTTTCTGTAACCAATGGTTGCATGGATGGTAGAAAATCTCCATTTTCTTGACTTTAATTGTTAGGTCAAAATTAGAACAAGTAACAGAGAACTGATTCACACTTTGTTGCTTCTTGGCCTCAGATGCTTCATTGAGTTCAAAATCATATGCAAACCAAAAAATAAAATCATGCTTAGACATCTGAGAATATTGCTGAAAATATCATGCTAAAAACATAAGAGCAAGCACACAGTCCTGCTTCATTCAGTTGATGATTGGGAAAGAGTGAGAGTATCACCCATTATCCAGAACTTGTACAAGCATGTCATTGTGAAGCTGCCCAACAACTCCAGGGAAAATGTCAGGAAGAGAGCTGAGGTCAGTACACAGTGCTGACTGATGTGACCAAGGCTTTTGCTATTGTTAATTGTGAGGGCTTGTCAAAATTTTAGCCAAATTTGGCTGCGTGGAGAAGTTTATCAGTATCAAAATTTCAATAATCACTGAATCTTTGATCAAATCATTATCGCTACTCCCTCCAATTATACTCACTGAAGCCCATTGTTACTTTTCTTATGCTATAGGATTAAATCCTTTTCAGAAGAGCGATCCAGTAGTCTGTAGACCTCTATGAATATCAGTGAAGAAATTAGGCTGTTATCTTGTGCACCGGATTTTATTTTCCTAAGCATTTATTAATTGCATGAGAACTCTTCTGTCATTTTTGCTTGCATATCAACTTTGTTAATAAGCTGCAGCCTACTGACGCTCGCAAAGTATTTTTTCATTACCTTTTGGGTCACTCGAAATTTTGATTATTCAAAGTTGTGGTCAGAGAGTCACAATGAAACCACATATCACTATCACTGTACTTTTCTGCCTTTGAATCTCTTTTTTCTTCTGTATAAAGGCCACTTGTAGATTCACCACCAACTCACAAATTCAAATTCAGTCCACAATGTTCTATGATAGCCAAGAAACTAATGAAGGCTTATTATAATGAGGGGGATAATAGTCCAGATATACTCTGTCATTGTCAGAGTACACATGGTTTAATCCATTTCTTGGTACTACATCTTAGATAGGTTCCTGAGAAATAGAAATATATGCAACAATAGTTTGACCACCAATCAGGATGACAAGGTAATATAATACTATGTTGTATAACAATTGGTAAAGATTGGAGATACATAGTTTTGAGAAGAACATGATGACCATGTTTGAAAGTGCTGAGTCTGATTATTATTTTTAAATACTGAATATTTGTAAGGAGAAAGAGGAATTATTATTGGTAGCTGGGTGGTACAGTGGATAGAACACTGAACCTGGAGTCAGAAAGATGTGAGTTAAAATTTGGCTTCAGAAATTTACCAGTACTGTGATCCTAGAGAAGTCACTTAAAATTGTTCTCCCTCAATTTCTTCAACTGTAAAATTGGTATAAAATAATAAAAATAATAATAATGACAATTATTATTATTATGTCTCCTCAAAGTTTTGGTAAAAATTAAATGGGAAAGTTGTTGTAAAGTACATTGCACAGTGTCTAGTATATAGTGGGAGATGAATAAATTCTTATTTATTCCTTCCTTTCTTACTTCCTTTGCTTGCTCCCAGTGTAGAAAATAATTAGTAATATGTGGCAGGAATTAACAAGGTAGTTTTCAAGATAGTTATCAAGTCAAATACTTCATAACAATTAGTACTGTCTGAAAAGAGAATAGGCTGCCTTGGGATGTGATGGTTCCCTGCACTGGAGGTCTTCAAACTAATGTGGCAGAATTAGTTGTCAAGGATATTACAAAAAGACTAGATTTAGAGCCTAAAGTGACTCTATACATCATCTAATCAAATCCCCTCGTTTTAAAGATCAAAATACTCAGGTCTAGAGAGATGAAGTGACTTGTTTGAAGCCACATAGTGCTAGAGTAAGGATTCAAAACTGTCACAAAATAGATTTGTAACTAGAAGGCATCTTAGAGATCATCAAGTCTAAACCACTCATTTTAGAGATGAGGGAACTGAGGCCCAAAGAGTTAAAATCATTTTTTCAAATGTCATAGATACAGTATGTGTATGAAGAAAAATGTTATCCCATGTCTTCCTGTCTTTGAATCTAATGCTGATGGCCACTCTGAAACCACACCATGTCAAATGCCCCTTTAATTCTAAATCTATTTGTCTTTTCATTGTTTTGTATGGCTTTCCTAACTGCTCCATCAATATAATTCTAGTTTATTTTTTTAAATCCTAAATTTTGAGTATCTCTATCTCATAATCAAATTAATACTATTCTTTGTGTATGTCAAATGAGGATATTCTTGTAGAGGTTAGTACTGTTATATGACTCAAAATCAATTTTCTTTCTATGGATTTTGAAACCATTTAGACTCGGTTTTAGATTTTCGAAGAAATCGGTAATGGAAGGTGGACTAATGGTAGGGGATGCTCTTTTTATGCATTATCCAACATGGTACATTTATTTTACTTGAGGGAAAAGTGCTTCCAATGTGTTTCAGCTAATAAATACATGTAACAACTCTAAGCTTAGCCACAATCTGTGTCAGGGACACTGTTACAGTAAGAAAGTATGACAATGACCTTAAATGAAAGATGCCCTCAATTCATGCTGCAGGAGGAGGCAGGAATAGATGATCCTTAAAGTCCCTTGGAACTCTGTTGTGATTGTTATACTTGAGTAAGAGCCCTAAGCTAGCATCTGAGAACCAAGCCAGTCTTATAACTTGTGCTGTGCCAATCTTGTATCTGTGTCCCAATAATTGAACTCTATATCAGCTTTTTTATCTATGATTATCTTATCTTTGTATTCCAGTCATTCCCTTGCTGACCTCATCTGCCATGGACTGCATGTCAATTGCAACTCAATATGTTAAATCATTGTTGCCTCTACCTGCTGGACTTGCAATCTCTTGTCTTTCATTTTCTTTTAATTTTTTTAGTATTATGCATTTTATTTTTTTATTTCTCCTATCTATTTTTTCACATCAAGAAAAAAGAAAAAACAATAACAAACATCAATGGAATAAATTTGCATGAAACAAATCAAATTCGCACATTATGCATATCCACAAATATGTCTCTTTCTACATGTTGAATATATCACTTATTTGTCAGGAGATGAATAACTTTCATTGTCAGTAGATCTTTGGACTCATGATGATTGGTTATTATGATGATCAGAAATGTTATGTCTTTCAAAGCTGTTTGTTTTATGATTTTTTTTTGTAAATATTTAAATGATTCCACTCACTTCATTCCTCATCAGGTCATATTAGTCTTCCCATGTTTCTCTTAAATTTTCTTTTCAATATTTCTTATGTACAATAAGCTGTAGATAGTAAGCAAGTATTAAAATTTTCATAATTTTATTTGTAGTATTTTAATGAAGACTGTCCTTAATATGTAAATAAAACACAGCCTCTCAATAATTGGAAGAGCATGCGGAAACAAATTCCTAAACAATTAGAGATTGATAGGTGTACAGTAGGTTGCTTTGGAAACTACTGACTGCCCTCTTACGTGAGGTATTCCAGGGAAGGCTGCACTGAGCAGTTAGAGATTTTTAAAGAAAATTTTTATTTAGCAAAGAGTTTGATTTTTTTGTTTGCTGAGGTCCATCCAACTCTGAGATCCTGTGACTCTGTGAAATGTCTTCCTGAACTACTTTATTATCTATCAATATTACTTAGAGGAGAAATATTTTACTTTGGTATGTTTATATTTCAAGGAGAAAATGGAAAAAAAGAAAATGTTTAGATCACTAAAAAAGACTAATGGATAATGTAAATAATATTGTTGTCAGCATGTTTTCTGGTTGGCCTTCTAATTGACATTATTTAATTCAATAATTTTTCTTTTCAAAGAAAAGAAGAAAAATATATCATTGTTATCTATGTTTCATATCATTTTTTCTATTAACCAGAGCCATCAACAGGATCTTCTGATTTGCAACCGTACAGATCTTTTGGTGTTTTATAAAATTTTCAGTAGCTAGAGATTTTGCTTTTATTTACTTTTTAGTGCAATATTTTCATTAAGTAAGCCAATGTATTTGCGAGTGGGAAGTGGAAACAAAACTTCACATCTCACCCTCTTTTGCACTCTGAATGCTCCCCATTGGAGCTTAGAAGCAAAAGAGAAAGCCAAACTACTTCATTACATTTACAATCCAAGTAAAACTACCATTTATCTCACCTCTATACTGTGGATCTCCTGGGAG
The DNA here is from genome assembly GCA_028533205.1 of Lagorchestes hirsutus. Classification (NCBI taxonomy): domain Eukaryota; kingdom Metazoa; phylum Chordata; class Mammalia; order Diprotodontia; family Macropodidae; genus Lagorchestes; species Lagorchestes hirsutus. The sequence goes on from CM052677.1 coordinate 103,246,289, forward strand.
GATATGGCCCTACAGCTAGAATCCAATAAATGTGTAAGTGTTAATGTTTTCTTTCCCATTACCCTCACACTTATTTACAGACTGTCAGGAACAACTGCTGCTGTTATCTGAATAAAGTCATTCCTTTGCTCATGCAGAGCCATATCACAGGCCAGCTGGGCTGCCACGGACTAGCTTGTTATCAACCTTTATAAGTGAGGGCGAGAAAAAGATCCATGGCAATGATAAACATTGCACTTTGACAGGTTTGCAAGATGCCCAGAACTTGTGGTCAGAAAGTACCACTTTGGCTTGCTTCTGAGTAAACAGACATTTTATAACACAGGGGTCTGCTAGCAGTAGCTTTAGAATGACCAAGTGTTTCTGATAAATGGCCACACCTTTTGTTCTTACTCTGGTTGCTACATAAGGTGTAGAATGTTGAAAAGACTTCTATTGTCTGTTGCCTACACGTGAAATCACATCAAGGGGAAAAGAAGAGAAAAGTGGAGAAAAAAAGAGAGAAAGTGAGAGAGAGAGAGAGAGAGAGAGAGAGAGAGAGAGAGAGAGAGAGAGAGAGAGAGAGAGAGAGAGAGATATTTTTAGTTCCCAATTCTGAAACACAGGAATACACACACACACACAACTGCTCTCTTAAGCCTGGCAGGTAGTAATTATAAGTTGGCACCATGCCTGCTTATGCCATCTGCTGTTTTTCAAGGCTGCTTCTGCTTCATCTCTCACAGAGTATTCCACAAGCAGCTCCAAGTCAGCATTGTCTCTGTTAACAGACTTCTCAGCACCAGAACAGGTCAGGGATAGTTTTGCTTGCACTTAGCAGAGAAGTCACCTGCTAGAAAGAGAAGCTAAGCCACGTGGTCAAGGAAAGAGGGGAAATTGTGACAATTTTCATGTTATTTGTGCCTTTCAAGGTCTCTTGTTACGGCATCTGAGAAAGCAGTAGCTATCTTGAAATGTTGAATGCCTGTAGGCTTTGTCTCTATGTCATTGAGATTGTGAAAAGTAGTTTGTGTCTATTTTCCTTGCACTACACAAATACACACTTTTTTAAACTGAAAATGAATTCAGCAGAGCAGAGGAGTATGCAAAGGTACATACCTAATATACAATGAAGTCAGATGTGGGGAATTAGCTCTGCTGACCTGCACCCACTGCCACTGATGAAACATTTGTCAGCTTTACGTTTCCTTCTCCCAGCTACTGTGCTCAAAGTGACATATTATACTAACTAAAAGGATTGGTCTTAGAATCAATAGAATCCGATTTCAGGTTCTGAACTGACATATACTGGCTGTATGACCCTGTGAAAATTAGTAAACCTTTCTTTACTCCAGGTAGCTAAGATAGTAAATTAAAAAAATAAAATAAAATAAAAACAAAAAACAAATGAAGTTCTTCAAGGAGTTTTATTTAACTTGTGATATCACTGATGTAGACGAAATTTCAAAATGTATTTATCTTTGTGGTAGGGAACATCCCTCAATCATCTGTCACTGTTCCTGACCCAAGGGCTCAGTTCTTTTCTAGAGCATGTAACTGTGCTATTATGTTACACATTGAGAGAACTGTTAGAGATAAGTTTAGGAAGTTCCTAAAACAGTTAATAGCAGAGACTGACATGTGCATACCTTTAGTCCCAAAGAAAGAATCTCTTCCTGCTCCCATTTTTGAAATGAATAATGTGGAACTTTTCAACTATGTGGTAAGTTGGGATAGAGGAACCACATAGTTAACTAGTAGGAATCCTAAGGGTAGTAGTCACAACTCTGAAAATTCTTGCATCATGCCTTCTAGTTAGAGAAGGACTGTTTGTGAAATGCATGGCTGGGGCAATGGGATGAAGCTATGTAGAAGTCCTAATCCTATTTCCCTAATGAGAAAGGCCACACCACAAGGTAGCATAAACTGATCCCAGAGATTATATGTATCCTTGAGATACATGATGCCCACCAAAATGTCATGAGAGTACCCTGCTAGAAAAATATGCCAGGGGTTCACTTTCAAGGTAGCATTATGAAGCTAGATACCAGTATGCATATGTGGGGGTGAAAGGGATTTCAGTATGATGTTGGAGAGACCTCATTGGCAACTCAAAAATATTGTTTTTCCTTCTGAGATGACAAGTTAAAGATAGACATTCCCTGTACAGTCCGGAAGATTTGCACTTTTTCTCTCCAGGGACAAGTGCTCTGATCACAACTTAACAAAATGAAGTTTTAATAAAGTAAAATTGCCTCTCTAAAAAGAATTATTATTCTAACAATTTCAAAACAGACATGGTTGATACGGAGTTTCACAATGCACTACAATGGTCTTTTACAATATTAATCTTTCCACAGTAGTTTTTCTTTAACAAATAATGCTGGAGTTTACACTCTGCTTTTTAGTCTTTCTCTCCTCAATAGTGCTCTTACTAAGTCTTCTCCATCTTTGTGTAGGTGTCTCTTTCACTTCATTGCAGCCTGTTCACTGTCCCTGCATTTGTGATTACCTCTACACAGCCTACTGAACTATGCTCAGTTGACAGGTAATTTGACTGTGAATAATTCCTCCTCATTACTTTACTGAGAACATCAAACAATTCTCAGAAAGAGCATTGGACTGGAAGTTGGAAAAGCTGTATCCTATTCTTACATCTGCTTCTAATTATGTGAATTTCTTACCTTATATGGGGCTCAATTCCCTTATCTGAAAGTCAAGGGTAGGGAGAGATGATCTCTAAGGTCCCTTCCAGTTCTGTGATTGTACAAGAGCGAAGAAAATGTAGAAACTAATGATAAATATCCTTACCTCTAGCCTATTCAAACTCAGAATGTGTACAAATGAATCAATCATCTTTTTTGTTAACAAACCCTATATTTCCTCTTAACTTGTTTATTTTTGTTGATAGCTGAATTATTTTCCTCTTTGATTTTGCTTGTTGTGAAAGACCCATATTCAGTCTTTCCATTATTGCCTTTGAAATATTACTTATGATACCACTAAAGTCACTTAGGCCCATATTTTTTTTTTTGCCTGGGCAATTCTGATAACATAAGAGATTTACCTGCCACCATTCCTTTTTCAATCCAATTCATCTTACATATAACTACTAGAATAATTATTTTAATCACTCTTTTTTACAAAAGCTTAAAATAGAAACTTCCTAGACTGACAATGAAGGCTCCCTGATATTTGACTCTTATCTTTCTAAACATAGAAACTTTAAAACTTAGAATTTCCTTCTTGCTCTCTTTTGTTCCTTCCTTGGGCAACAGGTCAGGTCTCCATATGGCAATGAAGTGAGTTGTGCTCCTCAACCTTCCTACTTGGAACACTTTTCCTCTTGGTACATCATTGCTTACAAGATCTGATAGCACCAGGAGATGCTACCAGCAGCATCAGACCAAAGGAATTTTTTGGTGCAAAATTTCTGCCAACACAGTAGCTGTGGAGTTATTCACATTGACTGCTCATTTTCTCCATTCCCCAGAACATTGTCTCCATGCAGTACAAATGTACAGTTAATTGCTTGTTTTGTGTTTAAGAGTTTTAGAATTCTCGATAAACTGAAGATTTTCTTTCTTGATATTTACGTATTTCTTCATCAGGGTTTTACATAATTGTTATAATATTAAAGAAGTATGAAACAATAGCTCTGGAGAACTTCACATATTTATGCGTTTCATAGAGCTCTGGTTCAATAAAAAGAGGAGGGGCTGTGAAATTATTGACTTGATTTAATGATAAGTCCACTCTTCCAAAAAAAAAAAAGATGGAACCACCATACAGAGTAGTTACAGTATCAGAGGAGACAGCTAGAGGACGCAGTGGATAGAGTGCTGGATCAGGAGTCAGGAAGACTTGAGTTCAAATACAGTTCCAGGAACATACTAAAGTGTGACCCTGGGCATGGCACTTAATCCCTGTCTGCCTTAATACACTGAAGAAAGAAATCGCAAATCATTATGGTGTCTTTGCCAAGAAAAAAATCACCTAGACAGCATCAGAATGTTATGATCCACAGGATCACAAACAGTCAACGACAACTCAACAACAACACAGTGTCAGAAGAATACTATTTGAAACACAGGAAAGTTCACAGGAGACCAAATGCAAAAAGTAATAAAAACTCCCCTGTTAGACACAAATGAAACCAAACAAAAATAAGTCAAAAATTGAAATTAGTTATACCTTCTACAAGACAGAACTAAACTTGACCATATTGGTATAAATGATTCCTGGTCTAAGAACCTGGATTTGCCTATGGCTTTGGAAGGACATATCTTATTCATAAGATGTAGAACAAAATGAAGGGTGAGACAGGAGGAACAAAGAAGGATATTATTACTTTTTACTCAGAGGATCAAGCATTCTTTTTAGCACCAAAGGGTTGAACCAGGAGAAGTGGATGTAGCCTTCTCTTAGAAAAACAAGACATTTTAACAATTATAACGGTCCAAAAATTGAAGCAGCTACTGCAGAAAGTAGGGGTCACCTTCCCTCAGTGGGGGTATCAAAATGAGTTTGGATGACTCTTTGTTGGATATGTGTTGATTGGGAGGACTCTTTGGAAACAATTGTAAAAAATAATGACCACTGATATCCTTTTTTAACAAATTCTGTGAATGGATGATTCTTTGTTTGCCCAAATAATAATTTCATTCTAGATTAGATGGATAAAAATCCTATTGGATAAGTTAGTGCAGGATGAATGGAATGTTCTTAAGCAGAAAAAGGTCTATTTGCACAAAAAATATTCATTGCAACTTTTTTGGGGTGCTGTAAGGGCAATCAAATTAAGATCTTTTGTGGTTTTTGTTTTACTAAAATTGCTTCTGTTGAATAATGTGATTAAAGAGGATCTTTCCCACCTATTGATGGGCCTGACCATTGTAAGAAGCTTAATTAGGGGAGTTGTTTCTTAGGAGTGTCCCAAGTACCTTTTTTTTTTTCTTTTGAGGCATTGGGTCAGAGGGTTATGCCCTCTTGCTTTAAAAAGTATATAAATACTCTGAGGATGAGGTTTTACTTTGGTACTTACTGACTGGAAGTGTTTCTTTGACCAGAGAGACTCTGAGAAGCCTTTAAGGATCCCCCTGCTAAAACCCAGAAGCTGGTGCTTCCCTTTCTGGTAACTATGTATGTATGTAATTGTCAGGCAATTTGGAAGCACTGTCTGTTGATTTATTTTTGATTTCTCTGAAATTTTGATTTTGATTTTCTCTGACACTTGTGCTTGATTAAAGTGATTGTTAACCCCTTGAAATTTACTTTCCTTTTATGAATGCAGCTCTAATAATCTGTTGTAGTAGCCCCCCTTGTACATGTTGGGGTGCTTACTAACACAGGTGGCAAAGAATTGGAAATTGCCTGGATGACCATCAGTTGGGGAATGGCTGAACAAGTTGTGTTATATAATTGTAATGGGATCCATTGTGCTGTAAGAAATTATGAGAAGGAAGATTTCAGAAAAAAGACCTGGAAAGGTTTACATGAACTGATGCAAAATGAAGTGAGCAAAACCAGGAGAATATTGTACATAGTAACAACCACGTTGTAAAATTATCAATTGTCACTGACAGCTATTCTCTGCAATACAATGATCTAAGATAATCCCAAAAGACTCATGATGAAAAAATGTTATTTACTTCCAGAGGAAGAATTGATGGAGTGTGAATGCAGATGAAAGCATTCTTTATTTCTTTTGGGTGGGGCATCTGTGTGTTTGTTTTTGTCATAGCATGACTGATATGCAAATATGTTTGCTTGATGGTACATTTTTAAACTATATCAAACTGTTTACCATCTTGGGAGTGAAGGAGCAAGAAAATTTTTAACTTACCATTTAAAAAATTAGATATTAAAATGTATAAAATAATATTTTAAAAGTTCTAAACAATAATGTTCAGAGTACACAGATCATCTCTTCTGATGGGGACAAATGGGTGAGTCATCTCAATAGATCAGTATGTTTTAGGGTGAGACTTCAACCAGCTAAAATTTGAAAACACTTGTAAGAAATACAGAAGTAAGGACAGATGACAGAGACTGAACACAATCATTACAGAATTATAAGAATAGTTGTACTTGTTTAGTTGTTTCAGTCAGGTCTGAGTTCATGACTTTTTTTTTGTTTTTCTTATCAAAGATATTGGAGTGGTTTTTCATTTCCTTCTCCAATTCATTTCACTGATGAACTGAAGAGAACAGGGTTGAGTGCCTTGTTCAGAGTCACATAGTAAGTGCCTGAGGTGAGATTTGAACTCATGAAGATGAGTCTTTCCAACTCTAGGCCCAGTGTTCTATCTACTCCACCATCTAGCTGCCCTATAAGAATAGTGTTTAGTGCTCAAATTTGGAATGCACTATTAGCAAGAATAGCTAAAGGAAAAAAAAAATTTTTCAGTGAGCTTTTGAACCTTGTTTTCCATTTGGCTAATTCTGTTTTTTAAATCTTCCTTCTCCTCATTGGCTTTTTAGATCTCTTTTTCTAATTGAGTTAACCTCTTTTTTAATGGTGTTATTTTCTTCAGCATTTTTTTGGTTCTCTTTTAGCAGGCTGCTGACAAGCTTTTCAAGCTCTTCTATGGCCTGAGCCCATTCATTTCATATTCATTTTGGGTGTACCAGAGGCAGGGGCCTTGACTTTCTCTGAGAGTATGCCTTGTTCTTACTCATCAGAAAGGATGGAAGGAGACACCTGTTCAGCAAGAAGGTAACCTTCTATGGTCTTATTTTTTTTTCCCTTTTTTGGGCATTTTCCTAGCCAGTTACTTGACTTCTGAATGCTTTATCAAGAGGAGGGTCCTTGTGCTTCTCGTCTCCCTAGTACAAGGCTGAGATTCGAATCAGCTGCTCAATTCTGCCAGAGGCAGCTGGGCTGCCTGGACAATGGACCCAGGCTGCTTCCCTGGCCACCATAGCTGCCCACCTCCAACTGCTACCAAGGCCTGGGACTGGTGCTGTGGGAACCCTGTTCCTCTCCTGCCCAGCTGGGAAAGCCCTCCCACACTGACCTTTGGAGCTTTCTTTGTTGGTTGTGGGCTGAGGGATTTGGGACATGCCCTGTTGTGAATTCTGCCCCAGAGGTCTGTTCAGGTCCTGTTCCTCCCAGTGCCATGCAGCCTGGGCTGGGCTCCGCTCCCCTCAGAGTCCTGTGAGATAGACCTTTCCTGTCACCTTCCAGGTTACCCTTGGCTGTAAACCTCTTTCACTCTGTTGTTCTATGGCTTCTGTTGCTCTAGGATTCATTGAGAGTAATTTTTTACAGGTATTTTGTGGGCTATGGGGGAAGTGCTAGAGTATATGCATTGTTCCACTCTGACATCTTGGCTCAATCCCTCTCAAAAAAGGTTTTTTTGGGGAAGGGGGTTTTCAAAGTTGCAATCAAGAGAAGAGGATAGAAGAAATGATAAGATCACTGATAGGACGGTGATTATAGTGAAACCAAATCAATAAGTATTTATTAAATACCTACTACATTCCAGCCACTTGTGCTAAGAGCACAAAGAAAGACAGAATGCAATTCCTACTCTCATGGAATTCAGAGTCTAATGTCACCCATTTCAAACAAGAATGGCCACTGTTGTAGTGTATGACAAAAACATAATCATGTATAAAAAAACGTATGTGTGTGTGTGTGTGTGTGTGTGTGTGTGTGTGTGAATACAGGATAAAATTGGAGATAATTCTCAGGCACTTGCATTATGGTGACAGTGTGTAAGAGAAGAGCTTATTGAAGCCATATTTCACATGGTCTTATACAATAAGTTTGGATGTGGCTTAGTGGCAAACTAACTTACTATTCTTTCCCAAAAGGAAGAAAAAATGGATAGATGTAGCATCTACCACACTCCATTATGGAGTACTTGGAAGCCAGAAGATGAATAGCCCACACATCTATTTCATCTTCTTACTCCTACTTTCTGCCTTCCCATATCATTTATTAATTAATCTGATAAGGATTATCTCCCTTACAACTGACATCATTATAGTTTTCTTTTCCACTCTCTCTCAGATTTGATCAGAAAAACTCTGCATTTTACTTTAAAAGTGTTAGATTTAAACTAAGGAGTTTAGCCTGTAAGTAAGCCAATACATAAGGTATGATCCTTGTCAAGGAATTCTGTTAGAAACTTAGATATTTATAGCTTCCGTATGCATCAGTATAGTAATCTGACATAACTTCCATGATTCTGATTAACAATGTGTTTGTAAGATTCTGTTTCTGTTAGAACACCAGAATATACACATACGTGAAACCCTTACCTCATCCCCACACAAAATTGATAAGATAGATTATAAAGGTAGGTCAAAGGAGTGACTTTCTATTAATATGGACACATTATTTTAAATTCTAAAAGTAGTTGCATAATGTTGATTATCTGACATTTTTCATATGAGAAGTATAGTTTTATTTCTTTTTTGTCATCAAATCTTACAAGGAATATAGCAGTAGACTAGGTGATGTAAACAATAAGGAAAGTAATCTTTATTAGACTAGTTTATACATAAACTGGGAAGGCTGGAGGTAGGGGTAAGAATCTACAGAAACATGAGTCAAGGACTCCTGATCCTTGATTTCTCAGGAACCACAGGAGACTGGAGCAGAAGCCATATCCCTCCTTCTCTTTCTGTTTCTATTTTCTTTGGAAAAGAACAGAAAGTCAGTTGGTCACTGAACCTTGGGCTGCATGAAAGCCTCAGCAATTCATGACATATATATCTTTATTTCTTCATTCTCTCTCTCTCTCTCTCTCTCTCTCTCTCTCTCTTTCTCTCTCTCTTTCTCTCTCTCTTTCTGTCTTTCTCTCCCTCCTTCTCCCTCTGTATTGTTATAAATATCTGATGTGGAATATTAGAGTACTAAATTTGGGGTTAAACAATCTGCTTTCAAATACTGCCTCTTTTACTTGACACTGTGAACCTCTTTGAGGCTTTCTTGGCAGAGATGCTGGAGTGCTTTGGGATTTACTCCTCCTTTTTACAGATGAGGACCCTGAGGCAAACAGGGTTTAAATGACTGGCTCAAAGTCCATAACCATTAAATATTTGAGATGAAATTGGAACTCAAGCCTTCCTGTCCAGGACCAGTGTTCTGTTCTATTCACTATGCCACTTCACTGACCATAGAGATAGATACATAAATAGAAATAGTTAACTATATTTCAATACAAGTAATTTCTTTTGTAATCCCTTGTAAAAACAATTAACAACATTATTATGAGAAGCCCATTGATTTTAAGAGACTGACAAAGAGCACAAGTAACATGTGCACACACACACGATGATGACAAGTGTGCACACTCATAATATTCATGAATGTTTTGCGTTGTGTTTTATAGAAGAGTTTGGAAGATGTCCTTATGTTCAGATGAAGGTAGTCTCATTTAACAATAAATGAATATTGTCAATCACCACTCTTTTTTCTTCTGAAATAGCATTGTTGTTTAGGCATATTGTCTCCTTTTTATTTAACACTGTTAGCCCAAACTCTCAGAATTTAATTACTGGGGTTACTGTTAGGTATTATATGTATTTCGCGGAATATGGAATAGCTTTTTTTTTGTAAAATAAAAGACATTTTGTTCACAGACTGCTTTCTTCTAGTAGATAAGAGGCAAGAGGAGCCTTAAGAATTTAAGACAAGAGAATAAGTACCATCTTTAATAGTTTTTTTTTCTTGGCCTTGTTCAACATTCTTCCATTGTTGAGATTATTTTTGGTGGATTTGTTGACCTAACCTGTAGAAAGCAATTAATGAGATTGAGAGCTCCTGAGTATAAAAGTGCTTTGAAAATTTGAATTGGAGCCTAGCTGATAAAAGATAATTTTTCTTAATATTATATTAACATGACAAAAAACAAATGAACCCACACAGATAGGCATCTCCAATGAATTCTTTACCTGTTTTATTGCATATTTGAAATTTATTTGTTTTATGTGAAGAAAATTTGCCCTTCAAAAAATTGTTATGAGTTGTAGGAACAAAATTATAGAACTAATTAGAAGTAAATAGAAATAGTAGTAGAGTAAAACATGTATTCAACACAAACTTAAAGTGTCACTTTTAGGAAATACTTCATTTAAAATAATAGTATCACTATCTACTGCCATGGACAGAGTGGATTTTATAGACAATACTTCTGTCCTGATTATACTCTCTCTTAAATTCTATATAAAATTTATGAACTGTCACTGAAATGGGCAGATAATATTGTTTTGGGTGACAGGGGGATCATAGGAAGACACAAAAATGAAATAAAATTATAATCTTTTAGCATATTATACTCTAGTGTCTCATAGTCAAAATGGGGGAAGAGTGATGAAATACCTATTCTTACCCCAAAACTTTAAAAATCACTTTCTCAGTTTCAGATAAATTCCATTATATTATTTTTTTTTAAATGCATGTATTTGTTTTTAGAATTACAAAGCTGTTTTTTTTTTCTGCCTCTTACTTCCCCTTACTTCTAGGGTAAACACACAAAAAAAACCAATAAAACAAAAGAAATAAAGGAAAGAGAGAATGAAAGACTTTCTTCCTCTTAGGTTACCAGGGAAAGCAATACAGATTACCAGTAGATTGGGGAGCTCCCATGTGACAACCTTAAAGAAAAGATGGTTATAGTTGTTGTCCTTCGTCTTTGAAGAGCACCAAAATGAAATCACCATTGTAAAGTGAAATTTAGGGTGTCTGACTGTCCCTAATCAGACCAATGAAAGCTTGGAATGTTCTAGCACAGGTTGGGCACAGATAGTCCATATGAATATTTGGGGTGACTATCCCAAATTAACACATCCTGCATTTACTTTGTGCTATCTCAATTCTGCTTTGCTCAAAGAGCACAGCACCTTTTCTTATGTGGGCACGCCATGTTGAGTGGTGCTGTGCCAGTGTCTCCCATGTTGCACAGTCAAATCCAAAGTTCTTGAGAGAGGCCTTGAGAGTGTCCTTGTATCATTTCTTCTGGCCACCATGTGATCGCCTGCCCCATGCAAGTTCTCGTTAATATAGTCTTTTTTGGCAAGCGTACATTTGGGATTCTAACAACGTGGCCAGCCCATCAGAGTTGTGCTCTCTGAAGCATAGTTTGAATACTTGGCAGTTCAGCTTGAACAAGAACTTCAGTGTCTGGTACCTTATCCTGCCAGATGGCCCTCAGAATCTTCTGAAGACAGTTCAAATGGAAACAACTCAGTTTCCTGGCAAGGCACTGGTAGACTGTCCATGTTTCACAGGCATACAACAATGAGGTCAGCATAATGGCTCTCTAGACCTTCAATATCGTAGTCAGTCTTATACCTTTTCTCTCCTAAACTTTTCTTTGCAGTCTCCCAAACACTGAGCTAGCTCTGGCAATGTGTGCATCAAACTCATTGTCAATGTGTACATTCCTGGAAAGTACACTACCAAGGTACATCCACAGCATTCAAAACTTCTCCATTAGTTGCAATTGATGATTCTACATATGAATTGCATGGTAGTGGCTGATGGAGCATCTGTGTTTTTTTGGTGTTAATTATTAGGCCAAAGTTAGCACAGGGAGCAGAGAATTGATCCATACTTTGCTGCATCACAGCTTCAGAGGCTACACTGAGTGCACAATCATCTACAAACAGAAAATCATGCAACAAAACTCCCTCCACTTTGGTTTTGGCTAGTAGACTTTTCAAATTGAAGAACTTAACCATCAGTACTGTAGTTGACCTTGATGCTGTGTTCATCCTCATTGAAAGCAATTGTCAACATGGCTGAAAACATCATGATAAAAAGCCTGGGGGCAAGCATACAGGCATGTTTTACTCCATTGGTGACTGGGAAGACACAAGAGCTTTGTCCATTATCCAGAACCCAGGCAAACATGCCATCATGAAATTGATATACAATATTGATGAACTTCTCCAGGCAACCAAATTTTGACATAATTTTCCATAAACCCTCATGACAAACAGTGGCAAAGGGCTTGGTCAGATCTATAGATGTTGTGTACAGACCTCTTTTCTGCTCCTGGCATTTCTCCTGGAGTTGTTGGGCAGAAAACACCATATTGACTGTTCCTCAGCCCTTTTCTGAAGCCACACTGGCTTTAAGGTATATGACCATCTTCCAGGTGAAGGATCAGCCTATTAAGGAGAACTTCATCAAGAATTTTGCCAGCAATGACTAAGACAGTGATCTCCCTGTGATTGTCACAGGACCACCTATTGCCTTTACCCTTATGGAGATGGACAATGGAGGCATCCTTGAACTCCTGGGGGATAAGCTCCTCTTGTCATATAACCTGGTAAATTTCAGTCAGCTTTTGTATGAGAAATGGTCCCCCTACCTTGTAAATCTCAGCTGGAATAGAATCAGCACCAGGTGCTTTGCCACATGAGAGGAGCCTAATGGCCCTCAAAACCTCTTTTTCAGTTGGAAGTTCAGCTAAGGAGGGATTGAATTCAAATTGAAGTAAATGGTCAATGACCTCAGTATTGATTGATTATTGTCTATTAAGAACACTATGGGAGTGTTCAGTCCATCTCTCTAGGATCATGTCCTTATCACTAATCAATGTGATTCCATCAACACCAAATAGTTGTGATGTACCATAGGTTTTTGATCCATAAATAGCTTTCAGGGAATCATAAAAATGCTTTGGATTGTTACTATCAGCATAAAACTGAATTTTATCTGCTTTCTTACTGAGTCAGGAATCCTGCATCTCTCTAAGCTTTGTTTGTACTTTGCTTTTGATGGAATTAAATACTGCCTTCTTAGGGGTGGATGAATTATCCTACTGGTAAATCCTGTGGGGTTCTCATTTTTCATTTAGCAGCTTCTGAATTTCTCCATCATTTTCATTAAACAAGTCTTGGTGTTTGGGAGTGCTCTGACCCAGATGAGCAAATGCAGTGCTGTACACCAAATATCTGAAAGTGGCTCACTTCTTTTCTGCTCCACTGTTGCCTACTGTATGTTGGCTCAACTTTCCCTCCAAATCAGCAGCAAACTGTTCATGCTCAGAGAAGAGCTCTCATTTGTTGACATTAGTTCTTCTGGTAGTCATTTTTCCTTGGGGTTGGCACTTTTGATGAATGTGAATATTTAGCTTGGAAAGGATAAGTCTGTGATCAGTCCAGCACTCTGCACCACACATTGCCTTTGTCACTCTCTCATCTTGTCTGTCTCTTCTCCACACAATCACATAATCTATTAGATGCCAGTGTTTACTATGAAGGTGCATCCATGAAGTTTTATTGTATTTAGGTAAATACAAGACAGTGTTGGTGATGAGAAGATCATGCAACGCACAAGTCTTCAGCAGTAAGTGACCATTGTTCTTGTTGTTTCCAACTCCATTCCTTCCTAGGACTCACTGCCAAATCTGGTAGTCTGAGTCTGCTCTAGCATAAAAGTCACTCAGAATTATAAGCTTGTCCTCTTTTGGCACATTGACGATAAAGGTCTCTAGGTCTTAAAAGTTTTCTTTGACTTCTTCAGGGTTTGTCATGGTGAGTATATAGACACTGATAATGGTGGCTTGGCATTTTCCTGCAAGTAGCAATCACATTGTCATGAGACTGCCATTCACTCTTTTTGGTAGACATGCCAGCTTGCTGATTAGATTGGTTTTGATTGCAAAACACATGCCAGCTTCACAGTGCTCCCCATCACTGCGCCCACTCCAAAAACAGGGGTATCTACCTCCAACCTCAGTAAGCTGACCTTCATTTGCCAACCTTGTTTCACTCAGGGTTGCTATTTGGATGTGATACCTGTTGAATTCTCTTGCAACAAGAGCAGTTCTTCTTTCAGTTCTACTGGATTTTGTGTTGTCTATTAGTATGCACATGTTCCATGTGCCGATGGTGAGTGAAATCATCTTTGCAGATGTTTTCATACTTTTTTTTGTCTTTGACTGCATAGTGTGATTCCCTGCCTTCCATGATAATCAGGCCAGGGTTGGGTAAGCAGGCAATGCTCACAGCACCTTTTCTAGCCCCTTTCCTCACACCAGCAGGTAAGCAGTGAAATCCTTAAAAGGCTGCTCAGACACCCAGGGGTCTGCCAAGTCCCACTGCTGCTTCCAGTGAGAAACAACCCTATGTCCTGGACTACCTGTGTACAGGTTTGTGACTACAGTGTATCTGTACCTACTGCTTCATCACTTGCCTATCGACACAGGACTTTGAGGCATAATAGTGAAATGGTATGGGTGATGTCTTTTGATTCATGAATAAATTGGATTTAAGTGAGGCATAGTTGCATGAAGTCATCAGCCTTACTCTCTCCTTCAGAGTCATCATAGTCCAGTGGCAGGACAGAGTCAAGACAACTGACAATGACTCAAGATGCAGTGGATGACCTTGGCATCTTTGGTGTCTAACCAAGCTCTAAGTGCTCCACATAGCCTGATTAATCTGCCTTCATGTCCATTGGAACAAATTGTTCTCATCCACCCTTTCCACCAGATGAAGTCTTCATATGCTTGGGGTAGACACCCCCCCTAACTCACCAATGGGTTTGAGAATCCTTGGCTACCCTCAACCTGGTTTGGCCCCTCTGCCAAAATGGTTTACCAGGGTGTGGCCACTGCGCATGCTGCAGCTTCTTGGAGTCACAGGTGAGAGTTAGGTGGAACAGGTGGACACCAAAGGTGGAAGAGCCCTGAAAAGGGCTTGACAACTTCCACACCAAAGGTACTTGTACTGGTACTGATACTGGTACTGGTCATGGTCCTGCCTGAACACACATACACCCCTAAAGAAAAGATAGGTACAACAGTTATACACAATTAAGAGTCAGACACAGATGAGGTGACACAACTCACAGTCACATCAAGCAGATGACAAATCAATTAAAATATACTGATTCATAGCACATAGGAGGCACTTAATAATTACTGAGTGAACAAATGAATTATGGTATTTATTAATCATTTATTAAAAGTTTGTTATGGGTGGGACATTGTGAAAAACATTGAGAATAAAAAGGCAAACATGAAATCACCCCTGACTTCCAGAAACACAAGAAGCATACATTCTATTAGGAGAAGCAACATGAACATGGTAATGTTTTGTGCATGTGTGAACGAATGCATGTTTGCATGCATGAATACATATAGGCATGTGCATATGTGTATTATATGTTTTATTTATGATGCATATGTGATTTTTGTGGCGGGGTAGTATGTTGCAGGGGGGCACTAGAAAATGGAGACGTGGTAGATGGATATGGGGCTTTCTACAGGTAATGCTAATTGAGTTTAATTGCAAGAGAAGGAAATGCCTATGCATAGGCATGGAGACAAGTGATAGAATGTCATGTATGATGAAGAATAAATAGGCTAATTTGGTCTAATTCACAAAAGGGATTGAAGGGTAATAAGCCTGCAAAGAGAGACTGCAGTCAGATTGGAAAAGGCAATAAAAACTTAACAAAAGAAGTTATGTTTTATTCTAGAGGCAAGAAATCACCCTTAAAGCCTAGATCAGGGGAGTAGGGGAGTCAGACTTAAGGTTTGTTTTTTTAGGTTTTTCAATTTGGCAACTAAGAGAAGAAATTGCCATGAAGAAAGTTAGTAGGCAGGGAGATCTTGATAAAACTTTGACTCTCAGTTTCACAGTGCCCTGATCTACCACAATTATGTTCCAAGTAAACAAAGAATGTTTTAAGACTCTTCTACAACATTTCTGGATTTCTTTTTGGGACTCACACCAAAGATATTCATTTGGATCTCATTATTTCAATGTAACATGAAGTGAATACATATTTAATGTTAGAAACATAAAACCTTTGCAAACTATTGAATCATGGTGAAACAAAGCTTTAAAGATTTGATTGATGCTTACTTGCTCTTAAAATTTTCTTTATTTTATTATGTTGAATATATTTGTATTTACTTTTTTGTTTAAATTTTGTTTTCTTTGTGTCCCCTCTTATGTGGTTCTTAAAAGCAGGTAAGACTTTTGTCTCTATTTCCCTCACATGTAGAATACAGAAAGAAATTAATAAAGATTGAAATATATTTAATGTGTTGAAATTACTTTAATCTTTATATTTATTTTATTATTAGACTTGGTTTGGCCTCCTAGCTGTCAGTAAGCATAGGTAGTATGCAGGTAAATCAAGGCTGGATGTTGTCTTCTTTAGTCTTCAAAAAAGTTTCAGGTTAGACTTATGTCTATCTACCAGTTCTCAAATATCCCTAGTTTAGGTGTATCGATCTGGGATCAGAAAGTAAGCACATTTTTTGATCATTCTTAGGTTAAGGGCAGGTATTCTTTAATTACACTTTCAATTTGGCTATTTTTTTGGCTGCTTACACAAAAAGCTATCAAGAATATCTAGTAATATCAAATAGAAATCAGAGAAATTATTGAGATTAACATATACCAAAATCCAGATTTTCTTCTTGGTATGAGTTAAGCTCTCACCTCAAACCAAGAGAAAGGGACTGAACTCTGTATCACCAAGGCAATATTCATATCACGATGGCAACTATAAATATGCTGGTTAGTTCTGAATCATGAAGTATAACAGACACTTCATACAGAAGGCACAAGGAGAACATTGATTCAGACACCAGAAAGTCAGATCCCAACACCAGAAAGCCAAATCCATCATAGTCCAACCAAGGAGTCAATGCACGTTACCAATGCTGGGGACAACACCGTTCTCAAGCCTTCTCCCCCCTGCTGGGGCCTCTCCACAAGCAAACACTCATAACCACTTACCTGTGCTTGCCTGTGTCTTCTATCTCCTTTGCCCTAACTGCTCTCATCAACCTCATCCCAGCTCTACTCCACCCTTTCTGTTCCACCCATTTAGCAAGCTCCTTTCACCACATTTGAATTAGGCTTCCATGTGATTTAAGCAGGTCACATAGGCCTATTAATGGGTGGGAAAGATCTTCAAATTAAGCAAAAATCCACTAACCATGCAAACTCTAAAGAGAAGTCTTTTCCCAGCAGTCTCTAGGAACATAGATGAAGGAAGGCAAAGGACATAAATAGAGCCTAAACCCTTATTTGTCTTTTGCTTGGGAAATAAAATTCACCAAACAAAATCCACATTTTGCTCTAACCTGTCCAAATTTGTGTCCAACAAATTACCTAAAAAGGTCATGCTTGCTTTCAATATTCTCTCAGTCAAATCACAAAATAAAGCATAGGGCTCTCTGTCAAGAAAACCTAACCCGGACTTTCAAAAAAGTAGGGTACATATGGTTTTTATGTCTATTTGCATGTTGATAGCCATTATGAATATTGTTTTCCTGATTGTGCCTCTTTTACTATATCAAGTCTTCTAAGTCTTTTTTTGCTAAATTTATTGAAATTAAAGATTAATGTTCTAAAGGTATTGTGAGATCATTCTCAATTTCTTCCCAGCCACAGAAATACCCAAAATTTTAGAATGAAATAATAAGCAAAAAAAAATTACTTTTGGTCCATATCTTGAAGACATTCACTTACTAACATGCTATGCTTTAATTGGTTTAAATTAAAATTTTCAAACCAAGGAAAATCTAATGATAGAATTCACCATATATTTCCTAGTGATAACTACACAGAGAGAGCTTGGTAGTGTTGTGGGCCTAGAGAATAGGAAGTTAAGCTTATACCTAAGAAAATATGAGTTCAAAATCCTCATATAGACATGTAGTAACTTTGTGACTGTGGACAAGGTACTTAACCTCCCTGATCTTCAGACAATTTTTTTTAAAATCAATGTATTGAGTTATACTTAGGTTACATCTTTATTAGGGGAGATAGATGTTATACCTACGCAATCTCAGATCCTTTATGAAATGACTTACATGACAAAGCCACATATCAGATACTGAATAATAATGATTGTGTCCTCTTTTGTTCCATCCTTAGAATATGAGATTCTTAGAAGCAGGTAAAACTTTTTCCTTTATATTCCCCACATGTAGAATATAGAAAGCACTTACTAAAGATTGAATTGAATTAAATGTGTTAAAATTGCTTTAATCTTTACATTTATTTTATTATTAAAATTGTTTTAGCATTCTCTGCTAAATATTCTATGCCAGAACTTCAAAAAATGTGTGTGTGCATATGCATGCATAAAAGTGTGGATATACACTCATGCATATGCATATGCATGTGGGTGTATATACATACGTATAAACATGTATGAACATATATGCACATTTTCAATTTCCTAAAGAAATCTGTGATTTTGTGATTATGCAAATTAGCATCTCAAAGGGCCAAATGTCCCTAAATTTTTTTCACAGTGCTCACAGCTGGACCCAAGAAATTGCTGCAAATAAGAATGATTTTCATCTTTCAACAAATTTCCCCTAATGTAATAACCAAACTATTCATATAATTTTATCCCAAAGTTAGCCTCACTTCTAATTTCAGTTTGTTGCTCACCTGAACTTTAAGAAACCTTACTTTCACTATTTTCCTTAGTAAAAATATCATTAACTAAATTGCCCTACTTAGGGCATTGCTTCAAACTATTTTTTTCTTTTTCTTTTTTTCCATTATGTTGACTGACATTCCACATTGAATGCCAGTCATTAGCCAATTTTTCAGTCTATTTAAATCCTCTTGAAGATTCTTCACATCCTCTTTGCTATCAACAACACCTGCTATATTTGTACAATTAGCAAATCTTGAGATTGTAGCACTTCCTTTCTTCAGAGTCCTTTGCATTCACAATAAGTAAGTCAAATCCCAAATCTGAACATTGAATAACTCTGCTTGTTTCATGAATTTAAGGAGCTGGAATTATATCTAAAGTGGAGTTCCTAAGGATTCCATTGTTTTGAATGATTATGTTTTTAATATCTTTAATTCTTACACATTATGTCAAGTTTATTCTTCACATGCCAATTCCATTACTCAACATGCTTTTGCTAAGTTCATAATTTCAAATAATGATAAGAACAAAAAAGCTAAGAATATATATTTGATATAGGATCATATTTGCACTGTAGTCTTACTTGTTGTGAAAACATAAACTTGAATTCTCAAAAACTGTTTTCCAGACCTAAGTCCTCTTTCCTTGTTACCAAAATTTGAGCATGTACTGGTATGTGTTTAAGACTAGATCACAATAAATGAATGAATGAATGAATAAAAAATAAATGAATTCAAAAAAGAAACAAAATAATCCTATACTTGACTTACTTCAGTATTGATCTGAATCTTTAACATTTTCTCCATCACTTTATTAAATCTAGACAATTGTTGAGACAATAAATCAAATCTCAATTTGTTGCATTTGCTGATTTCCATTTAAATGCTCAAATTGAAAATGTAACACTAGGTTTCTCCAAGCTTTCATAGAGCAAGCCCCAGAATGCCCCTGAATAAAAAAAAATTCTTTAGACTTGTGCATTTCTAGAGTTGCTTGCTCACCCTTTTGCCTATCTAGTAAAGTCTGAACTCTTTTTTGTGGTATTCAAAGTTATCTACAAGTGTGCACTACCATATTTTTGCTTTATCTCCAATTACCTTTACAATGCTATTTTGCTCTGTTCTCCAGTCTAACCACACAAATCTGTACCCCACTCACTCACTCACTCCATACACACATTTCTGACTTCACTCATATCTCTTCTACTCAAATGACCCTTCCCCTTTTCTTCTTTTCATTTGTTGAATTTATACCTATTCTTTAAAGTTCGACTCACATGGAATATTTTCCTTTCAGCTTTCAATGACTCCTGGAGTAGGTGATAACCTTCCACCTCAGACCTTATAAATATTTTATTTTTATCACTTTCTAAAAATAGTCAATAGGACATGATATGTGACTAAAATGCAATGAATCACATTTTATGTAAATTTAATATGTTCTCTATTATTAAGTATAATGCCTTAAATGTGATTATTTTTTATAATATGCATTATATGTATAGCCGGAACTACAGGTATAAAAGTAGGCACTGAGAAATCATCTAACCAAACAGATCAGCTGCATCATGTTATATGTGAGAAAAATGTGTTTTTATCTGAGTTGTAACCCCAAGTATGAATATTATTGTGTACTCTAGGCCATTTAAGAAGCAAGTTCTTTCCTTCTTTTGCTTTTCAGGCTATGATTATCCAGAGTAGGTTGGCTTGGAATTAAAGATGTGCAGAGCCATCGTGGTAAAGACAAGGTAGGGACTCACCTGAGCCCTCCAAAATTTCCCTTCAAACCATATTAAAATAACATCTCAAATAAATTCTAGAGAAGTAGAACAAAAAAAAAAAAAAAAGGACACGAAAGAATTTTCCAGCCCAAGAAATGTTTATCACACTAGTGTGAGAATGAAGCCCAGTTAAGCCCAGGCAATGTTTCGGAAAGACAGCAGCCTGTCTGAGTGGTGACTGAGTCAGCAGAAGAGGGTTCCAGAGCTCTCAACTCACAAACAGTAAGTCAGTCAGACAACTGTCAGAAAGCGAGTGCAAGGATTTCCTTGCTGGGACTGGGTGCAGGGCTCTGTATCATTGCCTATACCCATATCCAACTTGCACTCCTGAATCACAGTCCCAGGGTGAGGAAGAGCTACCACCCCCGAGTTTGCAGGATCAGGGGAGTAGGGATGCTAGTAATAGTTCTAGGGCAGAAAAGAGTGCTTGTCAGTACTCATAGACAAAAACACTAACCAGGAGAGTAGTTCTTCTTACATCTTTTTAGATCATGCCATCTTATAAAAATTGAAAACTCACAGGTCACCAGTACTAGCTCTGAAAACAGCTACAAAAAACAAAGCAAACAAAATAAAAAAAAAAAACTGAAACTTGAAACAGCTCTCCCTTCCACCCAAGAGTAGAGACCAACTTCAACATAAAGGTTAAATCAAGAAATTGGCTGGAAAAGGAGCAAACAACAACAAGAAAAAGAATCTGACCATAACAAGTTACTAAGTTGACAGAGTAAACAGAAAAAGACCACTAAGTCAAAACATATATATCCAAAGCCTCAAAAAAAGTAATTGGTCTCAGGCCAAAAATAAATTCTTGGAAGAGCTCAAAAATATTTTTTAAAATCAAATAAGAGATACAGAAGGGGGAAGGTAGTAGAATCAGGTAAATTATTTTATAAAAAGAGGCACAAAAGAACTTTTCCAGTGGAGGGGAAGATGGGAAAATTGGGGGGAGCACTTGACCCTTATCTTCATCCGAGTTTGCTCAAAGAGTGAATAATATACACACTCAGTTGGATATGGACATCTGTCTTACCCTACAGGAAAGTAAGAGGGGCTGGTTCACAGAAAAAAAGGGCAGATTGTGGGAGGTCCAGTAGTCAGAAGTAAAACACTTTTGAAATTAGACAACATGAAAGATGGGAGCATCTCTGTCTTCGTAATCATGGTAGTAGCATAAATAGAAGGGAAATGAAATAGAGAAAAATAAAAATCTAGTAATCAAAACTGTGAAAAAAATTGCAACAAGTTACTCTGATAAAGGCCTCAATTCTGAAATATATAGACAACGAGTCAAGTTTATAAAAATACAAAACATTCCCCAATTGTTAAATGGTCAAAGGACAGTTTTCTTCTTGTTGTTTGCTCATTTTTCCAGCCTATTTCTTGACTTTCATACTTATGTTAAAGTTGGTCTTTGCTCCTGGGTGGAAGGGGAACTGTTCTAAGCTTCAG
The DNA here is from genome assembly GCA_028533205.1 of Lagorchestes hirsutus. Taxonomy (NCBI): domain Eukaryota; kingdom Metazoa; phylum Chordata; class Mammalia; order Diprotodontia; family Macropodidae; genus Lagorchestes; species Lagorchestes hirsutus. The sequence goes on from CM052677.1 coordinate 103,267,888, forward strand.
TTCTGTGTTTTTGGTGGGGATTTTTTTTATGTATATAGCTATTTTTAGAGCTACTTCTGGTGACCTGTAAATTTTCAATTCTTATAAGGTGGTATGATCTAAGGAGAGATGTGTTTACTATTCTTCTGGCCAGTGCTCTGGTCTATGACAGACAGTTTTCAAACAAATAAATTAAAGCTATCTATAGTCATGTGAAGAAATCCTCTCAATCACTATTGAATAGGTGAATTCAAATTAAAACAACTCTGAAGTACCACCTCACACCTACCTGATTCAGGTATCATGACAGAAAAGGAAAATGACAAATGCTGGAGGGAACGTGAGAAAATTGAAACACTAATGCAATTTTGATCAAGTTGAGAACTGATCCAACCATGTTGTAGGGCAATTTGGAACTATGCCTAATGGTCTATAAAACCATACACATACCCTTTGAGCAACACCATTATTTAGTCTGTTTCCCAAAAAGGTAAAAAACAAAAAGGAAAAAGACCAATATGTACAAAATATTTATAGCAGCTTTTTTTGTTGTGGCAAAGAATTAGATATTAGGAGTGAGCTCATCAACCGAGGAGTGGCTGAACAAGCTGCAGTATATGATTGTGATGAAACACTTTTGTGAGATAAGGAAGGAGGAGCCGGATGCTCTCATTAACGACCTAGAAAACTCATATGAACTAATGCAAAGTGAAATGAAAAGAATCAGGAGAACACCGCACGCTGTAATCAAACTACCGCCAGTTGTGAATGACTTAGCTATTCTCGGCAAGACAATGATGAAATATAATTTAGAAGGACTTATGAAAAATCCTATCCACCTCCAGAGAAAGAACTGATGGAATCTGAATGTAGAGCAAAGCATACTTTTTTTTTTCATGAAATGACTAAAATGACTAATATGGAAATAAATGCTTTTCATGACTGCATATGTGTACCTATTTCAAATTGCTTGCCTTCTCATGGAAAAAGAAGGTGATGGAGGAGGGGAGATATTTTCAAAATTTTAGCAAATATTAAAAATTGTATTTACATATAAATGGGAAAAATAAAAAAAATAACTTTCAGAAAAGAATAGATTTATCTGCCTTGAAAGCAACATTATTCTTGTCTACATTCATAGAGCTCCAAAACTTTTTTCCAGATGTTTTGTAAAGGAACTTGTTGATTTTTTTTCTCCAAAATATATGTCTATTGAATTTGATATTGTGATAGGTGCCATAAAAGACAAAAAGATTAATTTTTAAGACATATTTCCAGTCATTAAGTAGATTACACTCAATGTGCTGAGGGGAATTTTATAAACCCCCCAAAAAGTCTATAAACAAAATCACTTAAATCTATAAACAAATCTATAAGTTGTAATACTGACTAAAATGTAAAAAGTCAAAAAGACAATTAAAAACACTAAGGTAGCTATGAAGAAGGATGGAAAATTTTCAAATGGAAGATTAAAGAATGCTTTCTGAAGGAAGGATCATGTGAACAGAAGTTAGAGTGGTAAATAGAATTTCAGCAGATGCAGATGAAATAAGAAAAGACATAAAAAGAAACAAAACACAGCACACTGGTTTGATCATGTCATTCCTTCCTCAACAATATCTTAAGACTTTATTGCCTATAGGAGCCTGAAGTATAATTCCTGAACACTACATAGGAGGTCTTTTACAATTAAATTCTAACTTACATTTCACATTCTATCCCTTACTTCCCTTTTCCAGTTTACTTGTGGTCTAAGAGATCTTGTAGGCTATTTATATAATTATACCTTCAATGCTGACTCATTTCAGTGAAGCTTCTCTCCATGCTTCTCTGTTTCTTGATGCATATAGTGTTTTCCTGAGACACTTGTTCCTGATTTTCACTACTGGATCTCACTTTCAACATTTCTCCTGAGCACATATACTGTCTTGATTCAGTCTGCTTGTGTGGCCCATCCTTATTCTCCCTCTTGATCTTTCTTCCCTTTCCACTATCTTGATCTTCTGTGGCACATAGATCCCAACGTGCTGACCTTTTTCTGATTCTCATTTCCTGGCATATTCCTCATGTGGATTTTCCATTTCCTTTGCCTTTCTTTTATATTAAGATTCTGTCATTTTCCAAATTACTGGGGGTCATGTGAATGACAAAAACTTTAGTGCAGGCCTGTGTATAGGTTAGTATAAAGATTAGTGTCCCCATTTATTGTAAAGTCCTATATAGCCCTCTTCTTCCATGATCATTGTGGTGTACATATATATAACATGCGGTTCAAGGGGAGACCATTATAGTTTATGGTCTGAGGTCTGAGTGTATTCAGTATTATAACTGTCAAAGAAGGGCACAAGCCCTGTAGAATTTCAAGACTTCATGATTTTTGATCTAGTCCCTGATGGGAAAAATATGCCTAATGCTAATTACACTAAAGACCATAACAAATAGTAAACAGTAAATCCATTAATTTATTTAGAAAGAAATCAGAGCAAACCAGAAACTACAAAGAATGAATGAGCTCTTCAGATGCGAACAGGTCACCAAAGAGAGATGTCCAATTTCACCAAAGGGAAAATTTGCCTTGAAGACTAGGAACTATGAAGCAAGCTGGAAACTGGAGACTTATTGAAGAGAAGGCTTACCTTATGTACCTGTCGTTTTGAAAATCTGTCTGCCTGTCTCTCTCCATTGTGTTTTGAGTTGATACCCCCAAGAGTGTAGAAACATTCATGTCCTATCTTGATTAAAAATTTGTCTCTTCTCTAAAAAGCTTTCATGCCATCTCCCCCACCCCCCCATATTCCTCTTTTTTATTTATATAAGAGGCAACAGCTGATGTAGCGGATAGAGCCCTGGGCCTAGAGTCAGGAGGACTAGAGTTCAAATGTGACATCAGACACTCACTAGCTGTACTAATCACTTGACGTCTGTTGGTTTTGATTTCCTCAACTGTAAAATGCGAATAAGAAAAAGACCTATGTCTCATGGTTGTAAGGATAAAAAAATGAGATAATGTTTGTAGAAAGCACTAAGTACAGTGCCTGACACAGAGCAGATGTTACATAAATGTTTATTCCCTTTCCCCCTCCACTTTCCTCTTCCTGTATGCAGTTTCCTGTCAGCAATTTTTCTACCATTTAGAATAGTCTTTTATAAAATATTAGAAATAATGATGATAATAATAATTAGCAGGGATATAGAAATTTAAGGTAACAAAGCACTATATATATATGTATATATGTATGTGTTTATGTGTATGTATGTATGTTGAAAGCAAGATCTGTCTCTCTCTCTTTCTATATATATATATGTAGATATAGATGTATGTATGTGTGTGTATGCATGTGTGTATGTATGTATGTATGTGTGTATGTACGCATGTATGTGTGTATGTATAAATAAAAATTTAATTCTCAGAAAACCCCTGTGAGGTAGGTGCTATAATTATACCCATTTTAGAGATAAGGAAACTGATGCTGGAAGAGGTTAAGTGAGTTGCTCAGGGTCACATAATAGTTGCTAAGGTGAGATGTGAACTTGGTTCATCCTGATTGCAAGACTAGAACTCTGTCTGATATACCACCTTTCTTCCTCAGGCTTAACTGATAACCTGAGTTACATGCACATTACATTAATGTTATGTATTTGTGATATATGTGTACATACTGTCATTTAAGAAAAAACCCCAAAACCTGACATACTTTTAGAGATAATTTTATTAGATCATTTGTGTGGAAATACTTTATTATATTATTTGGAAAACTAACTATTTATATTTCACTTTATGTGACTACTGATTGTTTGAATGAAGAATGTTTGCTGTGACCTCAGTAATTTTACAGGAATGAAAGAAATGACTACAAGACATTTATCTTTTGTGTAATAATATAAGTATTATAACTGCAATTCAATTATTCTAAAAATCTATATACTGGCAATTATGTGCTAGGCTTTGCGCTACTTCTTTTACATTCATTATGTTATTTCCTCTTCTATTATTATCTTTATTTTACAGATAAAGAAACTGAGGCAACCAGAGCCTAAGTGACTTGCTCAGGATCACTAAAATAAATAGGTATATTTGAATGTATACATATGTAGAAATGTATATGTCTTAATAGCCATGTACATACACATTTACAGGTCCATGCACCTTCATATGCTATAGTTAAATAGATAATTTGAAACATTTGGCTCAATTCTATTTGCTAATCAAGGGTGTTCTGGGTCCATCACTCCTTTTTATAACCTTCATTTCAGTCATTCCTAAGTTTTTAGCCCAATTGTTCTTATATTTTTTGTATTTTCTTTATTTTGTGGTTGTGTTCTTGACTGTGCAACTCCTATGCCTCTTTTCTATATTAACTACTTTCTAGTCACTACAATGTCCTCCATACTTCTAATTTGACATGTCTTAGCTCATTCTATATTTCCTCCTCTCCATACTTTCACAATTTTGCTTACTGTGTATCCAATATTATCTTAACTTACCATATGAATGATTTGGTATATAGCATGATAAGAATTTAAAAAAAAATTCATTCTTAGATTGAAGAATGGAAAAGAAATTCAGGAGAAAAATCTTCACTTACTCATGCACTTTAATAAATGTCTTCTTTTATTTTACAATTTTTCATTCCTTTTTATATCCTGCAATTCCTTTACTAGTTTCATAATATTTTTTCTTTAATACCTTCTCTCCCATTCTCTTTTCATTTTAACTTCTTATTTTGTCATTCACTTATTTTCTAACTACTTTAATTGCCATCTCTTTCTTCTTTTCTTAATTATGTACTTTCATTTTCCATTACTTTAGTACTTTATTCTATTTTAGCATCCATTTTCCCAATAACTATGCTTTACCTACACATTATTTCAGTTTCTCACTATTTTGTATAAGAACACTGTTAAGAGAGATTATTGCATCATTGATTAATGTTGTCTTTAACAGCAATATTTCATCTAATATGTCTTTGTGTGTTGCTATCTACCATTTTTATTGATGACTTACATGAAGACAGAGTGATTATCATGATAAAATGGGGAGACATAACTTACACATTGAGTGACAAAACTCATATTCCAAAAGATCTTGACAAGTTAAAAAAACAGCCTGACTCTAATAAGATAAATCTAATGCAGGTAGATATTATGTTTTGAATATTGTTATAAAATTGAACTGCATAAGTGCAGGATAGGAGAAACATTATTGGGCCTTAAGGAAATCATACTCAAGGTGATTCAAAAATGTGATATTGTTGCTTCAAAAGTAGTAGAATGTTTGGAACAAGGGAGATAATGGTCATATCTGCTTCTTCTGATGTTATCTAGAAATTTAGCTTCTGGATAAAATATTTTAGGGAGACCAGTAAGACAAAAAACATATAATACTGATAGGGATGAATACAACAGAAAGTTCTCTAAAAAAAACAGTGCAAATATACATGTGTAAGTAAGATTTCTTTTTAAATCAAGATGAGAGTACATAAGATGACAGTAATCAAGCCTTCCTTACATATATCATAGCAGATGAATGCAAACTTTAAAATTCAATTTAACAACATTTATTAAGCACCTACTATGTACCAAACCTAGTGCTAGACTTGGGATATGAAGTGAAAATGAAACAATCCTTGCCATTGAGAGAAAAGAGAGAGAGGGAAAGAGGGAGAGAGAGACAGAGAGAGAGAGAGAGAGACAGAGACAGAGACAGAGACAAAGACAGAGATTGTTAAAATTAATAGTATATTCCTCAATAAAGAGTGAGTTTTCTACTTTTTCTCCCTGTAAGAGTGTCGATGCTGGTGAGAGAATGATTCTTAGTAAGTATGTTAAAGAACAGAATCCTTCAGTGTTTATAATCTCTTGTGTCTTACAGATTCAGATACAATTGCTTTCTCTATTGCACTTAATGCTTCTTTTTTTTCTTTTGGAAAGTGAGAATCTCAGGAGAAAAACTTGATATAGAAACCCTACATCCTAAATATATAATATAAATGTCACAAAGCTCTTTTTAAAAAGCAGCATCCCTCCCCCCACCTGAGAAATAATCCCTAGACATTAATCCAATAGATTGATACTTAAAAATGCAACAGTAATCTGAAACAAGTTCGAAGCTATGAGTTACTGTTCAGGATGTCATTTCAAGCCATCTGTCCAAATATTTATTATTATAATCCTGAGAGTTAATGTGATAGGGGTCTAGCCAAGGAGGACCCAGGTACAGTCTTGCCTCTGATATATCTGAGAAGTCACTTATCCTCTCACTGTCCAGCAAACTCTCTAAGATAATAAGTTACTGAGGTATTGACATTGGTCAAGAGAATCCTTTACATGAGTAAAATCATGGGTATTGATCTAATGCATGAAGGTATATTGGGTAGAGAGACAGCCTCAGTCATGAAGACCTAGATTCAAGCCCTGCCTCTGATACATACCATCTGTGTGAGCCTGAATAAATCTCCCCTGGCCCTCGAAAACTATATCTCTAAGGTTTTTAATTGTGAAGAATATTCCAAGCAGTCATAGTAGATAGAATTTTCTTATTTGTGAGTTCTATATCTTAATGAAATTATAGGTTCATTCTCCATCCAGGATAATGTATATGCCCCCAAAATGGCAGCATTAACTTAAAAGTTATCTCTTTCCCATTGTGTGTCTTGCCATATGTCCAATATTTATTTAGAATATTCTTGATTAGTTCACCAATACAAGCAATGTTAGATAAAAACTATCTATACTAATAATTACAGTACAATGAAATCTCATCTATGAGAACCTACTGTTTAGGAGTACATGGAGATGCAATCAAGCAAAGGGCATTGGCATTCTGAACATGTCTTTATTGTGAAAAAAATCAATATATTTAAATGTAAGAGCTGGCATTAAATGAGAAAAATACAAACTTCTTGTCTGATACAACAGTGAAACCTAGTGATAAAATTCTTTTATGACCATGCAACTGAAATCTAATATCTCAATTTTTCATCATTTAAGAAACTTATTTTTAGCCTGAGTTCAAACACTGAAGAAAATATTCCCTGGCAATCAATAATCTTCAATCTTCATTTACTGTAATTGTTAAGAACACACACAGATGCTTCAGGGAAGGATGTATATTGACTATGTATCTCGAGTTCATATTTAGAGAACAGTCTATTATGCTTGTAAAAGGAACATCTAGTAGAAACATGCTTGGGATTTTCCCCTATGGTGAACTAACCAACAGTTAGAAGTTGCCATGAATTGAAAGACAAAGTTTCCAGTTTTGCGTGGGGTTGGTCCTTCTCCTTACTCTCATCAAACTTCTCACTGTTCCCACCAATCCAATTGCCATTTACTAACATCTATTGTGTGCTTACTATTCCTAATATATTATAAATAATTTGAAATAGAGTCATTCCATTACACTTCAGACAACTCTAATTGTTAGTGAGATTTCCTTGCATAAACTTAAATATGTGTGTGTGTGTTCATCCTTCATTGCCAAAGAAGACCATGCCATCAGAGAAATGATGACATGACTTTCACTTGACATTGTTTTGAGTGAGGGTGGACTGTGCAGGTCACCAGTCTCACTTCTCCTCCAGAGCCATCTGAATCCAGTGACCAGATACTCATCAGGATGACTGGAGATGGCCCAGAATGAGGCATTTGGGGTTAAGTGACTTGCCCAAGGTCACACAGCTAGTGAGTGTCAAGTGTCTGAGGTGAGATTTGAACTCAGGCCCCCCTGACTCCTGCAATGGTGCTCTCTCCACTGCACCACCTATCTGACCCAAACTTATATATACCTGTTCCATTATTGAGTCATTACTCCTAGTTCTGCCTTCTGTGTCTAAGAACAATCCTCATCCCTCTTCCAAATGATAACTCCTCAAATATTTGGAAACTGATAAAATACATACTTTGTGACAAAAGGAACTTCTTTTTTAATCTTTATATTCTCAGGAATCAGTACAATGCCTGGTAAATGCTAAATGCTTAATAAATTATTATGGACTGATTGATTGTATTTACTCTAACTCTTACATTCTACTAGCTATGTACCCCTAGTTCCTTCAACCTCAGTCTTAGGTTGCTATTCTTATAATTCTCCTTGGGAATTTTTCCTCACCTTCCTAAAATATGACCTGCCTCCAGATGGAGTCTGCCCAAATCAAATTATGTTTGGACTATCTTTATTCTGATCACAATCTCTTGGTTATTAGAGTTTTTCAGGTCTTCATTCAGTCCCTATCCAGTAAGCAGCATACTGTGGCAAAGAAATAAAGCTTAAATAACTAATGAGGTGTTAGATTCCCATGTGAACAAATTATTACTGGAACCTACAACATCTCCAAGAGCTGGTGTCAAAGACATTACATTGCAATGAAAAGTCTCAAACTGCTTAATAAGGATGATTTGACTTGAGCCAGGGCCTTGTCAGTATATCAGACAAGTGGAGGTTCTTAGACAAAGCATCTCTAAAATGCTGTTGTCTCTCTACACATCTTAACACAGTCTACATCATAGGTCCTTAATCTGGGGCTCACAGACTTTAGGGGATTCAGGAACTTCGTTTAAAAAAAATACAATTTTCCTTTTATGAAGTGATATCTGACATTTCCTCCTAATATTAAAAAAAAGAACATTAATCTGAGAGTGTTTATCAATTTCTAGAGATTGTCAAAGATATTTCTGATAACAAAAATGCAAGTACTCTTGCTCTTCTGTATTGCCAAGGCATCATTCGCAGCGTTGGTGGTGACTATGAATATGCCAGCATAGTTCTCAGTCACAAAGTATAAAAGATTCTCCATAGAGAAGGCAGCAGGAAAGCATTTATTTAGACACCAGAAAGCCAAATTCCAGAACCAGAAAACAAAATCTCTCATGGTGACTGAGACATTAATAAACGTGATCACTGTAGGGGGCAAGGCCATTCTCAAGCCTCCCCTCTTCTGCTGGGGCCTCCTCACAAGCAAACACTCAGGAGCCTGAGCCTTGTCTGCCTGCCTGTGTCCTCCCTCCCTGCCCAGACCATGCTAGTTACTTCCTCCCAGTTCTGTTCTACCGTTCCTGTTCCATCTGTTCAGCAAGCTCCTCCAACTAAATGTCTTAGACCTCCAGGTGACTCAAGCAGGTCACATGGGCCTATAAAAGAATAAGAAAGATCTTTCCATTTATATTGCTATTACACTTTCATGTTACCTAGCTTACTTTACATATTTCCTAGCCCAGACCAGTTTGATGGCTGTGATCAGTAGCCAAGCCATGATTTGTATTGTTTAAGGTCAGAAATGTATAGCTAGAAAGTATGTAGAACTGAGCCATTACTGCCAATTTAATTTGAGTGAATGCATGATTATCTGTTCCCCTTTCATAGTTTTATGTACCAGTCTTCTCATCAAGAGCAGTTACAGTGTGTCACAACCTGAGCTTGGGAAAGGGCAGCTCCATGTACTTAGATCCCCTTTTAGAAAACTACATTTATCTGAATTGCAAATTCATCTGTGAGATATAATTGACCCTCTTTGTGAAATGTGTAGCTATCCAGATTATCTTAATATTATTATAAAAAATGTCTAGGAAAGCAGTTCTCAGTTTGAATCATGGGTTACCCCCCAAGAGGTTAGCCCTCCCAACACCTTTTTGCTTTGGTGTTTTAATAATCTCCTTTTTAACATTATCTTCCTGAGTTTTGTTTCTTTAATCAATGGGAAGACCCAAACTCACTCGATCTCTATCTGTCTGTCTGTCTGTCTGTCTATATCTCTCTTTCTCTCTCTTCCTCCCTCCTCCTCCACCCTCCCCCCCTCAATAAAAGAGGTAATTGAGACCCAGACTTTAAATAACCTGTCATTAATCACATATTAGAGTACGGTCAGAATTTGAGTTCATTCATCTAAATCCAAATCCAGACTTTTTTGCACTAATCCAAATTGGTTATGAAAAATTCTTTCCCAAAGCCTTCAGTTCCTAGAAGCATTACTGTTACCTTCTTATGCTGCTGAACCTTCATTTTTAAAGAGGACCAAGGACATCAAGGGATGATGTCTTGACTCAGGAGCTAATTGGATTTAAATAAGGCAGAGTTGTACAATGTCATTAGCCTTTCTCTCATTTCCAGAGTCACTGAAGTCCAGTGGCAAGACAAAAGTCAGGCAGACTGATCCTGGATAAAGCAGCAGCTTCAACCACCTTCATGACTACTGGAACAAATTTTTTCTCAACATTCCATTCCTCCAGGGAAGTTTTAACTGTGTAGATATTCCCCCTAAATTACCTGCAAATTTGAGATGTATCATGTTGATTCTTCTCAACCTGGTTTAACCCATCTGTGGAGAAAGTTTTATGTGTGGTTACTGAACATGCTGCAGCTTCTTGGAGTCATAGTTAAGAGTTGTGAGAAAGATGGACATCAAAAGTGAATGAGCTGCCCTGAAAAAGTCTAGGCAAGCTCTTAAACTCAGATCTCCCTGAACACCCCATTTACCCCTTACCTTTTCATACCAATCTTCAAGACTCAACATAAGACCCACCTTTTGCTGTAAGGACATAGCTTTAATTTGGCCTATGGCTAGACATCATCACTGCTCTCTTCTGATACAGAACTGTCTGACAATGACAAGAAAGCCCTTGAGAACTCAAGGTTTAAATATAGAGACAAATTGTCTTAATGCTCTTTCTCTCTGCAACTTTGGATAGTTGAGCACTGTTTGAGAGAGTCTACCTCATTTGGTAAGGAAATGATCAAACATCCCAATTTATTATTAATCTGTATTAAACTTTTGAGAATTTCTCAGACAAACAAGATGGGATTATTCAAATCACCTTAGGGAGGGGGAGGAAAGAACTATGCATTTTCTAACTCCTTTCCCATGCATTCCCTCAGGAGACATGAATCTTATTCAGAAAGGAAAATGTCCCTGAAGCTGAAAATAGTATTATTTTTCTTTCTTAAAGGTACAGCCATAGTCTAATGACAATTCTTTTTCTCCTACCCCTCTCTATCCCTTTTAAATCTAATAGGCTTAATTTGAGTTGTAACAGTCATCTTTTTATAGAATCCTATAATCTTGTGACTTTACAAACGATTTAGTATAACCCTCTCATTTTAGAGATGAAGAAACTAAGTCATTTACTAAGGGCATACAGCAAGATTTGGCAAAAAAACGAATTTCAAAATGAGATTTCCTGCCTCCTAACCCATCAAAAAACTTTTAGTGGCCCTAATACAAAATGCTGTGCCAACAAGTTATATTCGCACCTACATTATGCAGTAGAAGATTAATAAATCTTTAAAGACAATTCACTGATTTAACTTTTTTTTTACACTCTGTTTTGTGCCAGCAATTATGCAAACATAATTAGTACACTACAAATTGAATATTGACTTTAGATTTAGCTTAGTCATCATTATGAATATGTAAAAAATTTAACCAGTATTAAATCCTAAGCATACACTTGCTTTCATATTTTGTCTTTATTGTCTCTTACACCAGTCTCCCAAAGAGAATATTTTAGGCTAGTGAAAACTTATGATTTTTGCAAGATATCCTCTGGTACCCTTTAAAAATTTCAAACTGTATAGAAGCTAGGAACATATGGGTTTTGTGGAAGCAATTTTTCTTAATTCTTCTAAGAAATTGCCAATTAAGATGTGATTATAGAACGGTTAAAAAAGAAATGCCACAAAGGAATTTCCAGATGGCCATGAGAAGTAACTAGTGATGGGTGAAGCTTAAAACAGGTTGATAATCATGTGCAATTGGCAAAGGTGGGCCTATGCATCATTGTCGAGCACATTCATATAGTTTTTGCTTATCAAATCTGCTGTGAAGTTTTATTTTTTTGTATGTATGAGGTCATAGCTCTATACTTCAAACCCTTCCTATCCACTCAGAGCCCTGATTTTCCAGTTGATGTGATAGATTAATTCTTGATAATACATTCACTGATTATTACGAGAATTATTGATCTGTTATAACTTTCTTGCAACCTCTACATTTTCATGTGACCCTTTACAAAACAATAATTTAACCCAAAAGAGTGACTCAAAGTGTAAAAATTTCAGGAAACATTAAATGACAAATGATTCTTTAGATCATGTCCATTATGAGTTACCACCTAGTTCCTTTATTTGTAGGGTCAGTTTATCAGTGACTGAGGAGGAATTAGGATCATTCACTTGGTGAGTATGGGCTCCCTAACTGACTAAATATACTAGAGCTTTTATTTTTCCCCCACAGGGGAACCAGACAATGGAATAGCACAACAACAAACCAATGAGGATTTGTGATGCCCAAGGCTGCTTGACATACCAACAATCCTTTGCAGTGACTGACAGTAAACCCAGCTGGACATGCAGAAAATCAGCAACTCTAAAGCCAATTAAGCACATACCAGCTGTGAAGCAGACGCTGAGCCATCTGGTGGTTTATGGATCTATAAGAGACATCCTTATCTTCAGAGACTGCCCTGACTGTTGGTTATGGTAATCTTGGACAAATTCTGTTTTACGTGTTTTTTGGGGTTTTTTTTTTTGAAAAATCTTCTTATCTTATTGTCTGTGCTTAAGCCTTGACATGTGGACTGCTTATCACCAAGAATGCCTTCTGATGTATCAAAAAGCCACAACTCTTGAGTTTTGGAATTGTTCATTCCCCTTTTTTCCTGGATATACCCTCCACTTGGGAAAGGGACTTCCTGCCTAGAATCTCCTCATATTTATGCCTTTTCCCCTTCCTTTGTTTTAAAAAAAAGTATAAACTCACTTTTTTCAGCTACTTTTTGAATAAGTGAGAACACTGACTTACTCTTCTAGCTTGCAAGTTTCTTCTCAGACAATAAATTCATTTATAATCTGTGTAATCTGTGATCATTCTCTGGTTCATTCCAAATCACCATTTTTGGACCTGCGATTAATAGTTAACAGTTCACAGGGTGTTTTCTTTAAAAATTTAGATCTGGAAGAGATATTCTCATTTTACAAATGAGGAAAGTGATAACCAGAAGGTACAGATAGTAAAATACACAGGTAGGATTTTCTATTGAAAATCCCTCTGACTTTAAAGCCAGAAGATTATACTCTAACATTTAAAGAAATCAAAAACTATAGAAGCACAATTGCTTGTCAGAAAGAAAATGAGTTTTGAACCTATCAGTTTTGCCATAATAATCTGTCATACTGTCCAGCAGTTAGGGAATATGATGTAAAGGTTCATGAAGAGAGGTCAGGGCTTGACATGTATTCAATTGTTTAGTGATGAAAGTAGAATGTCTGAATATGAATAAAATATTGACAGGTATGCAATAAGAAAATAGGGCAGAAGCCTAGGACTGAATATTCCCATCTTCAGGAACTGGAAAGAGGAAACAGATATAACGAAGTCAAGAACAAAAGAATCTGAACTTTGTAGTTTGTTACAGAAGCCAAGAGGAAAGGGAAAGAAGGGTAAGGGAAGGGAGGGGAGAGAAGGGAAGGGAAGAGGAGGAAAGGAAAGGAAATGATCTAGGCAGTAAACCCCAAGTTAACTGGCCAAGATTATGGTAATAGGAAAAAAAGTCAAAGTCAAAGCAATGATGACAGACTTAAAGGGAGGGGGGACTGGAGTGAATGAAGGTCTCAATGAGAATGAAAAATGTATTTTGGGAGAACAATGCACAGGGAGAGATGGGAAAGTAAAAGGTTGTAGTTAGATAAATATCAGAAGTCTGCATCATGGAGCTAAAGTCCTCATGACTGGTGGTGAGATCAAGGATAAAGTTATCACTCTAACTTGATTTGACTTGTGATGAGTCATAATCAATTCAAAATGATAACAAACATAGAAAGTAGAAATGATTGAGATGACATCAGTATGTGCAATGTAGCTCCCAAATATGCCATCAGGACTGGAGTAAAGAGGAAAACTGAGGCAATTTATGAATCCCTTCAGAAAAGTAGGGCAAAGGTAGAAAGTTACAAAAGATCTGAAAAGGCTATTATTGTGTATCTGAACGAGTGATGAAAATGGAGGACCTAGAAGTGTCAGTGAGGTACAAGGTTTACCTAGTCTTCTCTTGACTGAGTATGTGGTAGAGCTTGATAGAATATGTAGACAATACTGGAGATAGTAGCTATGAAAGAATTTTTTTTTTGATAGAAGGCAAATTTCTCTGTGTGCAAAAAAAAAACAAATTAGAAAAAAGAAAAAATGAAAGAATTGCAAAAGGAAAAGATCTAACACACATGGAAGTCTGTCAACAATAGGACTGGCAGAGAAATACAGGAAGCAGAGGGCTGAATAGGGTGGGGATTTAGTAAAGAATGAACAGAGTTGAATGGAAATGAGAGTGGCTACACAGGTTAGAAGCAGAGGAAGGGAGTTTGCTTCTAGGGAGCCCACGTAATAGAAATTATTACAGCTGTCAAACAGAGTAGAACTGGCCTCTAACATGTGAATGGTTGGAGTTGGATAGAGTAGGCTAGAGACAGGAGAATTAGGACACAAACAGAAGTTTAATTTCAAAGTGAGGAAAAGTTTGCAAGTGGAAGTCCTCCTGAGGTGGAGGGTTTCACCTGCTGGGGCACAGGTTGTACTTTATGTATGTAAGTGGGCTGCATCATGACATAATCATGCTTAGCCATTCTCATGGCAGGCTTGTATATGGACAATGTAGGCATTCCTGGATCCTGTGGAAACAGTCTTTTCTATGGGAACAGAAGCAGCATCAGCATTAGTTAACTTGGCAGGAAAAGGAGTACAATGCCTGATTCTGTTCACTTAGGTATTATAAGAAACAGGTAGTGTGAATATGTTGAAAGGTGTGATGGATGGCTTTTAGATTCCTGGGAAATAAGGGCAGCTTAAACTAAACAGTTATTGATTAATATGAAACATAAATCCCTCAGTGAACACCTGGTGCTTGTCAAAGCATTACATTTTGCCAGAGGGTGAGATCATCCAGAGAGCAAAGGACTGTTGTTATGCTAAGTACAGAACATGGCCTGCTTGCTGGGTCTAAGTCCTGGGACACAGGGTATCTCTAAATATGTTGACATTTCCCCCTTTTGGTCAAAGGGAGAGGTTTTGAAATAATCCCTATCCTTATGGTCAATAAAGGAGAGGCACATATAAGCCAAGATGACACAAGAGGCCAGCATTTTTTCCACCTGGTTAGTTCTTCCAGGGGACCTATTGCTGAAATGTGCCCCATGTGTCAGTGCTAGCCATTATTTAATAAATAGCAGGAAGCAAAGCAAGGGAGAGAGGAAGAATGTAGAGGGCAGTATACTCAGTTCTCACCAGATTCTTGGGATAGCTGTCTCATCTGGATGTTGGCTGCTTCTAGGTCCATACTGGATAAACTTTGAGAACCAGGGAGAGTTCTGCCATCTACTCAAGAGCAAGGGCTTTCTTCAGATGATGCAGAAGTTCACATCCACAGGTTTGGCACCTGTGGGAGTAGTCAGAAGGACCTGGTAGGTGTCCTGAGAAAAAAATTCCTTGCATCCATCTTTGGTTTTGAGTTTCTGGTCAGCATAACATAGGTCCTTAGTTAAGAGTCTTTAAACAACACACTGAGATGATCCAATATCCAAGCCCCACAGGGCTAAGTTGAAACAATTCAATAAAGTTATTACCACAATTCCCATAATTGCATAATCACATTAAGTCAGGTACAGATCATACTACTTAGAGAGATCATAATGGACTAGTTCTGAGAAGGGAAATTTACATGTCACCAAGGTAACCAAGAAAACATAAACATTAACATCAAGTTCCATGTAATAGAGACAGGAGAGTAACCCAACATTCTGCCCCAATATGTGGGGAGAGAAGAGGAGAGGGGATGAAGCCAGAACAGAGTAGGTAAGAATCCCCTGGCTTGTGCAGGCTGGAGCCAAATAGAGCAGGCAGGAACAGTTGGTTAGGGGAACACTATTCAGAAAAGATAGTCCCAGATGTTTCATGTGGTTTTCTGGTCCCTAGATATTGTTTCTTGGAAAATATGCTTTATCCTCAGGACAACTCTAATGGGACCTGTGCTTTTGTAGTTCCATACCTAAAGGTTCCTGGATAATTCTGGTTCTCCAATTTTGAAACTTCGGAGAATTTCAGTTTATATGTAATTTGATGTCTCTATCTTTACCTAAATCCTGTACCTGATGTAGAAATCTTTTAAAAATTTATGAAAATGAGCTCTTCTGCCTAAAATAAATATCAGACAGATGCTTAAAAATGAGAAAATAATTTCACTTCCTTACCACTATCAGTGCAATATATGTTTCCATGACAGATAAATTTGGAAACCAATCATATACATATATGTGCTTGTGTGTGTATAAAGTTCTTAGAGAAAACAGTCCAATCATGTTACTTTTCTCAAAATTTATTATTTTATTTAGAAAAATTTGACATTGCATCTTCATCTTATTACTTCAAGTAAGTCATTTCCCCCTTAAAAGGATATCATCTCTATATTATAATTGAGCACAAACACAGGTTAAAATTGTAAGATGTTCATACAATCTCTTATTTAATAAATATCAATCTATTATTTACCAATCTATTATTTAATAAATTTAGTTAGTACTGTGCTTACAACACTTCTTGATTACAGATATTTGGTACTTAAGGAAAAAGAGGGGCATAAAGAAATATCAAAAAGAAGGGCAATATCATATATTGTAATAGGAGGAAAGATTCCCTTAGCTCTCTTTGATTCCAAGCATGAGTCGTATCTGACAGCCAATCATGTACGCATAAAATATTGAAGTCAAGGCTTAAGATTAACCAGGTGGGAAAGAAGTAGGAGTTTAATTTTTTCTCTAACATTTAGAGGTTGCTGGAATTACAGTAAACATTGTGTCAATTTTCCCTTATGCAACAAGGAAAAAGGGAAATATGATTAGCTATCTGGTTTACAAATACCTGATGAATGGTTTCCTGATAGCTTGACTGAAACTCACATTCACTCCTGAATTCACATTCAGCTAAAATTGTTTCTTTTTCCCTCTATACCAAGTTGGTGAGCACTGTTGTATGGTTGGATGACTTTCTTCACATTGCCTAAGCTTTGGGTCTTCACGGAATCTGTGCTCCCAGATGAGCTCCTGACAGCGAGAGATCTGATATGCTAAGCTCTGGTACTGAGGTAGTGGTGATGATGGTAAGATGTTCTTAAGATGAGACACTTCATATTGCAATTCAAGTGTAGCACTGTTGGCCTGAACTAGTAGAAAATATCAGTAGGCATGAGGGCAGTGTAGATAGTAAGAAAGAGTCACTGAGCAGGGGCGGAGCTAAGTAAGACTTGGTGTTTATTCACTGGAACCATGATGGACTCTTACGTCTCAGGTGATACTTAAAAACAATTACCCTTTGAAATATTTGTTTCCTATTTTATATGTATGTATATATATGTATGTATATGTATATTATATGTATGTATATAATGTATATATACATATTTCTTTTCATTTCTTTCATAGTACTTAATTTGTCAGCAAAATACCAGATAAATTTGATTAGAACTGTAAAAATAGATCTCGCAGTTCTTCAATTCTGTAATTTTATTTGACTGAAATTTATCATAGGATCAGAGCTAGGAGGGAATTCTGAGGTCATGAAACACAACCCCTTCATTTTATAGATTAGAAAACTGAGGGCACAAGAAATAGGTAGCAGAGATAGAATTTAACCTAGGTCTTTTAAATCCCAATCTGGTATTCTTTCCACTATCCTCTTAAACCTGTGTTGCATTCCTTTAATTTTCGTGTAGATCTATAAATGTAATCAGACTTGGCAATTTTTAGATGACACTGGAGGAAATATGGAAAAAAACGATGTGGTTTCAGTCAATTTGGACTAAAGCTTACTTATTTATATTACACTTCTTCCCTAGCTGACTGATAGTGAGAAATCACAAGGATGCAGACACCTTTGGCTCTGAATTCTAGTAGGAAGCACCTAATGTTTTTGTTTTTGTTTTTGGATACTTTCTGATGGTAGCTAATAGTACCCTTTTCAGCACAATAAGCTCTTTAATGAAGCCTCTTTAAGCTGCTGGCAGTAGTAAAGGGCTTCTATGAGCACAGAAGCTGGGGTATAGAAATTCATCAGTGCTCCATTCAATAGAAAAAGCAGCCTCCTCTCCAAAGTTCCTTGTCTAATGTTCCTAGACTTTCTTTGGCAACATTGCCTTTTGACAATGGTACAAATTTCTAAGTAAAAAAGACAAATAACACTCTTCTTTCGGGGGATATTTCCCCCCTTTTAAAGTTTGTTTATTTTTTTTGTGTGAGTATTGGGTTGGGAGATGTGGTTACAAAAACAGAAAGAAAAAAGAAGAGATTTTAAATATATTGAGTGCTTGTAAGAAAATCTATTATAATCAAGTGTGGATTATATGCTTGCTGGAGTTTCCATCTATAGCAATTCCGAATATCAATTTTCCTTCCTTATGCACAGGATATTTCAGCATATCTCCTCCTTGTTTTCAATCTCTTTACATCCAGAGATTTCCAATTAGTTTTAACTCAGGCCAAACTCTGACAATAAATATCTATCCAGGGACAACCTAGGGAAAATCACCTCTTGGCATCCACCTCAATCATTGTTGTAAGTGGAAGGAACTGGTTTCAGAAGTAATAAGGGGGAAAATTGGCCTTGTCAGAAGTGACTGACAGAAACTACAGGCCTTGGAGGTTTCATGTTAGTAGGTGGTAGTCTTGAGTACTGACTACGACATGTAGTAGAGGGATCAATGCAAATGGAGTCAGAAAGTGTGAATTCTGGTGAGTCTGCTTCCATCTCTTATCAGCTATATAATTATGAATATTATTTAATCTTATACATTTTTCTTTTTAAATAGCTCAGTGCTTTAAAAGAATAATTTTTAAAGTTTTTTAACATAATATACTCATTTTTACATACATCTGTCCTTCATACTGCTCTATCCAGTGACTTTTCCCTTGCA
Organism: Lagorchestes hirsutus; assembly: GCA_028533205.1. Classification (NCBI taxonomy): domain Eukaryota; kingdom Metazoa; phylum Chordata; class Mammalia; order Diprotodontia; family Macropodidae; genus Lagorchestes; species Lagorchestes hirsutus. The sequence continues at coordinate 103,286,809 of CM052677.1, forward strand.
AAAAGGAGATTAAAAAGTTTCAATAAAACCAGTAACTGTATCTGACAGGATTCCATGATATTCTAAATAGGCAATCTCCCACCTCTCCAATGAAAAGAAGTCATATTTTCTTTTCTATGGCGTTGAAATTAGGGATCATATTTATATGGCATTGCATGTTGTTTTATCTTTAAAAAATTACATAGTAATTGTCGTTCATATTTCTCACCTCCTTTTGCTTATTTAACTTTTTATCAGTTGATCTAAATTTCTCTGCATTCCTGATATTTATTTTTTTATACTGCAATACTAATTCATGATGTTCATGAGTCATATTTATTTAATCATTTGTCAATTAATTTATTTTTACTTCTCTACTACTAAATAAGTATTGGTATGAAAATTTTTGAATACATGGAACTTTTTTTCTTCTTCTATCTGATTGCGGTTCAGATTATGTCTAATTTTAGGTGTCATATGGTATGTATATTCCAATCACTTTTTCATATATTTAAGAACAAATCGACCAATTAACTGTTCTATCTAGAATATATCACTGTGCCTGTCTTCCTTTTGCCCCTCAAAAACTGTTTTCAGTTTCTGTCATCTTTGCCAATTTTCTGGGCATAAATGGTTTGAAAGTCTGAAAGTAATTTTAACAAATCTCTTAATCTCTCTGACCCCAGTTTTTTAACCTGATTATGAAGTAATGCTACTCCCATGAACTCTGTATCATTTTAGGTTTAAATACAATATTGTTTGTGAAAGTGCCTTTTGATAATAGAGTACTAGAATGACAGTATGTCACAGATGGCTGTCCCAGAAGTGCAAGGAAAGGATTTGGGTCAACCATGGTATATTACAACAGTGATTGAAGATTACAAGGCCTATCTCCTTAACATTCTAGAGCTTTGACCTTCACTTTGGGCCCTTGTGATTTGCCAAATATTTTGCAGGTTAAGTAACTGCTTTCTTAATTAAAGTCCTACTCTGATTCCTCAATGTAGCATGAAAGTGATCCTCTGTTCATGAAAAATAAAGTTTATGAAGAGGCAGATAAATTTTAGCAGATTATGTGTAAAATACTTTAGAGTCAATGAAAACAAAATTCTAAGTACTATTCTAAACTCTTTTTAAGACTAGAGTTCTCAACTGTACAGGACCATACAAACTCATTAAAAAATAGTTGGGATTGTCATTTACATGAGGGCAGGCAGTACCTGCAGGTAAAATTTATCATAACCCATTTGAATTATTGAAGAAATACTTGCATTGTTGTTGTTTAGTCATTTTTCAGCCACATCTGACATTTTGTGACCTTGTTTAGGATATTCTTGGCAAAGATACCATTTCCTTCTCCAGATCATTTTACAGATGAGGAACTGAGGCAAACATGGCTAAATGACAAGTCCAGGGTCACAGAGTTAAATAAGTATGTGAGGCCAGATTTGAACTCAGGAAAATGAGTCTTCCTGACTTAATTCAGCCCACAGGTCTATCCACTATTCCACCTAGTCATCAAAACTTGCTAATGTATAATGATTAGGTTGTAAATTCCTCCTTTAGATTGTAAGCTCCTTGAGAGCAGGGACTGTCCTTAGACTCTCTTTGTATCCCAGTGCTTAATATAATACCTGATACATAGCAAGTACTCAAAAAATATCAATTGATGTATTCATAGACTCAGTCTTTCTATAATGAATTCACTTCAATTAAAATAATTTTGAGTACAAGTTTAGTGGTCTAAAACTATATATACGTATATATCCACATATGTGTATATATATATATATACATATATATGTATATATGTGTGTGTGTATGTGTATGTGTATTCAGCTTTTATTATTTACTTATTACTATCATCGAAATTTTTATCCATCTTCATAGATAGGCTGATGCAACTTTCTTAAATCCCTATGCATCTATAATTCTAAGCACTGAGGATAGAAATCCAAGCAAAAAAACCAAAACATAATCCCTATCCTCTGAGAGCTTACTTTCTAATTGAGAAGATAACATATAAAAACTAATGGACAGTGTAAGGGAGTGGGGCTTGTTGGAAAGGGTGAAGAATTCCTTGGAAGGAACTTGTTCAGTGGAGAGATCAAAAAGTGACGAGACCTGGAAATAAATGACTGGAAGCCCTCATGAAATGATGGGTCAGGCTAGGTGGGTAAGGAAATAAAATGCAGAGAATAGGTTGAGCCAGGAAACACAGAGAAGCCTAATACACTATTTGGTGACTACAAGGAATACCTACACCCTGCTAAAATTCATATCTCTGCCCTTGATAATGATGCACATTAATTGTGTTTTGTTTCTTTTTTGAGGCAGCCAGTTTGTACATAGACTTCCATGCTGAAAGTCAGGAAGACATGTTCAGATGTGACCTCAGACAGAGGTTCCTAGCCATGTGTCCCTGGGCAAGTCACTAGCACTTTGTTTGTCTTGGTTTCATTTATGAAATTAGGATAATAGTAACTTCTAATTCATAGCATTGTTGTAAGAATCAAATGACATAATTGTGTGGCAGTTAGAACAGTGCCATCCACAGGCACATAGTAAAAAATATGTGCCATACACAGGCACATAGTAAGCATTGTATAGATGTTAGGTATTATTATTATTATTTTGGCTAACAAATTAATTGCTAAGAAAACTTCATTGCAACCAACATCATTTTATCATATTGTATTCTCCCTAGACTACTCATCCAATTCATGATTATAAGGATGAACTTGGTACCCACTGATGCAACTGTTAACTATTTTCTGGATTTTATGGGTAACCCTGATGTACTATGATTTGACACTGAGTTTTACAACTCTTATCTGATACTTTCACAACTTAAAATCAATCAGCAGATGTTAGCTAAGGCATTTAGCCAGGTGGCAAATAAGAGTGGTTGATGTAAAATATTTTTTCCTGTACCTAGCACATATTCTCCTCAAAATGCACAGGTGCCATGGAAAGAATGTGCTCAAATGTGGTAGAGACAAAGGTCTATGTAATTTATAAATATTTAGCCTCTCATATCTTCATCTGAAATCTGTCATTCTCTATGGATATTTTCACATTGGCTTCACAAATTAATAAGGTAAATTTTGACTTCCTTAGTATATCTTTCTAGCATTTATCAGCTTCATTCTCTAAAAAGGATTTATAGAATATAAAGCAAAAAAATCTACATATACGTCTGTTTGGTTGGATTCAGCCATTAGGAGCATGACAGGGTCAGATAACTTATTGTTTCAATTATAATGTTTTTTTATTGTCTTAAAGCACATAATTAAGCATAATCTGCCAGCTGTTTGATTTGTCACCTTCTGTCCTTCTCTTCTAATTCTTTGTAATCTGTTGAATCCTGTTCATCTCAACCCTTTCATTTGTATTGCCTAATGGGCAGTAATTAATTTCAATTATTCAGAGATTGTGTTGACTGGCTATCATATTTATGCAGATGTTAGAGGGTGTTTAGAATCACATGCTTTTGTAGGTGAAAAAAATGGAATACTTAACCATCTCTGCCTAGTTCTCATTTCTACTACTCTGGAAAATGAATGATGCACACAGTACTGGCAGACAAATTCTTTTTTTAAATCTTTGTCAGATGTGTAACCTAAGCATTTCTCTCTATTACCCAAGCTATTTATGGTGGAAATTTCCATACAAGTATAGGATGTTTTCTGGTCAGTAGAAATGGTTTGTTATTAGTACCTTTCTCAAAATCTATATAGCTTGGTGAACACCAAAACATGCATTCTATTAGTACTGCTATTAATAATACAGTATCAGCTATGAATAAATGTTGAAGGGGATAAGGAGTTTAGGTAAGGTGTAATTCTTGTCCTGTGGGGTAATTAAAACCGTAATAATAGATAACACTGATATACTTAAATATTTGGAAAGTACTCTGCCTTTGTTATTTCATTTTATCCTCAAATCACCCAAGGAATTAAATGCTATTATTATCTGCATTTTAAAGAAAAAGTAGCTGAAGCAGAGAAGCACTTAGCAATTTTCCCAGGATCATACTGCTAATTATTGAGATAAGCTTCACATTCAGATCATCTGATGCCAAGACCAATACTCTATCCACAGTACTATATTCTTGATATTGTTTCATTCATAAATAACTAGAGTACACAGTAATATATAATTGCATCATAAAGGAGTAAAATGAAGTGATTCTTGAGATCAAAGACTAAAGAAGGTGCTTGTTAACTTAAGGTTCAAGGAAAATTTCATGTACAATGAAAACTCACACATGACCCAGGGTTTAGGGGACATACTGGAAATCAGTATCTGAAAAGAAGACATTCTAGACATTCCGTAAGACATTTCCTGGAGACAGAGACTAGCTTGGTTTGTATGATAAAATATGATATACTATAAGACAGACTTTAAAACTTCTGACCCTCTTTTGTGAAAGACCTTAAAATCCAGGCAAATAAATTTGAGCTTCCCTTGGTAGTCAAATTAATTTTTTAGTAATTACACTCATTCATGTGGTGGGTTAAAATTTACAAAGTGATTTCCATATTGTACCTTTCTTTCAGAGCACCTCCTACAAGTATTGTTACCATTATTTTATGAATAATGAAACTAGGGATAATAGAGTTAAGCTGTCCATGGTTGCATAACTAATTAGTATTTAAGCTTGAATTTAAACTTTAGGTTCTTTATTTCAAATTCAGAGCTCTTTCCAAAACACAAGAAGAAATAAGATTAATCTGTACAGGAAAGACAAATGAAAGATTGGAGATGGGGAAAAAGCAGTGCCAATAAAATCTGTTAGGAGGTTTCTTACATCTCCAATTAGATGGTGATGAAAGTCTGAAAAGCACGGTAGGTGTGGAAATTTTGTGAAGTAGATGCACTTAAGAGGCATTTTCCAAAGAGAATCCGTAGGAGTTGATAACAAATTGAATATGAGTCCTTCTAGAGATAAGAATAAAAGAACAGACAGTCACCAAAAGCTGACTTTACCATTTTCTGTCACTGTCACAAAAAACCTAGAGCCTGGGACAATTGTGCCTAAAGTAAACATAGCCATAAGACTTTCCTTTGAATAATGATATATCTCTTATAACATCTGTGGGTTCAGGAGTACAATGATAAAGAGTAAGAAATGGTTTGGGGGGACTTATTCTAAGGAACATCTTGAAAACTGGGCTAGCATAAACGTGATGATGAATTATACCTCATACACTCAAATCAATACTTTTCCTTCTCTTGAATATCATTCACTTCACTTCCTTGGACTGAAGCACAATTAGTTAGTAGTTCTTTGGAATTAAAAAAAAAGTCTTTCTTAAAAGGTTGATAGAAGTGGTCTGAGAGCCAAGATGGCAGTTTAGGAGCAGGGACTTACTAGAGTTCTCCCCCCAAACCCCGAAAAAACCTGTAAAAATGACTCTAAACAAATTCTAGAGCAGCAGAAAACCACTAAATGCCAGACTAAAGCAAATTTCCAGCACAAGACAGTGTGTAAGACTGACAAGAAGAGTCTATTGCATTCAACTGGGAGTAGAGTGCACTTTGGTGTGGACTGTGCCAGAATGGACAAAGCAGGAGCAGACCTTAGAGGACTGAATCATTGGTAGCTGCTGTGGTTTACAGACTTCTCAACCAAAAATGACAAAGGCAACTTCAAAAGTCAGTGGGAAGGGTCTCTCACCCGGCTAAGAGGTCAGAGAGGTTTGGCCCCAGCCCCAGGGTGGCAGCAGTCACTGCTAAAGCAGAGGCTGCTACTGGAGCCCCACACTTAACAAAGGGCTCAAAAGTCAAGTAATTGACTGGGAAAATAAACAAACAGGGGAAAAAGAAACAGATTCTTGCTTTCTCAGGGAAAAGGTATTATGTCATTGGTGACAAGGACTATCAAAACATACAATCAGAAGAAGACAAAAAAGTCAGAATTCCTGCATCCAAATACTCCAAGAAAAATATGAACATATCTCAGAATGTGAAAAATCTCAAAAAAGATTTTGAAAATCAAGGAAGAGAAGTAGAAGAAAAATTGGGAAGAGAAATGAGAGTGGTGCAAGAAAATCATAAACAAATAATCAACAGCTTGCTAAAGAAAAACTAAAAAAATATGCTGAAGAAAATGATAACTTTAAAAAAAGACTAACCCAAATGTCAAAAGAGATCCCAAATGCCAATGAGGAGAAAAATGCCTTAAGAAAGCAGAATGTGTCAATTGGGGAAAGAGGTCCGAAAGTTCACTGAACAAAATCTTGCCTTAAAAATTGGAATGGAGCAAATGGAAGTGAATGACTTTTTGAGAAACCAAGAAATTACAAAACAAAACGAAAAAGAATGAAAAAAAATTAGAAGACAATGAATATCTGATTGGAAAAAACAACTGACCTAGAAAATGGATCCAGGAGAGACAATTTAAAAATAATTGGACTACCAGAAAGCCATGATCAAAAAAGAGCCTAGGCCTCATCTTTCAAGAAATTATCAAGGAAAACTGTCCTGATATTCTAGAGCCAGAGGGTAAAAAAGAAATGGAAAGAATCCACTGATCACCTCCTGAAAGAGACCCAAAAGGAAAACCCCTAGGAATATTGTAGACAAATTTGAGAGTCAAGGGGAAAATTTTACAAGCAACCAGAAAGAAATAATTTAAGTATTGTGGGAACACAACCAAGATAACATAAGATTTAGAAGCTTCTTCACTAAGGAATTAAAGGGTTTAGAATAGGATATTCCATAGGTTAAAGGAAATAGAATTAAAACCAAGAATCACCTACCCAGCAAAACTCATACTCCTGAGGAAAAAAGAGAACTTCAATAAAATAGAGGACTTCCAAATATTCTTGTTGAAAAGACCAGAGCTGAATAGAAAATTTGACTTTCAACCCCATAAATCAAGAGAAACATGACAGGTAAAAAGGAAAGAGAACTTATTAAAATTGAACTGTTTACATTGCTACATGGAAAGACGATATGCATTAACTCATGAGACCTTTCTCAGTATTAGGATAGTTTGAAGGAATATATGTATGAGTGTGTATGTGTGAATGCATATGTGTATTATGTGTGTTAAGAGATTAATCCTTCACCTGGGAGATGGGCATATACCTGAGAGCCAGTGTGGCTTCAGAAAGGGCCAAGGGACAGTCAATACGGTATTTGCTGCCCAACAACACCAGACAAAACTCCAAGAGCAGAGCAGAGGTCTGTACACAACATTTGTAGATCTGCCCAAGGCTTTTGACACTGTTAGTTGTGAGGGCTTATGGAAAACTGTGTTAGAATTTGAGTGCCCAGAGAAGTTCTTCAATATTGTACGTCAATTACATGATGTCATATTTGCCCAGGTCCTGGGTAATGGACAATGTTCTTGTGCCTTCCCAGCCATGAATGGATTAAAACAGGGCTGTATGCTTGCTCCCATGATTTTTATCATGATGTTTTCAGCCATGTTGTCAAATGCTTTCAGTGAAGATGAACACAGCTTCAAGATCAACTACCATACTAAGTTGTTCAATTTGAAAAGGCTACAAGCCAAGACCAAAATGGAGGGAGTATTGTTGTATGATTTTCTGTTTGCAGATGATTGTGCACTCAGTGCAGCCTCTGAAGCTGAGATACATCAAAATATGGATCAATTCTATGCTGTCTGTGCTAATTTTGGCCTATTAATTAAGACCAAGAACACACAGGTACTCCATCAGCCACCAGCACACCATCCATACATGGAACCATGTGTTACAATAAAAGGAAAAGTTTTCATGCTATGGATAAGCTCACTTACCTTGGTACTGTACTTTCCAGGGATGTACATACTGAAAATGAGTTTGTGACATGTGTTCCCAGAGTTAGCTCAGTGTTTGGGAGGCTCCAAAAAAAGTTTGGGAGAGGAGAAGTATTAGATTGACTACCAGACTGAAGGTCTATAGAGCTGTTGTGCTGACCTCATTGATATGCTTGTGACACATGGACAGTCTTCCAGCACCATGCCAAGAAACTGAATCACTTCAATTTGAATTGTCTTAAGTAGATTCTGAGGATCACCTGACAGGACAAAGTACCAGACACTAAAGTCCTTGCTCGAACCAAACTGCCAAGTATTCAAACTATTCTTCAGAGAGCACAACTCCGATGGGCTGGTCACGTTGTTTGAATGCAAAATGTACGCTTGCCAAAAAGACTATTTTATGGAGAACTCGCATGGGGCAGGTGATCACATGTCCAGAAGAAATGATACAAGGACACTCTCAAGGTCTCTCTCAAGAACTTTGAATTTGACTGTGCAACAGGGGAGAACTAGCACAGGGCTGCTCAGCATGGTATAGCCACATCAGAAAGAGTGCTGTGCTCTTTGAGCAAAGCAGAATTGAGACAAAATAAAGCAAATGCAGGATGCACAAATTTGGGATATCTACTCCAAATATTCATATGGATTATCTGTGCCCAACCTGTGGTAGAACATTTCAAGCTCATATTGATCTGAATGTGGAAAACTCACAATAAATAAATTTAATTTAAAAAGGAAAAAAAGTTGAAAAGAGCTATATCATTTACACATGTAAAAAATTATTTAGTCTGAACTTAGTCTTTCTAAAACCTAGCTGAGGGAATAGATTCGTTGTTGTTGTGGTTGTCGTTGTTTTATTTTAGAAATGGTAGTACACTTTTAGAAAGTGGAGCACTTGGAGCCAAGATGATGGAGAGAAGCCAAGAAGTTGATGAAGCTCTCCACAGGTTCCCTTAGAAACAATATTAAATCAAGTGTTTTAAAGAAATCTATGCCCTTTCCCTGTGGTGAGACACAGTCCCTGCTGAGACTAGTGCCATAGGTCATCATTCTACCAGCTGTTATAGGTACTACAAAAATAAGCCATATCCAAAGTTCCATTTCTTCAGGGGAGTTCCTGATACCAAGATGTGAATCTTCAATATTGTTAGGAAAAAAGTGATCATGGATGAATTTCCATTGTGGGAACACATGGTGTCAAATGAAAATAAACATCATCAACATCTGTCATCAGAAGCCTTAAAAGCTGCTCAGATCTATGCCAACAAGGACATGGTGAAGAGTTGGAGCAAGGATGGTTTTCATATGAGTGTGTGGCTACATCCTTTACATGCCATCTGCATCAATAAGAGGTTGTCATATACTGGGACTGATTGTCTTCAGACTGGCTTGTGGAGTGCCTTTGGGAAGCTCCAGTCACTGCAGCCCATGTACACAGTGGGCAAGTTATCTTGTTGATTTGAACCAAGGTCCAGAATAAAGAACATGTGATTGAAGCTTTGTGTAGAGCCAAGTTCAAATTCCCTGGCCACCAAGAGAGCCACAAAAGTTCCAAAAAATAGGATTTCACCAAGTTCAATACTGATAAGTTTGAGGATATGAGAGCTAGGAAGTGAATCATTCCTAATGGTTGTGGGGATAATCACATCAGCAACAGGGCCCCTTGGACAAATAGTGGGCACTCTACTTCTGAGGAGTGTGTTCAATGGGATCTATCTTTTTACAGGTATAAATAAACTAGATATTATTTTAAAAAATCTGGAGCAACAAAATCCACAGAAAGAAAGAGAGAAACAGTCCAATATAGCTCAGACAGACTTTATAAGTCTGTCACAGTCAGGTAAAAGGGTATGCATTGACTGTACAAAGCCCAAGACTGGGGAAGTCACCATAGAAATCTGCACCCAGTTTGAGTTCCAAGAAAGAGGGGAGAATTTAAAGAGGATCTGAGATCACAGGTACCATCCCTCACACCCCAGAACTAGAGGTAATTATAAAAATTTTCTACTTCAAAAAAAGTGCATAGGTAAAGGAGGAAAAAAAAAATCAACCATAGAGAGATATTATTAAACCATAGGGAGATACTATAGGAATAGGGAAACTGGGGTTCCTTTTCAGAGGATAGTGAAGCAAAGAAACTCTCTTCTACTCCAAAGAGTAATGTCAATTATTCACCTACTCAAAACGAAATCCCTGGACATAAAAAAGAAAGATTGAAAAAGATAAAAAAATAAGAACAGTCAAAGTAAAAGAAGATTATGAAAAGTGAACCAATTAAAAAACAGATCTAGAATCGTTTTTATCATGAACTTAAATAATGGAACTTAAATGCAAGTTAAAAAGGAAAAATAAAAGGTCAGGTTCATAGCACAACATAAGAGAGGACTCAAAATTATGTAATATGTTTCCATTTCAAGAAAACCTGTTTGGTGAATAATACGTATTGTGTTGAAAATTGTCTATCTTTTGTTTGCTTCCTTGTGATGATTTTGTTCTCTTCTTTTTTATTTTGTTCTTTTTTCCCTACCCCTCCAAGCCCAAGATGGATACAATGAAATTTATATTTCTCTACAACTATAGATATATACATACACATATACATATGTACATACATAGACATATATTTTCCCAAACCTATTCTACACCTGATCTTTGAATTTTATGTTTGTGCATACATCTTGTTTCCTTTTTCTCCTGTCTCCTCTGTTTAACTGCTACCCACTATCTGACCCTCTATATATCAGTCTTTATACCAAGATAATGTACATATTTGGACTTTATTCTTGTGTATGGTGTCAGGCGCTGGTATACACCTAGTTTCCACCACACTGTTACACAGTTTTCCAAGCAAATTTTGTTGAACAGTGAGTACTTATCCCAGAAGCTGAGGTCCTTGGGTTTTTCAAACAATAGATTGCTATATTCATTGCCTACTGTATCTTGAGTACCAAGTCTATTCCACCTGTCTACGCTTCTGTTTCTTAGCCAGTACCAAAGGTTTTTGATAGGTGATGCTTTGTAATACAATATGAGATCTGGTAGAGCTAGTCCACCTTAACTAACATTTTTTTCATTAGTTCCCTTGATATTCTGGACCTTTTGCTCTTCCAGAAGAATTTTGATGTTACTTTTTCCAGGTCTAGAAAATAACTATCTGATCGTTTGATTGGTATGGCACTAAATAATTAAATTAATTTAGGTAGAATTGTCATTTTAATTATATTGGCTCAGCCAACCCAGGAGCAGCTGATGTTTTTTCCACTTACTTATATCTGACTTTATTTGTGTGAAAAATGTCTTATAATTGAGTTCATACAGTCTCTGGATGTCTTTTATCAGGTAGACTTCCAAATATTTTATAGTGCTACCCTAGCTTTAAATGGGATTTCTCTTTCTATCTCTTGCTGTTGGGCTTTGTTAGTAATATATAGAAATGCAGAAGATTTGCGAGGTTTGATTTTGTGACCTGTAAATTTGCCAAAGTTGTTTATTATTTCCAGTAGTTTTTTACTTGAATCTCTGGGATTTTCTAAGTGTATTGTCATATTATCTGCAAAGAGTGATAACTTAGTTTCTTCTTTGCCTGTTCTAACTGCTTCAATTTCTTCATATTCTCTAATTGCTACAGGTAACATTTCTAGTGTCATATTGAATAATGATGGTGATAATGGACATTCTAGTTTCACCCCTGATCTTATTAGAAATGCAGCTACCTTATCTCCACTGCACATAATGTTTGCTGAAGGTTTTACGTAGATAGTTCTCATTATTTTATGGAAAGTTCAATTTATTCCTATGCTCTCCAGTGTTTTTAATAGGAATGGGTGCTGTCTTTTGTCAAAAGCTTTTTCTGCACCTATTGAGATAATTATGTGGTTTCTGTTAGGTTTGTTCTTTATATGGTCAATAATGCTAATAGTTTTCCTAATATTGAACCAGTCCTGCATTCCTGGTGTGAATCCTACCTTATCATAATGTATTATTCCCATGATAAATTACTGTATTCTTTTTGCTAAAATCTTATTTAAAATTGTTGCAACTATATTCATTAGAGAAATTGGTCTGTAATTTTGTTTCTCTGTTTTGTCTCTTCCTGGTTTAGGTATCAAAACCATATTTGTATCATAAAAGGAATTTGGGAGGACTCATTTTTCCCAATTTCTCCAAATAGTCTTCATAATATGGGAATTAATTGTTCTTTAAATGTTTGATAGAATTCACTTGTAATTCACTGGCGATGGAGATTTTTTCTTACTGAATTTATTGATGGCTTGTTCAATTTATTTTTCTGAGGCAGGGTTATTTAAGTATTCAACTTTCTCTTCTGTTAATCTGGGCAATTTATATATATATACACACATATATATGTATAAACATATACATATATACATACACACACACACACACACACACACACACACACACACACACACACATATATATACATATATTTAAAAATAATCTTCCATCTAATTTAGATTGTTAAATTTGTGGGTACAAAGTTGAGCAAAGTAATTTCTAATTATTGTTTAAATTTTCTCATGGGAGGTGAGTTTACCCTTTTCATTTTTGTACATCTAATTTGATTTTCTTCTTTCTTTTTTTTTAATCAAACTGACCAATATCAATTTTATTGCTTTTTTCATAAAACCAACTCTTAGTTTTATTTATTTGTTCAATAGTTTTCTTAATTTCAATTTTATTAATCTCTCCTTTAGTTTTCAGTATTTTTAATTTGGTTTTTATTTGGGGAATTTCAATTTGTTCTTTTTCTAGATTTTCAGCTGTATGTCCAATTTATTGATCTCCTCTTTCTCTATTTTATACATGTAGGCATTCAGAGATACAGCACTTCACCTAAGAACTGCTTTTGAGGTATCCAATAAGATTTGGTATGTTGTCTCATTATTGTAAATATCTTGAATTGAGTTACTGATTGTATCTGTGATGTGGTGTTCAAGCTACTCATTCAGGATTAGATTATTTAGTTTCCAATTAATTATTGGTCCATCTTTCCATGGCTTTTTTATTACATATACGTTTTTTTATTGCATTATGATCTGAGAAGGATGCATTGCTATCTCTGCCTTTCTGCACTGGATTGTGATGTTTTTATTGCCTAGTACATGGTCAATTTTTGTATATGTGCCATGTACCACTGAGAAAAAATATATTTCTTTCTATCCCCATTCAGTTTTCTCCAGAGATCTATCATATCTACACTATCCAGAGTTCTATTCACCTACTTAACTTCTTTCTTGTTTATTTTAAGGTTAGATTAATCAGGTTCAGAGAAGGGAAGTTTGAGGTCCCCCACTAGTATAGTTTTGCTGTATAATTCGTCTCTAACTGCCTTAACTTCTCCTATTAAAATTTGGATGCTATAGCACATGGAACATATATGTTTAGTAATGATATTGCTTCATTTTCTATCTTGCCTTTTTGCAGGATATAGTTTTCTTCTTTATTTCCTTTGATTAGATTTATTTCTGCTTTTGCTTTGTCTGAGATTAGGAGTGCTACCACTGCTTTTCTTACATCAGCTGAAGCACAACATATTCTGTTCCAACTTTTTACCTTTACCTCGTGTGTATCCCCCTGTTTCAAATGTGTTTCTTGTAAACAATATATTGTTTGTTTATGGCTTTTAATCCATTGTGCTATCTGTCTCCATTTTATGGGAGAGTTCATCCCATTCACATTCATAGTTGTGATTACTATCTGTGTCATTCCATACAACTTCTTTCCCATTGTTTAAGCTTTACGTTCTCCCTTCTCCCTTTAGAATAGAGTTTTAATTTCTGACCACCACCTCCCACAGTCTTCCCTTCCTCTTTTCAGCCTCTCTCCCTTTTACTTACTTTGTCCTTATTACTTCTTCACTCCCTTTTAACACCCCTCCCATTTCTTTCCCCCTTGCCCTCCTACTGCCTATGGAACTAGTTAGATTTATATACTTAATTAAGCTTGAAGCAAATCTGATGACAGTGCCTCTAAAACAATGCTCATCTCCCTCCTCTCTTTCCCTCTGTTGTGATATAATTTTGTTCTTCTTCCTGTGATGTGATTTATCATTTTTCCTTCTTCCTTTTCACATCTCCTATTACAATCCATTCACATGCTTAAATCACATTTTTACCATCACATAGTTTACTTTATAACCATTCCCTCTTTCTATGTATATCTCTTTTTTATTTCAAAAATAGATATACAATTCTCTAGATTAACAAGTATCACCTTCCCTTACAGGGAAGAAGAAAGCTTGCCCAAATTGCTGAACACGTTTTTCTTTTCTCTTGTTTACCTTTTTATGTCTCTATCCAGACCTGTGTTTGAAGGTCCAGTTTTCTATTGAGTTCTGGCCTTTTCATCAGGAAGATCTGGAAATCCTTTACTTCATTGAGTGACCATTTCCTTCCTTGCAATGTTATGCTGAACTGTGCTGGGTAATTGATCCTTGTTTGTAGTTCCAACTCCTTTTCATTACAGAATATCATATTCCAATCCCTTCAATCTTTTAATGTAGAAGCTAAAAGGTCTTATCTGATCCTGACTGTAGCTCCTTGATATTTGAATGGTTTCTTTCTGGCTGCCTGTAGTATTTTCTCCTTCACTTGATAGTTCTGGAATTTGGCAGCAGTATTTCTTGGTGTTTTTAGTTTGGGATCCCTTTCAGGGGGTTAAGGGTGGATTCTTTCAATGACTATTTTGCCCTCTGAATGTAGCACTTATGGGCTGTTTTCCTTGATGATTTCTTGGAAGATATTGTCCAGGCTCTTATTTTTCATCATGGCTTTCTGGTGGGCCAATAATTCTTGAATTTTCTCTCCTGGATATATTTTCTAGTTTAGTTGTTTTTCCATCTAGATATTTCACCTTTTCCTCTATCTTTAAATTCTTTAAATTTTGTTTAACTGATTCTTGAAGCCTCATAGGGTCATTAGTTTCTACTTGCCCAATTCTAATTTTTATCAAATTGTTTTCTTCAGTTAACTTTTTCATCTCCTTTTCCATCTGTACAATTATTCCTTTTAAGGAATTATTTCTCCAGTTAGTTTTTGTATTTCCTTCTCCATTTGTTCAATTTTCCTTTTTAAAGAACTATTCTCTTCAGTGAATTCTCTTTTTCATACTTTCAGATCATTGGTCATTTTTTCTTCTATTTCCTTCTTCAGCTCTTCAAAGAGTGCTCTGTGTTCTTGCAAGCAGTTCATAGTCCCTTCTGAAGTTTCAGATAGGAATACAGTCTCAATACTGATCTCTTTGTTATTTATGTTTTGGTCCTTGTCCCCATAGAAAGATTCTATGGTCTTTTCCTTTCTGCTTTGCTTCTTCCTACTCATGGTGATGACACATTGTGTAATGTGGCTTCTGTTTCTTTCAACTAGAAGATAAAGAACCTGGTGCTGAACTGGCTGGTGTGAGAAAGCAGAGACCGGGTGAATTCTTTCTTTTTATGTTTCCCCATAATAGCCCTAGAGTTAGCTTGTTAAGTGTGGGGGAAGGTTGGTCTGGTCACAGGAGATCTCCGCATCTGAGGAAGAGCAAAGGCAGTCTCAGTGCTTGGTGATCCCTGCTGTCCTAGTGCCTTCCCATTTCCCCTGTAGTGCTGAGGCTCCTGGTGTTGGTGGTTGTGGTCTCCACACCCCTGGGGCTCTGGATCTCCTTCTGGTTCTCTGAGGTGGATTTATCTGGGACAGCTCCAGTCCTCTGCCACAGTTAGAGGAATACTCCTAGGCAATTTTCCTAGCCTTGTGTGCTAAAACACTGTTTGACCCTTTGCTTATCCCATTATTCCAGGATTTTTCTGGGGAAATATTTTATGGTTCTTTCAAGGTCAACAAGGGGAGGGGGAGAGAGAATTTACTGATCACTCCACCATTTGGGCTCCTGGATGTTCAAGTAAGTGACTTATAGACATTTAATATGGGTTCTGATAGTCTCAGGAGCAGTTGCTGCTGAAACCTGGAGCTCTGTCCTTGACTCTCACTCACTGGAGTCTGCTGGACTTCTGCCCTTCACTCCTATTCTGTGCTACTGTTGCCTCAGAATACACTGGGGATTTCCTGCTTGATTCTATGCTGGGACATACTGAGCTGTGCGCTGTGTGCTACCCCCACCCCCACGGAACAAATCCTTTCTGTCTGCCTTAGAGTCTGTCCTGATCTGTGAATCTGTCACAATCTGTCTCCTATTGGATTCTGCATCTCCAAAATTTGGTCAGATTCTCTTTATGGAGGTATCTGAAGGAGTTTGCCTAAGAGCTTAGATGAGTAGCTGATCTCATTCCACCATCTTGACTCTGCTTCTCAAATCCTTTATTAAGTTCAGGAATTTCAATAAGAAAGTTTTGAAAGATGGATTTTACCAAATGTCCATTTATCTTTCATTCTGAGTAATACTTAACTTTACAGGACATGATCTTTTTGGCCAGAGCCCCAGTTCTTTTGCACTTTGAAATTTTATGTGCCAAGACTTGTGGTCCTCTAATGGCTCTGCTGCTTATTCTTTTGTAATTCTAATTGTGAATGGATCATATTTTAAGAGCTTTAATTTTGATGCTGTCAAAATTTTGTCTGTGAGGTAGGGTTTTCAAAGTTTAACTATGGTATTCATATGAGTTTTCCTCATAGGATCTCTTTTAAATGGTGACTGAAGGATTTTTTTTTCTATTTCTACTCACCCCACCCCTTGTACTACTGCTTCAGTACAATCTTCTTTGATTATTTCTTTTTTTATTAATTTATTTAACTTTTAACATTAATTTTTACAAAATTTTGGGTTCCAAATTATCTCCCCATTTG
>CM052677.1:103303868-103380195 GCA_028533205.1 Lagorchestes hirsutus
TTTAGTCCTAGTTCCTTTGACTTCTGGAATATCATATTCTAAACCCTTCAATCCCTTAATGTAGAAGCTGCTAGATCTTGTGTTATCCTGATTGTATTGCCACAATCCTTGAATTGTTTCTTTCTAGCTGCTTGCAATATTTTCTCCTTGACCAGGGAACTCTGGAATTTAGCCACAATGTTCCTAGGAGTTTCTCTTTTTGGATATCTTTCAGGTGGTGATCTGTGGATTCCTTGAATACTTATTTTGCCCTCTGGTTCTAGAATCTCAGGGAAGTTTTCCTTGATAATTTCATGAAAGAAGATGTCTAGGCTCTTTTTTTGATCATGGCTTTCAGATAGACCTATAATTTTTAAATTGTCTCTCCTGGATCTGTTTTCCAGGTCAGTTGTTTTCCCAATGAGGTATTTCACATTATCTTCCATTTTTTCATTCTTTTGGTTTTGTTTTGTGATTTCTTGATTTCTCATAAAGTCATTAGCCTCCGTCTGTTTCATTCTAATTTTGAAAGAACTATTTTCTTCAGTGAGCTTTTGACTCACCTTTTCCATTTGGCTAATTCTGCTTTTGAAGGCATTCTTCTCCTCATTGGCTTTTTGACCCTCTTTTACCAATTGAATTAGCCTATTTTTCAAGGTGTTATTTTCTTCAGCATTTTTTGGGGTCTGCTTTAGCAAGGTGTTGACCTGCTTTTCTTGCTTTTCTTCCATCTCTCTCATTTCTCTTCCCAGCTTTTCCTCCACCTCTCTAACTTGATTTTCGAAATCCTTTTTGAGCTCTTCCATGGTCTGAGCCCATGGTATATTTATTTTGGATGTGTGGGATACAGAAGCCTTGACTTCTGTGTCTTTCCCTGATGGTAAGCATTGTTCTTCCTCATCAGAAAGGAAGGGAGGAAATACCTGTTCACCAAGAATGTAACCTTCTATAGTGTTATTTTTTTCCCTTTTGTGGGTATTTTCCCAGCTAGTGACTTGACTTCTGAGTTTTCTTTCCACCCCCACCTCATCTCCATACATGCCCAGCCAGCACTTGCGGTCTGAGATTCAAATGCTGCTTTCTAGCCTCAGGGCTTTGGACAGGGGCAGGGCTGCTATTCAGTTGAGATTAAGGTCAGGTGCTCAGGTGGGGGCAGGGCCACCACACGGGACTCAGTTCCCTCAGGGGGTTTATGGAGAGACCTTCAACAATGGATCCAAGGTCCTGTCTCCTCTGGGAGCCCCTGTCTGCTGCTGCCCTGCTGCTGCCTCCTGAGGGGTCCTGAGCCATGGCACACCCCACTCCCTTGTTGGCAAGCCAAAAAGACTCTCTCACTGACCCTTGTCACCTGTTGGTGGAGGGACCTGCACTGTGGCTGGAGATTCTGTCCCTGAAGCCTGCTGGGATCTGCTCCTCTTGGTGTGACACGGTGAAGGCAGGGCTGGGCTCTGCTCTGGGTCTGCTGAGTTACGGACCTTTCGCGTCAGGTTTTCAGGTCTCTCTGGAACAGAAATCTTGTCCACTCCATTGTTCTGTGGCTTCTGCTGCTCCAGAATTTGTTGGGAGTTCTTCTTTACAGAGATTTTATGGTTTGTGGGTTAGGAGCTAGCATATGTGTGTCTTTCTACTCCAACTTCTTGGTTCCTCCCCTGATTATTTCTTTTATTGTTGTATCAAGATTCTTTTTTTGGTCATACTTCAGTTAGTCCACTTATTTTTTATATTTTCTCTTGTTGATCTATTCTCCAAATCTGTTGTTCTTATGAAATGTGTCCCTTTATCTTCTCTTTTCACTGTTCATATTTCATTTAATTATGTCTTGATGTCATATAATTTAACCGGCTTCAATTTGCCCAATTCTAATTTATGAGACGTAGTTTTCTTAAGGTTCTGGATGTAAGGGGCAGAGCCAAGAAGGCAGAGAAAGATGCCATGCTCTAACTCTTCCCACACAGTCCATAAAATACCACTAAAAATGACTGCAAATAAATTTTAGAGCAGAAGAAGTCACAAAAGGACAGAATGAAAGAGATTGCCAGGCCAAGGTAACCTGGAATGCCAACAGGAAAGGTCTGTCACACTGGGCATGGATCAGAGTTCAGCCCATGGATCCTGGCCCATGGAGCCCAATGCAGCACTGGCAGCTTGTCACCAGGAGGTACAGAACCAGAACAGGGCTTGAAAATGAAATACCCAGAAGCAGCAGTCCTTCTCAGATTGCTCAACCTACAAATGTCAAAGACAACTTCAAAGTTCAGTAAAAAAGCTTTTTTCCCCTAGGTGAGAAGGGGCAAGGGTCCTGCCCTAGACTGGGTCCCAGGTAGCAGCATCTGTGCAACAGCAGCAGTGTTCATTTTGGAGCCCTCAGCCTAAAGCCCCTAAGGAACTGAGCCACTGATCTGGGTCTCAGCCCTGAGTGGCAGCCCAAGGGTGAGGAAGAGTGCTGGCTGGAATAGTGGAGTCTCTGGAAAGAGAATTCTACTTGAAGATCATTGGCAGAAAAGCTTTGGTAGCTCCCAGACCACAACACAGTTCAGGAGACGAGTAAACTCTACTCCCTTGACTATGTCACCTTGGAGGAACTCAGAATTTACGGGTCCTCATAACATACTCCTCTCTTGACAAAGGATGCAGAAGTCAAATAACTGGCTGAGAAAATGGCCAAAAAAGGGAAAAAAATAAAACTGTAGAAATCTACTTTCTTAGCGAGTAGGTATTTTCTCCCAACATTTCAGATGAGGAAGAAAAATGTTTCCCATCAGAGGACTCCAAAATAAATATACAGTGTTCTTAGGCCTTGGAAGAACTCAAAAGAGGATTTTGAAAATCAGTTTAAGAGAGGCAGAGGAAGAAAC
Organism: Lagorchestes hirsutus; assembly: GCA_028533205.1. Lineage (NCBI taxonomy): Eukaryota > Metazoa > Chordata > Mammalia > Diprotodontia > Macropodidae > Lagorchestes > Lagorchestes hirsutus. The sequence continues at coordinate 103,306,703 of CM052677.1, forward strand.
TGGGAAGAGAAAGGAGAGCGATGCAAGAAAATCATGAAAAGCAAGTCAATAGCTTGTTAAAAGAGACCCAAAAAATGTTGAAGAAAATAACACCTTGAAAAATAGGCTAACTCAACTGGCAAAAGAGGTCCAAAAATCCGATGAGGAGAAGAACGCTTTAAAAAGCAGAGTTAGTGAAATGGAAAAGGAGATTCAAAAGCTCACTGAAGAAAATAGTTCTTTAAAAATGAGAATGGAACAGATGAAAGCTAATGACTCTATGAGAAACCAAGAAATCACAAAACAAAATGAAAAGATTGAAACAGTGGAAAATAATGTGAGATATCTCATAGGAAAAACAACAGACCTAGAAAATAGATCCAGGAGAGACAATTTAAAAATTATGTGAATACCTGAAAGCTATGATCAAGAAAAAAGAGCCTAGACATCATCTTTCATGAAATTATCAAGGAAAACTGCCCTAATATTCTAGAACCAGAGGATAAAATGAATATTGAAAGAATCCACCAATCACATCCTGAAAGAGATCCAAAAATTCCTAAGAATATTGTAGCCAAATTTCAGAATTCCCAGGTCAAGGAAAAAATATTGCAAGTAGCTAAAAGAAACAATTAGAGTATAGTGGAAATATGATCGGGATAACACAATATCTAGCAGCTTCTACATTAAGGGATGAAAGGGCTTGGAATATAATATTCCAGAAGTCAAAGGAACTACAATTAAAACCAAGAACCACCTATACAGCAAAACTGAGTATAATACTTCAGGGGAAAAAATGGTCACTCAATGAAATAGAGGACTTTCAAGCATTCTTGATGAAAAGACCAGAACTGAATAGAAAATTTGACTTTCAAACACAAGTATCAAAGGAAGCATGGAAAGGTAAACAAGAAAGAGAAATCCTAAGGTACTTATTAAATTTGAACTATTTTCATTCCTATACAGAAAGATAATATTCATAACTCTTAAAGCTTTTCTCAGTGTTTGGGTAGTTGGAAGAATTTCACACACACACACACACAAACACAGATATATCTATATATAAATATCTATATATTTCTATATATAGATATCTATCTATCTATCTATCTATCTATCTATCTATCTATATATATATATATATATATATAGAGAGAGAGAGAGAGAGAGAGAGAGAGAGAGAGAGAGTTTCTTCAATGGAGGAAGATGAGAGGAAAATGTGAAGCTACTCTAATAACATTTGGCTTAAGAAAGGAATAATATGTACACTCAGTTTGATATGAAGTCTATCTTACACTACAGGAACATACAGGAGAAGAGGATAAGGATGGTGATAGGGAATAATGGAAGGAAGTGCAATTGGGAAGGTGAAGCAATTAGAAGTAAACATTTTTGGGGAGGGACAAGGTCAAAAGAGAGAATAGAATAAATGGGAATGTGGGATTGGATGGAAGGAAATATAGTTAGTCTTTACCCAACATGACTATTATGTAAGTAGTTTGCAAAAATACACGTACATAGCTTATATTGAATGGGTTGCCTTCTCAGTGGGGATGGGTGGGAAGGGAGAAAGAAAAAGAACTTGGAACTTAAAATTTAAGGAACAAATGTTGAGCATTGTTTTTGCATACAACTGGGAAATACAAAATACAGATAATGGACTATAGAAATTTATCTTGCAGTATAAGAAAAGAGAGAAGATGGGAATAAGGGAAGGGAGGAGTGTTAGAAGGGAAGGCATATTGGGGGAAAGGGTAATCACAATGCATGGCATTTTGGTGTGGTGGGAGAAGAGAGATGGAGAGAAAATTTGGAACTCACAATTTTGTGAAAATGAGTGTAGAAAACTAAAAATAACTAAATAAAGATTAAAAAAAGAAAACAACACTTACTAATGACCATTTTACCCTACCCATTCTCTACTTAATGTATAGATGAGAAAAGTGATGTTTTGTAATTTCCTTAGAGTCATTAAGATATCATTTACCAAATCTGGAACTTGATCCTTGGTCCTCAGAGTCAAGATCTAGAGTTATTTCCATATGAAAACCTGACACTTAAGGACTCACAACATATTTTCCCAAATTTTCTCCTCTGAACACAGAAGTTATTTTTTATTTGATATTTTATTTTTGCCCAATTGCATGTATAAACAATTAAAATTTTTTTTTTATTTTGAGCTCCAACTTTTCTTCTTTTATCCCTCCCTTGCCCATCCCTGACACAAGTGAGCTGATTGATTTGATGTAAACCATACGTGTTCAGGCATACAAAACATTTCCATATTAATCACATTGTCAGAGAAAACATATCTTCCCTAAAATTGTAAGAATAGCATCAAAAAAGAATTCTTCCAGATATGTTCCAACCCATCATTTTTTTCTCTGGAGGTGGATAGAATTTTTCATCATAAGTCCTTTGGAACTGTCTTAAATCATTGTATTACTGGCAGTAACTAAGTAATTCACAATTGAATATTGTACAAGATTTCAGTTACTTTTTGTTCTGTTCGCTTCAAAGTGTATCAGTTCATGTAAGTCTTTCTAGTTTTTTTTTCTCTGAAACTATCTTGTTTATCATTTCGCGTGGCACCATAGTATTCTATCACAATCATAGACCACAACTTGTTCAGCTATTCAAAAATTGAATGGCATCCTCTCACTTTCTAAGTCCTTGCCACCACAAAAAGAGATACTGTAAAGATCTTCATACAGCTAGATATGTTTTCCATGTGTTTTAATACATTAGTTTGTTTTTAGTTTTCAACATCTTTCCCTTTTCCCTTATGACATCTTCCCTTCTTTCCATGAACTCCCTCCATTTTCTTTCCACTTTCTATTCCAACTGCCTATAGGGGATGTTAAATTTCTATAATGAACTGAGTTTGTTATTCCCTCTTTGGGCCAAATCTGATGAGAATAAGTCTCAAAGAGTACTCATCTCCCTCCCTTCTCTCCCTCTACAGTAATAGGTCTTTGTGCCTCTAGATATGATGTAAGTTGTCCCTTTCTTCATTCTCCTTTCTTCTTCTCCTAGTACAATTTCTTTTCATTATTTAATTAGATTTCTTGTCATCACTTCAAATTCAACTTATATCCATGCTGTCTCTCTATGTATACCCCCACTAAATATCATAATAAAGACACAGTTCTCCAAAGTTACAAGTATCATCTTCCCTTGTAGGTATGTAAACTATCTGTCATTACTGAATAACATGTTGCTATTGTTGTAGTTTTTTTCCTGTTTACCTTCTTTTGCCTCTCTTGAGTCTTGTACTTCAAGATTAAATTTTCTGTTGGGCTCTGGTATTTTCATCAGGAAGGTGTGGAAGTCCCTTATTTGACTGAATTTTCATCTCCTCCCCTGAAATATTATGCTCAGTTTCACTATGTAGTCGATCCTTGGTTGAAATTTAAGTTCCTTTGCTTTATAGAATATCATATTCCAAGCTCTCCCATCTTTTAAGTAAAAGCTCAAAGGTCCTGCATAATTCTGAATGTGGTCCTATGGTATTTAAATTATTTCTTTCTGTCTACTTGTAGTATTTTGTACTTGACCTGAGAATTTCTTAATATGGCTACAATATCCCTTGGCAATTTCAATTTGGGATCTCTTTCAGGAGGTGATCCTTGGCATTTCGAGAGGTGATTAATGATTATTTTACTTTACTTTCTGATTCTAGGACCTCTGGTTAGTTTTCCTTGATGATTTCTTAAAAGATGCTGTTCAGACTCTTTTTTTTATAATCGTGGATTTCAGTTAGACCAATACTTTCTACATTATCTCTCCTGGATCTATTTCCCAGGTTAGGTGTTTTTCCAGTTATGTATTTTACATTTTCTTCTATTGTTTTTCATTCTTTTGATTTTGTTTAATTGATTTTTTGATGCCTCATAGATTCATAAGCTTCCACTTGCCCAGTTCTAATTTTTAATGAATTGTTTTCTTTAATTAATTCTTGTCCCTCCTTGTCTATCTGGCATATTTTACTTTTTGATTACTTCTCTTCAGCGAGTTTTTGTGTCTCCTTTTCAAATTTTGCATTTTTTCATCATAAATTTGCTATTTTTAGTTTTCAGCCTTCATTTCCACAAAATTTTGAATTTAAAATTTTCTCCACGTGTCTGCCCTACCACCACTTCATGAGAGTGTGCACTCTGATTTCCCTTTCCTCCAAACTGCCCTCTGATTCCTTAGTGTAGAAGCTGCTAGGGCCTTTGCTTTGATTGTATTTCCAAAAAACCTGAATTGTTTCTTTCTGGCTGCTTGCAATATTTGTTCCTTGACCAGGGAACTCTGGAATTTGGCTACAATATTACTAGGAGTTTACTTTTTCTGGTCTCTTTCAGGAGATGATCAGGGGATTCTTTAAATTTTATTTTACCCTTTGATTCTAGAATATCAGGGCAGTTTTCCTTGATAATTTCTTCAAATATGATGTCTAGACTCTTTTGTTGATCATGGTTTTCAGGTAGTTCAATCATTTTTAAATTTTCTATCCTGGATCTATTTTCTAGTTCAGTTCTTTTTCCAGTGAGATACCTCACATTGTTTCCTATTTTTCCATTTTTTAGGTTTTGTTTGATAATTTCTTGATTTTTCATAAAGGCATTAGCTTCCATTTTCTCCATTCTAAATTTTTAACAATTGTTTTCTACAGTGAGTATTTGGACCTCTTTTCCCCATCCTTCTCCTCGTAGATTTCTTGGATCTCTTTTGTGACTTGGGTTAGTCTAATTTTAAAGCTGTTATTTTCTGCAGCATATTTTTTGTTTTCCTTTAGCAAGCTGTTGACTCATTTTTAATGTTTTTCTTGCATCATTCTAATTTCTCTTCCCAATTTCCCTCTACTTTTCTTCCTTGCTTTTCAAAATCCTCTTTGAGCTCTTCCTTGGCCTGAGACCAATTCAAATTTTTCTTAGAGGTTTTGGATGCATGAGATTTAGTTTTGTTGTTTTCTTCTGGCTGTGTGTTTCGATCTTCTTCTTCACTAATGATGTAAGAAAACTCATCTTCACTGAGAAAGTAAGAAACTATAATCTGTTTCTTTTCCCCCTGTTTGCTCATATTCCCACCCAATTGCTTGACTTCTGAACTTTGTTAAGCAGAGGCCTCCAGAAGCAACCTCTACTTTAGTAGTGGTGGCAGCAAAGCTGGACCTGGGGTTGGGGGTAGAGTAGGACTGGGGCCGAGGCCAGATCATGCTCCTCTCTCAGCCAGGTGAGAGACCCTTTTCACTGACCTTTGAAGTTGTCTTTAGCTTTCGTGGTTTGAAAAGTCTGGAATCCACAACAGCTGCCAGAAATTCAGTACTCTAAGGCCTGCTCCTGCTCTGTCTGCCAAGGATGAACTGTGCTCTGCTCCCAACCTGTTACAAAAGACTCTTCTCATTGACCTTCCAGATTTTCTAGGACCGAAAATTTGCTTCAGTCTGTCATTGGTGGCTTCTGATACTCTAGAATTTGTTTAGTCATATTTTGAAGGATTTTTTAGGATTTGGAGAGGGGAGAGCTGTAGCAGGTCCTTGCTCCTACTCTATCATATTGACTCTGGCCCCATTCTAATTTTGCATTTTTAAGGGCTTGTTTTATACAGTCACTTTTTGTCCTTCCCTTTCCAAGTTATTAGCTCTCTCTTTCATACCTCTCATTTCTTTTCCCATTTTTTCCTACCTTTTTTATTTGATTTTTAAAATCTTTCTTGTACTCTTCCCAATGGACTCTTTGTGCTTGAGACAAGTTCATATTCGTCTTTGAGGTTTCAGTTGTGGCTATATTGACAATGTCATTTTCTTATGAATTTGTATTTTCTTCTTCCCCATCCCCATAGCAAGAATCTATGGTCATTGTCTGTTTCTGCTTTTTGCTCATGATGTTTGCCCAATTCTTTGCTTTTAAAGTTGAGCTCCCTTGCTGGAGCACAACGTGCACTGACCTAAGCTTTTTATTCTGGGGGCAAGGGATGTGATCACAGGCTTTATGTGCTGGGGCCTCAGGTGCTGGCATCTGGAGTCCATAGGGGACTGGCTGCTTACCTGGTGCTGAGCTGCAATCAGCAACACTAATGGTCTTGGGGTTGAAGTGGAGTCTGACCCCTAGAGTATGACTGTTGTTTGGCTGCTGGAGGACTCCCACCTGCCTGAAGTTGTATTGAATCACCAGGAGGTCTGGCTGCTGTAGTCTACCAGTTACCCTGCCTGTGTCAAGATATTCTGGGGGTCCTCATATTGGTGCTAGCCTACTCCATCACACATCAGAATCTGCCACTGGTTTGTCCAAGATGGGGCTTGCAGCTAGTTTGCTGGGATGCCTCCCAGTATGTACTGCTTCCCTTCTACTAGAGCAAGAGGGACGTTTTCTGTTAATTCCTCAAATTTCTCAGGTTAATAGACTGCTGTCCCTCATCTGTCTACTGGATCAGCTGTTCCAGGGTTTTTCCTGTGGCCTTATTTTCTGGGTTTTTAGAGGTCAATAAGGGAGAGTGAGACCTACTTGTTTCTTATTTCTACATCTTGAATCTCAGAAGTCAAAATCTTTTCATTTTTAAAGAAATCTCTTTAGGATAGAGACATAGTAGTGGTACTGCTGGATTAAAAAAGTATACAAGTTTTATAGTCTTTTGGATGTTGTTCTAAATTGCTTTCCAGAATGATTGGATATTCCACAATTCCTCTAATGGTGCATTAGTTTCCCAGTTTTCCCACATCTCTCCAACATTTTTCACTTTTATTTTCTTTACCCAATCTGATATGTATGAAGTGGTGTCTCATAGATATTTTAATTTACATTTTTGTAATCAGGTATTATTTAGAGCAGTTTTCAAATTTCTGTAGAGAACTTTGATTTCTTCTTCTGAAAACTGTTTGTGCCTTTTGACCACTTATTAATGGGGGAATGACTTGTGTTCTTTTCATTTTTACTCAGTTTTCTATGTATTTTAGAAATGATAATTTTATCAGAGATGCTGCTAAAATTTTCCTAATTTTTTAAACTTTTTTCTAATCTTGACTTTCTTATGAAACACTTTTAAATTTAAATTAATAAAAATCCTTCATTTTACATTGTGTAGTGCTCTCTATTTCTTGTTTGGTTATAAATTCTTTCCTTATCCACAGATCTGACAGATAAGTTATTATATGCTCCCTTAATTCACTCATGGTGTCAACCTTTTTATGCAAACCATGTAATTTATTTTTCTATCCACTATGGTTTTATGCGTGATTTCATTCCATTCATATTCACTTATGATTACTGTCTTTCCCTCCATGCTATTTTACCTATTTTTTGTTCTCTCTTCTTCACCCCCCCCTTTCTCTCTCTCTTTCTCTCTCTCTCTTCTTTTATCTTGTCAATGCTACAAAGATTTTTTGCTTCTAATAACCATCTCCATCAATCTTTTACCCCTTCTATCAGTCTCTCTTTTTGTCTTATCCTCTTCCTTTCATATTTTTCCTTTATGGGTAAGGTAGATTTCTGTGCATCAATTCAATGTATATGTTATTCCCTATTTGAGTCAACTCTGATGAGAATTTAGTTCACACATAGACCCATAGTCCATCTTAAGCTCCACTGTAAAAAGTGCCTTCTGCACCTCTTTTATGTAAGATAATGTACCCCATTCTACCTCTCCCCTCTTCCTTTTCCTAATGCAAACCTCTTCTTCACTCCAATAATTTTTTTTATATCATCCCATCATAGCCAATTCAAACCCATGTCCTTTCTCTATGTATTTTCCTTCTAACTTCCTTAATTATGGTAAAGTTTTTATGTTACAGTTATTATTTTTATTTGTAGGAATGCACAAAAGTTTGATCTTATTGAATCCCTTATGGTTTCTCTTTTCTACTTACCTTTTCATGCTTTTCTTGAGTCTTATATTTGAAAGTTAAATTTTCTGTTCATCTCTTTTCATTAGGAATGTTTTGAAGTGATCTATTTCATTAAATATCTTTCCCCACTAAAGTTTTATATATCCAGTTTTTATGGGTAGGAGGTTTTGGTTGTAATTCTAGTATCTTTGTCTTCTGGAATATCATAATCCAAGTCTTCTGGTATTTTAATATAAAAACTGCTAAATCTTGTGTGGTAATGACTGTGGCACCACACTATTTGAAAGGTTTCTTTGTCTCTCCTTTTAGTATTTTGTCCTTGTCCTGGAAACTCTTGAATATGATTAAAATACTCCTGAGAGGTTTTGTTTTGGAATCCCTTTCAGGAGGTGCTCGATGATTTTTAAATTTCTACTTTACCCTCTGTTTCTTGAATATCAGGGCAGTTTTTCTTGACTATTTCTGAAAAATATTGATGCCAAGGCTCTTTTTCTTTTCTTCTTCTCTTTCTTTCTTTTCTTTTTTCTTCATTTTTTGAATTACAAGTTTCAGGTAACCCATTACATATTAAATTGTTTCTCTTAAATCCATTTGTCAGGTCCGATGTTTTTTCAATAAGATTTTTCACTTTTTTTGTTCTTTTGATTTTCTTTTATTTCTTTATGTCTCGTGGAGTCATTAGCTTCCATGTGAACTATTCTAATTTTTAAGGAATTATTTTCTTCAGTGAGTATTATACCTCCTTTTACTTTTGGCCAATTCTATTTTTAAGGAGTTTTATTTTTTTTTCCTTAAGTGAATTGTTGTACCTTTTTTTTCCCCACTTAGCCAATTCTACTTCCCCCTGCCACTGGCAAATATTCATTCATTCATCTATCTGTTTGTTTCTATTTATGAAATAAAACAACATTTCTACACTGTAATACAATAAAAAGATGATTACACATGAAACTACAAATTTATTATACACAACTTGCTATTTCTTTAAATGCATAATCAAATTATCATGTAATGTTTTTCCTCTTCCCCCACCTAAGAGCTGGTTATCCCTTGACACAAATTTGTATTTATCTATACACACATGCATATATGTATGTGTATGTATATATGCATATATATATATATAATATATGTGTGTGTGTGCACACTTATATGTAACATTATACATATTTCTACTTACCAGTTCTTCCTCTGGATGCAGACAGCATCTTTCTTCATTTGTTCATTGTAGTTAATTTGGACATTTATAATAGTCAAAATTACTTATTCACTCTAAGTCATTCTTAAAACAATTGCTACTCCTCTATGTAATGTTCTCTTGTTTCTGCTCATTTCACTTTTCATTATTTTGTGCAAGTCTTTCCATGTTTCTTTTCATTGGATTTTTGTACATCTTTAACCATTTGGTCTATTCTATTTATTTTATTCTTCAGTATTTTTGTCTCCTTTACCATGATGTTGACTGTTTTCATGATTTTCTTGTATCACTTATTTTTATTCCCAATTTTCCTAATATGTTTAAAATTTTTTTTTAGTTTTTCCAGAAATTTGCTTTGGGAGAGACGTCAAGTCACATTTTTCCTAAAGATATTTCATGTAGCTGTTTTGACATTGTTGTCTTCTTTGGAGTTTATGTTTGTCCTTTCCTATAGCTGTAGGAATGAGGGAATTGGCAGGATAAGAACAAGTGGATTATTTGTGCAAATTAAGTGAACCACCCTGTCTCTGTCTTGTGACTCAATTCTAGAACTAGCTCATTTCCTTTTATATTCAATTTTGGGTTAACTCCAGATGTTATACTATAAGATAATTTTATTTAATTATGGAAATTGGGAGAAAATCTTATGCTATTCTTTGAATACACCTCTATGTGGCCGAGAAATTGAGCCTCCCTTACATGTTGCTTAGAAATCTTTAACTAATGACCTAGTTTATGCTGACTGGAAACCCAGTTAGATCCAAAGATTGATGCAAGGAGTTTTCTTTCAGTTGTAGGTTTCAAGTAAGTCATATGTAGTGTTTGAAAATTGAACCTGTGCTAATCGATCAATTATTATTTCTAAGTTTCTTTCACTGTTTACAGACATTTAGTGGGATTGAAACACATCTTTTTATTTTTGAATTCATAGAATTGTATCTGTTCATCTTGCTCCTCCTGCTTTGAAGGTTTGTAATCTTTCCTCCAATTAGAAATCCCATTACCTAATGTTGTATTGTTTTCTTTTAATTAATTGGCCTTATTTGATTTATTATTTTAATATATAAAAGTCTATCATCCCTTCCATTCAGAGTCCAGGACTAGGAAAAGGAGGTCTGGTTCTGTATGTTTGTTTTTAATTTGTTCATCTGTTTTGTTTTATTTTGTTTTTTGGCAGTTAGCATTCATTGCTTAAGAAATAGATATGCTTGATTAAAACTTTGCTTTCCTTAGTCATTTCGTCTTTCATCCACCACAGTAACTTGTTTTAATCGGTTTCTTTGTTGTTGTTGTTGTTATTTGCTCAATTTTCCAAGCTATTTCCTTAATTTCAACTTTATGTCACAATTGGGCTATGCTCTCAGGGTCGTGGTATTGATGTTCTAAGCTTCAGGTTATTCATGCTGATGTTTTCAGAGCTAGTTCTGAGGTTCTATAAATTTTCAGTTCTTTCAAGGTAACATGATCTAAGGAGAAGTGGGCTCACTGCTTACCTAGACTGAGCTCCTGTCTATGAGTGACCACAAGTAGTATTTTCTACCCTGGACCTGTGATAAGCATCCCTACTCCTGCTAATATTCCTCTTTTCCTGGGGACTGTGTCCCAGAACTACATATGGAGAGTTCAACAGAATCTTGCTCCCAGTGTGAACAAAAAGTTCCATGTAATTTGTTTCTAACCACTTGTCCAATCCCTTTACCATTTATGCCCTAATAGTTTCCCAAGACCCACTGCTGACTTACCTGGGTATAGCCTGCTCTAGTGTGGTCTGAGTTAGACTAAGCTCCATTTTCACCCCAGTTAGAACTTTCTTGCAGACTTTCTAAATTGTCATAGCTTGGAAAAATACTTCTCCTTGTCATTTTGTTGGTTCTGCAACTCCAGAATTCACCCTGTGCAGCTTTTAAACATTGTTTGGAAGGGAATTTGGTAGAGTTCAGGCAAGTCCTTGTTTTTACTCCACCATCATGTGTCTGCCCACAAAACTTTATTTTAATAGCATTTTTGGCAACTAATTATTCATTCATCAAATAAACATTTCTCAAATATATAATCTCACCCTGGAACTTTCCTTTCTACCTGAGGCTTACCTACCTTGGAATATTTACCTGCCATCCCAAGCCCCTTCACCTGTCCTTTCCCAGTCTCTCTTTTGTGTTCCCTTTTAAAAGTTATCTTCTTTCATTGCAGTGTAAGAGCCTTAAGGGGGATACCTTTTTCTTTTTGCTTATACCATCACTTAGCAAGTGCCAGGCACATAGCCTGGAACAGAAAAAAATAAAGTGCTTAACACATTTTTGTTGTCATGTTACTTACTGTATATCAGATACTATGCTACTTGTAGAGGACACAGATATATTTTCAAGTAAATTCTATAGGAAGAATATATATTTGTGTATTACTGTGCATTTTCTGTTGTTATCTTCTACTGGTGCTTTCTATTTTCCATATTTATGCCTTCAACCTCCAATTTGTTTGCTAGCTCCTTAAAAAATTTCAGTCATATATTTCTTTGTACCCTTCGCAGCCACTAGTTTGGACATAATGCTTTCTATACAATAGTCATTAAATGTTTGTTGATTGATTAGACAAAGCATTCAAAGTTGTTCATCTCCAACATAATATTGGTAGAGATAACTGTGTTTGCAACCAAGTGCTGAGTCTTATTGTTCTTTGACCTAAGTCAAGTCATTGAAATCTTCCATCCTCTATTTTTCACATTTATTATATTAGATTAATGATACTTACATTGCATACCTCACAGCAGTGCTGGGAGGAAAATGCTTTGTAAATTTTAAAGTAACATATATAAGTAAGCTGTTCTATTATATACAAGCCATTAAGGGTTGAGAAGTGGAAATAAAGCTATTTAATTTATCAAAAACAGATTGGTGTTCTGTTCGTATTAATAATAGCTGGCATTTATATAGCATTTCCAGCTCTGCAAAACCTTTATAGATATTATCATGTCTCAGCCTCTCAACAACTTCATGAGAGAGATTTCACTGTTATTCTTACTCTTATTTTAAAGACAAGAAAAGTGAGACTCAAACAGGTCATTGGCTCAGGAGTAGAAAATGCTGGTGGTTAATTGGAATTTAAATATTCCTTATTTCAAGTCTTGCTCACTATTCAGTATGCACTCCTAATGGACAGAGTTGAATGACTGCTAAGCCAGATTTGTAGATTGCGATCAGCTTCCTTGACTTTAAAAGGACCTCTGGACATGGCTGTTTTTGAGAAAAGTAAAGCAAGATTTAAATGTTACAATGATAAGATGATATAATGACCATTACCTGACACTCCTTGAAACTTTTAAGACAAATATTAAGGATAAATAGAAAGTATTTATATTATTGAGGAAAATTTCTTTTTTAGGCATTATGTCAAAACCAGATTTTCATGTTTCCATTAAGATTTCTATTCAAAATATGTTTTTATTTTCCCAAATCAGTTAATATAAGATTGAATATAAGATAGAATCATAAAATTATTCTAAGTAAATTTTTTTAAAAATTCCGAAGCACTTCTCGTGTGGAATATATCACGTAAGTCATCTTTTCTTGCAATAGAAATAATTAGATAGTGCAATAACATCCAGTTTTCTTTTATTCTAGATCTCTTCAGGTTTCCATGGAGAGAGTATTTGAATACATGTGTTAATATCTTTATATCTTTGTTGACAATAGTATAAATTCTGCTATTATGTTTTTAAAAGCTAGAGTGCAAATGTCCAACTTTATTGTCTTGACACAGTTTAAATTAGTAACATCAGTGTTTATCTTATCAATAAAAATCAATGTCAGTGATGACTTTTTTTAATATAGAAAAAACTTAAAGGTTCTGTCTCTTGTACTTTTTTATTATTCTAATAATCACTATGGGGAAGAGCAATATGCTTTTTAAAATACTTTCTCAGACAATATAATTCTGAACTACTATGTTCATTACCTTGGAGAATCTTTGATGAGTTCTAATGATGATGATGATGATGGTGATGATCATGAAGATAATCATGATGACAATAATATAAAAATAGTCATAATGATAATATCAATAACATCACCATTATGTTATTCTCCTCTTTAACTAAGTTTATACAGAGATGGTTCTAGGATATATCAATATCCAGCTAATATTTTAAAAAATTTGTCTTTTGGATTACTAGACAGGTGAATAAAATGACAGCATTATATGATGAGCATACTGGGATATAAAGTCACCTTCTGTAGTTTTCATGAAAACATCTGAGTGATAGCTCATGCAACAGGTAGGTCAATAGAGATTAAATGAACCATATTCTGTCCCCCCGGAGTTTTAATTCTTTCTCCAGGTCTCTAGATTTTGAGATATTTTATAAGTTCAATTTGTCCATTATGATAATTTGGTTATAGTTTATTGTTGTTGCAAAGTCATTTCAGCTGTGTCTGACTCATTGTGAACCTATTTGAGGCTTTGTTGGCAAAGATGTTAGAGTGATTTGCCATTTTTTTCTCTAGCTCATTTTTATATATGAGAAAACTGAAGCAAACAGGATTAAGTGACTTGATCGCACAGGTAGTAAGTGTCTGAGGACAGATTTAAACTCAGGAAAATGAGTCTTCTTGACTTCAGGCCCAGTATTCTAGTCACCAGATTATCTAGGTGCCCTGTCAATTAGAATAATTTATTGTTCTTATATATTTTTTATAGATCCACATAACATTTAGATACTTTGGACTGTCTTACTAGAGCTATGAAAGGAAGTACTCTGGAGCTGGTAGAATTAAAATAATCTTTGTAGAAGCCATGTGATCATCTTTCCAAAATTTAGATTCTTTTTCCACTTAACATATTTATATTCTTTTAGGAACTGTGTCATATAATGTTTACAATATTAAATTAAGAATTAATGAATTGAATTTAAATACTACCTTTGATATTTACTGTTTGTCCATATATCAAGAATTCACCTTCTCTGAACTCAATTTCTTCACCTGTAAAATGGGAATAATAGTATGGAGCAAGCAGGAAAATGACTATGCATTGCTACTCTTTTAATGGTTCCACTGCTTAATTTTCTCTGCTAGAACACAAAAAATAATCATTGTGAAATTCTGAATAAAATAGACAATTTTGTACCATTCCTGCCCATTACAAAAATAGAGCCAAGGAGTACTAAATGACCGGATCAATTAACAAGGCTAAAAGGATAGAGCTCTCCTTATGTTGAAAAAATAATCAGAATGACATCCTACATTATGCCAGAGTTTGGAGGGTAAAAAGGGAGATAGAAGTCATTACAAAATTTCTTGTTATAGAAAAGCTGGGTTAATGCAGGAATTATATGAAAAGAATGAAAAGAAGCCTTAACAAAGTTCTGGTATACTTCATGACATTTTTCTTTCTTTTTTTCTGTTTTCTGGAGAAGCAGCACACACACACACAACACACACATGCATAAACCTTGTGCTCCATTGTGTCGGTATCAGTACGAAATCCAAGAGAATCCTTTCATCTCTGTATGCTAGACTCTAGCGTACCTCCTTTGAATGTGAGGTAATGCTTCAAAGAGAGTGTGTAAATGGAAAGCTTCTACAAGTTCTAGAGAACACATAGTATGCATCAGATCCTTCAGTTGGTGTCCTTTCTCTTTTACTTCAAATTGATGGCTTCCCCCTTGACTATGAGTTTGTTTATTCTAGAGTAATTATTCCCTTCGTTTATTCTTGATTATAACTGAGCAGCAACAATTTAATTAATATTTGTAGTTGACAGATTTGTTGAAAAAAAAGGTGGCAGTTATTGTATAATAAGAAAAACATATGAAGGTAGTAGGTCAGAAGACTCTATCACTTGAAGTCATGGAGAAAGGACCTTCTGTTCCAAGTTTCCAGAAAGGTTTATCAGTGCAGAAATTTAGGGAGGACAACCAGTTATAAACTCTAACACTCAGCAATTAGAGAAGGTACTATGGCAGCTAGATACCTATAGTTAAATTTGACCATAGGGTAAATTTCAACTTACCCTGAGTTTCTTCTAACAATCAACAAAGTTTGCATTGTGAGGGGTAAATTCAGGGCAGGGGAGGGGAGGAATGGAAATAATTTAGGTAAAAGAGTTCATAGTGAATAAATCATTGAAACACCTTATCATAATGGCTTTGGGTACCTCTTAAATACTAAGAAGAATAGTGTATGACATCCTCTTCAAAGGTCTAGTTCTTGTTCACTGCCCATTCATCCTATGTGTCATGACTCATACAAAATTGTGGAGGCAATAGATGAAATGGAGTGTGTAGGAAACAATCAACAGACAAGTCAGAAGGTAAGGGAAAGTGCGTAGTTCAGAAGAATAGGAAAAATTGATGGGACAATAATCACAGATTTTAAATACAAAGTTACACATTTTGTATTTGATACTAAAGCCAATGGAAAGTTATTGAAGATTTTTTTTCAAAGGGGTCAAGGATCTGTATCATAGGCTGATATTTATTTTGTCAATACACGTTTGCAGTTATATGGATGATAGCTTAGATAGGAAAGCAAATGAAGGTAGGTAAACAAGTAGGTTATTTTTTTTTCTGATTAAATGTAAAAATGATTTTTAACACTCATCTTTTAAAATTTTGAGCTCTAAATTTTCTTGCTTTCTTTTTCCCAACCCCAAAACTGAGAAGGAAAACAATCTCATATGGGTTATACCTATTCAGTCATGAAAAAAAAAAAAACACCCATATTAATCATATGAAAGAATGAAAACACAGGCTAAAAAAGTAAAATAAGTGCTTTGATCTGCATTCAGATTCTTTATATTAATTGATTTACTATTTTACTAGTGTGAGAATTCAGAGTTATACATTTCCTCCTAATTACTGCTTTGACTGAATCCAATAAATTTGGATATCTTGTTTCATTGTTTTCATGCAGTTACTTATTGACTGTTTTTAAGATATGTTCTTTGTCCCATTCGTTTTTAGAATTAAATTACTTAGTTTCCAATTAATTTTTAGTGTATGTCCACAACCCATTATTGAATGAAATTTTATTGCATTGTGATCTGAAAATGATATATTTAATAGTTCTGAATTTTATTCTGAGGTTTTTATGTCCTAATAATTGGTCAATTTTTGTGTAAGTGCCAGGTACTGCCAAGAAGAAAAAAGATATATTCCTTTCTATCCAGAATCAATTTCCTCCAAAGATCTATCATATCTAACTTGTGAAATTTTTTCATCTCCTTAAAATCTTTCTTGTTTGTTTTGTCATTAGATTTATTTAATTCTGAGAAGGGAAAGTTGACGTCCCTCACTTTTATAGTTTGTCTATTTCTTCCCATTACTCATTAAAGCTCTACCAGTGTAAATATATTTGCAATTGATATTATTTCATTGTTTATGGTATGTTTTAGCTAGATATAGGTTTTTTCCTTATCTCTTTTAGTTAGATTTAATTTTTATTTTGTTTTGTCTGGGATCATGATTATTACTCCCCACAATATATATATATTTTGCTTCAGCCCCTTACTGTTACTCTGTGTGTGTTTCTCTGCTTCAGGCATATTTCTTGTAAACAACTTATTATAGTATTCTGGCTTTTAACCCACTCTGCTCTCCACTTCCATTTTTATGAATTGAGTTCATTCAATTCACATTCACATTTATGATTGCTAACTGTATATTTCCCTCCATCCTGTTTCCCCTTTCTGTGTCTCTCTTTCTCTTTTTGTCTCTGTGTCTGTCTCTGTCTCTCTCTGTCTCTCTTCCCCCCCATTCCTCCTCAAAAAAGTATTTTGCTTCTGACCACCACCTTTTTCCATCTGCCTTCCCTTCTGTCAGTCCCTGTCTTTTTCTGATTTCCTCCTCCTACTTCCCTATGGTGTAAGAAAGATTTCTGTAACCAACTGAGTGTTTCATTCCCTGTTAGAGCCAATTCTGATGAGAAGAAAGGTCAAGAATAGCCTGTCACCCGCTGCTCAGGTTACTCTCCACTCTAAAAGCTTCTTAACTTTTTTATATGAGATAACTTACCCCATTATAATTACCCCTTCCTCTTTCTCCCCATTCAGCCTTCTTTCTCAAACTTTATTTTTTTTTTGAATGTCATTACATCCTAGCAAACTCATACCCATGCTTTCTCTGTATGCTCCTTTTAATAGCCCTAATAATGATATATTTAACAAGAGTTACAAATATCATCTTCTGATATCAAAGGTGAAACACACTAACCTTATTGAATCCCTTATGATTTCTCTTTTCTGTTTATCATTTTATGTTTATCTTGAGACTTTTATTTGACAATCAAATTTTCTATTCAACTCTGGTCCTTTCATCAGGAATGCCTAGAAATTCACTAATTTATTAAATGTTCATTTCATCCCTGAAGGAATATTCTCAGTTTTGCTGGGTAAGTGATGTTTGACTATAATCCTACTTCATCTACCTTTTGAAGTATCATAAACCAAGTACTTCAGAACTGCTAGATTTTGTGTAGTTTTGACTGCAGCTCCACAATACTTGAATTGCTTCTTTCCAGCACTTGCAATATTTTCTTCTTTACTGGGAATCTCTGGAATTTGGTTATAAAATTGGGGTTTTAATCTTGGGATTTCTTTCAGGAGATAATTGGTAGATTCTTTTGATTTTAATTTTATCTTGTGGTTCTAGGATATCAGGGCAGTTTTCCTTGATAATATCTTAAAATATTTCTAAATTCTTATTTTTATCATTGCTTTCAGGTAGCAAATATTTTTACATTTTCTTTCCTCAATCTATTTCCTAGTTCAATTGCTTTTTCAATTAGATATTTTACATTTTCTTCTACTTTTCTTTTGATTTTGTTTTGTTGTTTCTTGACATTTCATGAAGTCATTCCCTTCCAATTGCCGCATTCTAATTTTAAAGGAATTATTTTCTTTTTTAAGCTCGTATAGCTCCTTTTAAATTTGATCAATTCTACTTTCTAAGCGGTTAAGGAGTACCTTTCTTTTCTTTCCAGAGGGAAACCTTTATTTGGGGAATGTCCTTAACAAGGGGAGGATAAAAATTAGTCCCCCTTGCCCCTCCATCGGAATGGGTTATTCAATAACCCTAATTCAGTAGCAGCAGTTGTAAGGTCATTGAGGAGAGAGGCTCCAATGAAACCAGCATCTACTGTCTATGTGTGTGTGTCTTTGCAGGCTTGGGCTGCCTGGTAGGACCCTGGATACTGGTTCTTCCCTTCCACATACACAAGCTGTTCTGCTGCAGGGCTGGAGCTAATATAATGTGAGAAGAGGGAAGGTCACTCGGCCAGATCCTTAGCTACAGCTTTCCCCCTTCTTGTCCTTGAGATTGGCTCCCTTCTGCCATTCAGATTTCAGCTCCAATCACTCATAGTAGGAAACATTAACCACCAGGAGGCCTGCAGCCTGAAGGTGGTGCCTAGCCATAACAAAATGGCCCAGCAGATCTTTGCTTCAGCTGATGAAATTTGGGAACTCCCAACCCAGAAACACCATCCTCTTGACACCAGGGGACAAAGTCTGAATTCCAGTTGGTTGAGCCAGGTGAGGTGCCAAAAAGTCCTTCATGGGCAGAGGCTGATTGTCCATGTCAAGTACCAACTCAGTATCCAGCTCCCAGCCATATTGAGTGGTCTTTCCAAAATGGGCCTTGTCAGTGCTCCCTAGCTACCTTTTC
Organism: Lagorchestes hirsutus; assembly: GCA_028533205.1. Lineage (NCBI taxonomy): Eukaryota > Metazoa > Chordata > Mammalia > Diprotodontia > Macropodidae > Lagorchestes > Lagorchestes hirsutus. The sequence continues at coordinate 103,325,366 of CM052677.1, forward strand.
AATATGTCCTGCAGATCTTTCTGCATGAGTATCATCTTCCTGGATGTAGGTGCTGGGGGGCCACTGCTGGCAGGAACAATCTGGTGTACACAGGATGTTCTAGTTGAGTGGTGGCATTGATGTGGAATCAGTTTCTGGCAGGTTCTTTGGTTCTGAGTTGTTTTGCCATCTAGAAACTGGCTATTAAAGTCCTGGCAAAGAATTTCTCGAAACTGTGCCTTCTGTACTTGCTATTGTATACACAGGGACCACACTGCATCAACATGCAGGGTAGGATTCCATTTGGCCAGTTCTGGTTCCAGCATCTTGTGTACCAAACTGGAAAACTGCTCTTCTTGATCAGGTTGGAAGTTCAGGAGAAAAAATGCCACGATCATGTTGCCCAGCTGCAGTGGGGTGAAGCTGTCTGACTTGTTCAGTACCTGCTTGGCAGAGGCTTCAAAAAGAGGCAAGTTGAGTCACTTGAGGAAGGTAAATGACTTGGAACATTGAGTTATCTCACTGGGTGTCATGCTGAACATCTGAGGCGGCAGTTCTGCTGCAACCTTCTGGAATATCTGGGTTTGGTGTAAGTTTAGTTTTCCATAAGCATATGTGAAGTCAATAAGCATTCCTCTTGTCAGGGTAAAAGGTTTCTGAGTCAGGTGGCAGGAGATGGCCCACAGTAGGGACACTGACTGCTGGCTGGTTCTGAGAAGCCGGGGTTAGCATCCCTTTCCACAGGACCTCAGAGCCAAACTGCTCTGCCAGCTCCAGGAACTTGTCCTGTAGATTTTCCATTAGTGCATCTGAGAGGTGCCCAGCTTTGGTCATGAGGGTCACCACAGTGCAGTGAGAATCAATCTCTGTCCTGCACTACCCCAAATGCATCAAGAGTTCTGTCAGGAGCTCCTTTGAGGCCCACTCCTACATGTAGCGGATGTTTGCCTCTGCCAGAAAAACCAGGTTCTTATATTTAACTTGGCAAAACCTCCAGAGAACCTCTTGCTCCACAGAACGGAAAACTTGAAATTTTTTGGAAGTTGTAATGTGTAGAAGCTCCATAGCAAGTTCATAAGGGTTCCATGCCAGACTGAGGATACCTGGCTGTCTACAGTGTGGAAAACCTCATGAAACTGAGCATCCTTAATGAGTAAGTCTCTGTCCTGGTGTTTATCAGACAAGAGGCAAGAAAACCTAATTACCATGAGGTCAGCATGGTTATGGTGTAGCTTGTGCCTACCATCAAGCAATTCTAGCACTTCTTCAGATGTGGTAGCCTTCTCTATCTGCTGGTATACTTCCTGAGGTCATAGGTAGGGGGTGAAAAATGGTTCCTTATTTAAGAGGCTATCCAAAGTGGAGACAGTGGATTCATGTGTGATGGTCATCATCCTGCAGGGAGCCCTAGCCAGCCTCAGGCTGCCAATTATAGTTAAGGGTAAGACCTGATGGGTGACCAAGAGGCAGATGCAGTGCTGCATCAAGGCAGATGCCATGATGTCCTCTAGACCTTGGCAGGGACACTGAAGCTGAATGAGAAGTTCAAATCTTTCAAATCAACTGAAGCCACTTAAGACCCAGCTCTCCTGGGGCAGCGCGAATATAATGCATTTGAATTTTAGATCCTTTCATAGTCTGACTTCTTCCTACCTTTAGTTTTCTCACATTCTACTGCACTTCCTTAAGTATATTCTAGAGTGAAACTGGCCTCCTTTTACCCCTTCTTATAAGAAATCAGATGCCCTGATTCCAAGTATTTTTCTCTGGTTGCTTCCTGTTCTTTGAACACCTTATATATCTCTACCTTCTGGTTTCACAGAATTCTTTCAAATCCCCACTCAAATTCTTCCTTCTACCAGAGAGAGAGAGAGAGAGAGAGAGAGGTAAGTACATGTTTAATAGAACCAGTGACTTCATTGTACAGGGAAGTCTAATGGAGAAAAGTCTATCATTACAAAACTGCACAAGATTTAAAGAGTTGCCTGGGTACTAACATGTTAGGTGCCTAGGGCCACAGAGCAAGTATTGTGGCAGAGTTAAGGGTACAACTCACATCTTTTTTACTCAATGGCCTACCTCTCTACATACTATTAAGAACAATTAATTCATTAGCTTTTGTCTATGTATACATCATCCTCAAGTGTGAATGGGATCAAATCACACAGACTACCTCATGATAAAAAAATCTTATTTTTAATATGTAAGACTTTATTGAGACTATTCTTTACATTAAATTCAGTTCTGAACAATCTTTTGTGTCTCCCCAGAACTGAACTCTTTTTTGCAATAAAACACAGCAACTAAAAACAACACAATTGCTATTGTGACATATTTGCAATACTCTGCATTTAGGAGCTCTCATCATTCAGCTAAGTGGAAAACTGTATTTCATTGTCTTCCCATTACTTTTGGAGTCAGTTATTACAATTATTCAGTTCTGAAATTCTTTTGTATTCTTTCATTTCCATGATTGTAGTCATTACACCTGTTACTTTGATCCTGCTAAAATCACCCTGCATCTGTTTATTAAAAATGTGCCTTAGCATCTCTGAATTCTAAATAATCATCATTGTATGTTGTACAAAGAAAAGGGCAATGGATTCAAGACTGATTGAATGACTGAACCCTCAAAAAGTAATCATTGTAAATTGTGATTCAGTGACTATTTTGAATGAGAACTGTTGTAAAGAACTTTCATGATCTCTCCTATGTTTTGTGAGATTCAACTTTTTTATTGTTGACTTAAGAGAGAGATGAAAGATTATCAGATTTGTCCAAGAATTCAAAGATAGGAGGAAATAAGGACACCTCTGTGAGGCGCCCTGATTTGACTGGTCCTGTGCAAAGTTCTGGGGCTACAAATAAAACAAAACCAGAACATTCCCCTCCAGAAACTTAGATTTTAATAGGAGATAGACCCTGTACACATACAACATAACATAAATCATAAGAATACATGCAAGTAAGCATAAGATAGTTAAATATAATTGTTTTGAGGAGGGGGCACTAGGGTTTAATTACAGGGTGACATCTAGCATCTCTATGCTCAAATATACTCCAATACAAACAACATTGGCAAAATATATAGACATATTAGGAAAAGAAGCCTACTTAATAGTAATTTACTTTACAAATGATATGCAAGAAGCCAGAGGAATATTCTAGTTTGCCCTAGGCAGTAAATCCCAGGAGGCAAGTTGTTACTCTATGCTCACTTTTTATCTCACATACACACATTCTTCCTAAACCACATATCACTATCAGAATGATGGCTGTGCCAAAATAATTGGAGGAATACCATGCTTACTGGTCTGCATAATGATAAATTTTATAAGCTCAATTTAGAAGACCTATAGCTGAGATTTACATGCATCAGTATGGTTTACATTCTGTAATAGCTAACACATGTTTGAAACGAACCCCTCTTTTGGAGGAGAAAAGATAGTTGTTACATGCTTTCTGAAAGGAAGAGCAATAAATAATTCATTTTGGTTCCCCCTCCCCACTCCTGCTGGTAGTTTACAAATATATTTATAATGATTAGTGATGCTTCATTAATTTTGTACAGACTTTTACCACCACACAGTGATTTATAGTACCCTTTATTAGATTACACTGCTCAGTGTTCTTGAACTATTGCCAATCTTGTTCTCGTAGGACAATATCATAGTGGATTTTTTAAATTCTCAATTATCTATGAAATTTGAGGAGAGGGTTAATTGCAGGAATAAAAGGAAAAGAGGGAAGAAAGAATAATAAATGTGTAATTGACATATACAGATGATATCCAAACATTTTTAAAATAGAAAGATTTACCAGATATACATATATATGTATATATATTTACATATATGTGTATATACATATGTATATACACACATGCATACACACTTGTGTATATATGTGTGTATACAGTGGTGTGTGTGTGTGTGTGTGTGTGTGTGTGTGTGTGTGCACTGGTTGTTCTCATTCATGCTACAGGGGAATGGAAGCCTCTACCACAAGTCAGGCACAAATTGTCCACGTGAACATCTGGAGTGGAGATGTCTCCAAATTTGCACATCTCACAAGTACTTTGAGCTCTGAAATTTTGCTTGGTTCATAGAAAAAAGTGTTGTCTTTAAGATGAATTCCCAATCATTTAAACTTTAAAGCCTAGAACACAGTTCTGATGGGTTTGTCCTGCTGTTCGAATGCCAAATGTTCCTTTAACTAAAAGACTATTTTGTGGAGAACTCAGACAAAACAAACACTCACATGGAGGTCAGAAGAAGATATACAAGGATCTTTTCGAGGTCTCTCTGAAGAACTTTGGATTTGATTGTTCGATATGGATGACACTGACACAGAACTACCCAGCATAGATAGATGGATACATGAAAGAAAGAAAGAAAGAAAGAAAGAAAGAAAGAAAGAAAGAAAGAAAGAAAGAAAGAAAGAAAGGAAGGAAGGAAGGAAGGAAGGAAGGAAGGAAGGAAGGAAGGAAGGAAGGAAGGAAGGAAGGAAGGAAGGAAGGAAGGAAGGAAGACATGCATAGATAGATAGATAGATAGATAGATAGATAGATAGATAGATAGATAGATAGACAAATACATAGATATATAGACAGTCTATGTTTCCTCATCTAGGATTTCATAGGCAATTTTTATGTATACATACATACTTAATATATCACATTGTGAGGATGACATAGAGTGAGAAAGAACTAATCTGAGAGATGAAAAATTCATTAAACTCCAAAAAAATTTAACAAGCTGCAATGACAAACAGAATTGAACAGGCAACATTTAATAGAGCTAAATTTAAAGTCTAGCACCAGGATTCAAAAAATCAATTTCTCAAATAAAAGCCATGTTTGTTTGGTTTTTTTAACTAGACAATAGTTCATGTGAAAAAAAGTACTGATTGTTTTAGTGGACTACAAAATATAATTAAACCGCTCTCCCTTATGTCGGGTCAATGTCTCTTTGAGATCCACAATTCTCCTGTGCTATTGTTTAGCTCTCTTCCAGGCAAGCTCTCATCTCTCTGTTTTGCATCATTGCTCCTTCTATTTTCTAGAACCCTGTATGTCTGGGATCTTTCTCATCTGGAAATTTCTATGTTGGAAATTAATACCAAGAGAGCATTTTTGACTATCTCTGACATCTCTCCTATTAATGATAACAAAGATGTTAGCCAAACATACATACCTGTGTGAGACCTTCTCCCTTCCTATAAAAATCTTGTCCTTGCCCTTAGTGGGTTCCCCTAATGTCTCAAGCGACAAATCTGCCTATTGAAATATGAATAAAAAGGATTTTGTGCAACATGAATGTGCAAAGTTGATAAGATATTATCTCATGTGATCATCTTTACCTCATTTCTGTACATACAGTGTGCTAAACATTAATGATAAAAGTGAGGATTATAACAATAATAGCTAACATTTTGTTTAATACTTTCTTTTGCTAAATGATTTATATATACTATCTTCTTTATTCTTTATAATAACTCTATGATGTAGGTACTATTATCTTCATTTTATAGATGAGGAAATTGAGGTTCAGATAGGTTAAATGACTTCTCAAAGTTTACATAGGTACTAAGTATCTAAGGCTGAAATTGAATGAAAGACTTCTTGATTCTAAGTCCTATGCTCTATCCACTGTGCCTCTTAGTTTCCCTAAATCAACCAAGGTTACTGTATCCAAGGCAATCTCCAGTCATTCTGATCCGTATCTCACCACTGAATTCAGATGGCTCCAGAGGAGAAAGTGAGGCTGGTAACTTTGCACAGCCCTCCATCATTTAAATGCAATTTATTTGTCAGTCATGGCATCACCTCCCCGATGTCATGGTACTCTTTGAGAATGAAGGATAAGCAACATTAACAATAAGAACATCCTTTCAATTTATATTCTTGATTCTCCTTGCCTTTAGATACCTTGGCTGCTCTGACAGTTCATAGGTTTTTGTATTTTGATTTTCAATGCATCGTTGTATGAATTAAATTTTCATATATTAAAGGACTGCTTTTGTCTCACTGATCAGTTTGTTTCTTCAGGAAGTCCCTAAGTCCCAAAGAAGTTGAAGAGATAGGGGTAAATGAATCCAGTGACAAAGAATGTTCTTTTAAGTTTATGTGGTTATACAATGATTTAAGAGAGCGGTCCAGTGTCTAGTATTAGCATGGTTATAATCCTCCTATATTCATTCTAATAGAACCACATAAAATTCAAGCAGAAAATATCACGTTTAGTTCTGTATGTCACCTTCAAGAAAAACACTTACAAGTGCAAGTGTATTCAGAGGCAAGTAATGAGGATGGTGAGAGATCTATAGGCCATTCCATGTGAAGGTCAGATGCAGAAAATTGGAAACACTGAATTTAAATAAGAAAAGAGTTAGAGAAGGTATCTACTATTTCCAAATCATTGTTCTGTCACAATCCAACAAGATTCGATTCAAGACATTAAGCATTTATTAAGAACCTCCTACATGCAAGGTACTATGAAAAGCAGTAGGAATTGAAAGAAAGGTAAAACCACTTCTTTCCCTCATAGATCTCACAACCTAATGGAGAAGACAAAATGCAAATACTATGTACCAATCAGATTTATACATGATGCTTTGGCAGTATTCTCAGAGGAAAGACAGTAACATTAATTAAAGGTTAAGCAGTAAAGGATTCTGGTAGAAGGAAGAATTTGAGTGGGGATTTGAAAGAATTCTGTGAAACCAGAAGGTAGAGATATATAAGGTGTTCAAAGAACAGGAAGCAACCAGAGAAAAATACTTGGAATCAGGGCATCTGATTTCTTATAAGAAGGGGTAAAAGGAGGCCAGTTTCACTCTAGAATATACTTAAGGAAGTGCAGTAGAATGTGAGAAGACTAAAGGTAGGAAGAAGTCAGACTATGAAAGGATCTAAAATTCAAATGCATTATATTCGCAATGTAACTTAAATGACACAAAAATGTTAGTAGTTCAATAAAAGTTCTTCCATATGATGAGACTTCAACATATTGATTCTCCCTGAAATACCCTAACCATTAATTTCCTCAATCTACTCTCCCCTCATGAGCTTCTTTTTCACCCCACCTCAGCTACACAGAAAGAAGGTCATACTCTCCATCTTGCAATCCACAAATGTCTTACTTCTATGTTCAAAAATTCTGAAATTCCCATAACTGACTATAATCTATTAGTCTTTTCTATCTCCCTCTGCCTTCCACTATGTAACCCTACTTTCCAATCTGATTGTGAATTCTAGTCCAGTGACCCCTCAATTCTCTCCCAGGCCACCTCTCTTGCATTTTCTACTTTCCTCTCTTCTCCCCATTGACTCCTGAGTGAACCAATTCAACCCTACAATATGTCTATCTCTTAAATGTCTTACTCCCTTATCATATTGTCAATTGAGCCCTGTGAAGTCTCAGCCTTGGATCATTCCCACCACTCATTGCTTTCCTACCCATACATGTCTTGCTGAATGAAGGTAGAGAAAATCACACAACCGTTCTGATCAGATCCACTACAAATTTATAATACATAACCTCAAATAGGCCCTCACTGTGACTATGAAATCCTATTATATTTCCCTTATCAACTTACTCTCCCACCCTCCTCAGAAGCCCTTCCAAACCTTTTTATCCTGACTCAAAGCTCCTATGGCCCCTGTGATGACAATCAAAATAGGATATTTTGCTGCTTTTGTTTTAGTATAATCAAGTGTCTCTGATTGAATCTTGCCTTTATTAATGAACAATCTCTACTAGAAGTAAGCAAGAGTTTCTTTAACTGGAAACAGTGTATGTATTTGTATTGTTCATTATTTTAATGTGATTAAAGATCTTTTCCACCCAATGATTGGCCTGTCTGTTGTGGGAAGCTTGATTAGGGCAGTTGTTTTGTAGGAGGGTCTAATGTACTTTTTGGTTTTTCTATTGAGGCACTGGGTAAACCAATTGTGATGCCCTCTAGCTGTAAAAAAAAAAAAAAAAAAAAAAGTATAAATACTCTGAGTTGAGGTTTTACTTTGGGGGGTTAGTTTTTGGTTTTGTTTTTTTTGTTGTTTGTTTGTTTTGCTTTGTTTTTGCTAAAAGGCACCATAGACAAGGAAGCAATATAATTACTGAACATGTATGTTCCAAGTGGTATAGCATCCAGATTCTTAGAGGAGAGGTTGGGAGAGTTGCAGGAAGAAATAGACAGCAAAACTATACTAGTTGGGGCTCTCAACCTCCTGCTCTCTGAACTTGTTAGATCTAACCTTAAAATAAAGAAGAAAGAAGTTAAGGAAGTGAATAAAACTCTGAATAAGGTAGATATGATAAATCTCTGGAGAAAACTGAATGAGGATAGAAAGGAATATACATTTTTCTCAGCAGTACATGGTACATATACAAAAACTGACCATGCTCTAGGGCATAAAACCTCACAATCCAGGGCAGAAAGGCAGAGATGGGCAATGCATCCTTCTCATCATAATGCAATAAAAATTATATGTAATAAAAGACCATGGAAAGATAAACCAAAAATTAATTGGAAACTAAATAATCTAATCCTAAAGAAAGGGTGGATTAAACAGCAAATCATAGAAACAATCAGCTTTTATTGTAATCAGTCTCTCCAATATCTTCCTTTCTTTCCACTGTTACTACTCACTATTATGTCATATCACACTTTTCTGATCATGACTCATGGAGAAGGAGTCCCTTACTTTCTTAGTTGCTTTGCTAATTTTTTGTCCTTGTAAGTTCATAACCTTTAGATTTATTATTTTTGATGGAGCTGACTTGATTAATAGACAAAGAACAGAACTAACGAGACCCTAGTTTGTTATCCCAGTAATGGATATCAGAATTAAATATATATTGTTATAGTAAAGATTTTACCCTTTTAACACCCGTAGAATTAAGGGGCAATCATATATTTTTTCTTCAGCGGTGAAAGGGTTGTAGATAGTTAGAGGAAATGTGTTTAAACTTAATGCTTGATTAGTTCAGTATTTACTTTGATTTGTTCTTATAATCTTGAAGTTTTTTTTTCTTCTTTTCTTTTTTTATTATCTGAATGGAAAGGATGTAATTCATATTCTAAAACTCAGTTTAACAATTTCTGTAGAGCTTTATAAATGTGTGGTCGCAGAGAAGAATCATTCCTCCTTCCATGATTTTGATATCTCTATTATGATTCTGTTGCAACCTTTCTCAGTAAATTACAATATATCTTTTAAAGCCTCATTTTGTACATAGTAACCTCTGCACAGTGGAAAGATTTCTTGATGGAAAGATAATCTCTTATAAGTTATTAGTGCATATGATTATCTTACTGTCAAAGTTAGTTGATTAAAGTTTAGTTCAAGAAAAACAAAGATGATGATGTTTGGCAGAGATAGCACCCCAAAAAACTTGTGGAAAAGCAAGATTCGTTCACTATTTTGAGAAGACTAATTCCTTGTGATCAGATGTCACATCTAAGACTGATACTTACATGCTACAAAAGTAATTGTTAAAAGAAGCTCCAAATTCTTAAATAACTGTACTGTATATTCATCATGTTCATTAATATAATAGCTTTACCTTTGGGAAATTGCAAAACTCTTCTATTGACTTCAAGTTTCTCCAGGAAATGTAGCCCCATTTAAAAAGAAATTCACAATAGTGATTTTGCTTCTCTGAACACCATGAAATATTAATTTATGCAGAATAAAAATGGAGGATCTCTCAAAAATCTTTGAAGTTCATATGAATATGTTGCAATACATTACATATGTTCATTATACTTTCTTTCTCTTCATTTTTCTTCCTCTCCCTTCATCTCTCCTCTCCTGCCTCTCTTCTTTCATTCTTACCTCCACTCTTCCTTTCCTTATTTCCTTCCTTCCTTTTCTCTCTTTCTAATATAATTTCGTTTTTTCCATAATTTCATGTGAAGAGAATTTTAGCATTCATTTTTGTGCTAATAAGTGAACATTAATTAAGTGCCTTCAATATACTGGGCACTGTATAAAGGGCTAGAAATATAAAAGGCAAAAATAACCTTGCTCTGAAGAAGCTCACAATCTAATGGGGAAAGACAACATGCAAAGACTTATGTATACATATGCTATCTCCAAATTATATATTTATATATATGCATACACATACATATATTTATAAAATTCAAGATGTCCTCCAAGGGAAGGTATTAACAACGAAGAAGATTTAGAAAGATTTCTTGTAGAAGGCAGGATTTTAGCTGAGGCTATTTAAAAATTATTTTATTTGTTTTCAATGTTCAGCAATCATTCCGTAAATCTTAGATTTTTTCACCTCCCTCCCCATTCAGTCTCAGCAATGACATACAATTTTATATAGGGTCTACATATACATTCCTATTAAACACATTTTCACCTTAGTCATGTTACATAGAAGAATTAAAATGAAAGGGATAAATCACAAAAAAGAACATAATACGAAAGTAAAAGGTCTGTTTCACTCTGAGATCAAATTCCATAACTCTTTCTCTGGTTGAAGAAAGCATTTTGCCTCAGGAGTCCATTGGAAATTTTTAAAGTCCTTGCATTGCAATGAAGTACCAAGTCTACCAAAAAAATTCCTCACACACTGTGGTTGTTGCTGTCTAGAAAAATGCTTCTGGTTCTGCTCCTTTCACTCAGTATCACTTCACATAAGCTTTTCCAGGCATCTATGAAGTCTTCCTTTTTATCATGTCTTATAGCAAAATAATATTCCATTATATAGGTTCTACATATACATTCCTATTAAACACATAGATTCATGTGGCACAATTTATTCAACCATTACTCAAACAGTGAGCAAACCCTTGATTTCCAGTTTGTGGCCACCACAAGAGAGCTGTCAAAAATATATTTGTTCATATGGGACTCTTTCCAATTTTTATGATCTCTTGGGGATACACTCCTTGAAGAAGTATTGCTTGGTCAAAGGGCATGAACATTTTTGCATCCCTTTGTGGATAGTTCCAAATTGCTCTCCAGAATGGATGGGTCAACAATGAATTAGTGTTCCAACACTCCCACATGTTCTCCAACATTTATCATCTTCCTGTTTTATCATGTTAGTCAATCTCTTAAGTGTGATATAGTACTGCAGAGATGTTTTGATTTGCATCTCTCTGATCAAGAGTGATTTAGAGCATTTGATCATGTGACTGTAGATAGATTTAATTTTTTCCTCTGAAAACTGCCTGTTCATATCTTTTGATCATTTATAATTTGGGGAAATGACTTGTAATCTTGTACATTTGATTCAGTTCTCTATATATTTTGGAAATGAGGCCATTATTACAGACACTAGTTACAAAAATTCTTTCCCCAGTATTCTGCTCCCCTCGTAATCTTGGTTGCATTTGGTTTGTTTGTGCAGAAAACCTTTCAATGTAATGTTATCAAAATTATTCATTTTGCACTTTATAATGTTTTCTATCTCTTGATTATCAAAAATTTCTCCATTCTCCATAAATCTGGTAAATACCTTATTCCTTGCTCCTCTAATTTGCTTATAGTATCAATCTTTATATCTAGATCATGTATGCATTTGGAATTTATTCTTGTGTATCATGTCAGGAATTGGTGTATGCCCAGTTTCTGCCACACAGTTATTCATTTTTTTCAAGGAAGTTTTGTCTAACAGTGAATTCTTACCCCAGAAGCTGGGGTCCTTGAGTTTATCAAACAGTAGACTGCTATATTCACTGACCACCGTGTCTTGGGTACCTAACATATTCCACTGCTCTACCCTTATGTTTCTTAACCAGTACCAAATGGTTTTGATGATTGCTACTTTATAATACAATTTGAGATCTGATAGGGCTAGGCCACCTTCTCTAGCATTTCTTCTCATTAGCTTCTGTGATATTCTGAACATTTTGTTCTTCCAGATGAATTTTGATATAATTTTTCAAGCTCTAGAAAATAATTATCTGATAGTTTGATTGGTATGGCACTGAATAAGTAAATTAACTTAGGTAGAATTATCATTTTTATTACATTGGCTCATCCCACCTCCCACCCACAAGCAACTGATGTTTACCCACTTCGATCTGACTTTATTTGTGCAAAAAGGGTTTTGTAATTGTGCTCATATAGTCCCTCATTTTGTTTTGGCAGGTGAACTCCCAAATATTTTATAGTGTCTACCCTAGCTTTAAATGTGATTTCTCTTTCTATCTGTTGCTGATGGCCTTTGTTAATAATATACAGAAATGCAAAACATTGGTGTGGGTTTATTTTGTAACCTGCAAATTTGACAAAGTTGTTTAGTTGTTTATTATTTGAAATAGTTTTTTATTTCATTCTCTGGGATTCTCTAAATATATCATCATATCATCTGCAAAGAGTGATAACTTAGCTTCTTCTTTGCCTATTCTAATTCCTTCAATTTCTTTTTCTTCTCTTTTTCCTACAGCTAACATATTGAATAATAATGGTGATAATGGAAATCCTTGTTTCACCTCTGATCTTATCAGAATACATCTAGCTTATTCCCATTGCATATAATGCTTGGCGAAGGTTTTTAGGAAGATACTGCTTATTATTTTATGGAAAGTTCCATTTATTTCTATACTGTCCAGTGTTTTCAATAGGAATGTGTGTTGTATTTTGTCAAAACATTTTTCTGCATCTGTTGAGATAATCGTGATTTCTGTTAGTTTTGTTGTTGTTATGATTAATAATGGTAATACTTTTCCTAATATTGGACCAGCCCTGCATTCCTGATATAAATCCTACCTGATTATAATGTGTTCTTCTAGTGATTAGTTGTTGTATTCTTTTTTTGCTGAACTCTTATTTAAAATTTTTGCACCTATATTCATTAGAGAAATTTGTCTATAATTTTCTTTCTCTGTTTTGGTTCTTCCTGGTTTAGGTATCAAAACCATATTTGTATCATAGTAACATTTTAGGTGGACTCTTTCTTCCCTGATTTTGTCATATAGTCTATAAAGTACTGGGATTAACTGTTCCTTAAGTGATTGATAGAATTCACTTGTAAATCCACCTGGGCTTGGAGATATATTCCTAGAGGGTCCATTGATGATTTATTCAATTTCTTTTTCTGAAATGGAGTTATTTAGGTATTCAACTTACTCTTTTGTTAATCTGAGCAATTTATATATTTTTTAAAATAAACATCCATCTTATTTAGATTGTAGAATTTATGGGCATACAATTGGGCACAGTAATTTCTAATTTTTTTTTAATTTCATCCTCATTGGTTGTGAGTTCATGCTTTTCATTTTTGATATTAGTACCTTGGTTTTGTACTTTCTTTTTCTGAAAATTTAAGAATTTTATTGTCTTGTCTTTTTCATAAACCGAACCATTAGTTTTATTTTATTAGTTCAATAGTTTTCTTAATTTCAGTTTTATTGATCTCTCCTTTGGTTTTCAGTATTTCTGATTTTGTATTTACTTGGGGATTTTCAATTTGTTCTTTTTCTAGCTTTTTCAGCTGCATGTCCAGTTCATTGATTTCCTCTTTCTCTACTTTATTCACCTAGGCATTCAAAGATATAAAACTTCCCCTAAGAACTGTTTTTGTTGTATCTCATAAGGTTTGGTAGGTTGTCTTATTAGTGTCATTCTCTTCCATGAAGTTGTTGATTGTTTCTATGAATTGTCATTTAACCTACACATTCTTTAGGATTAGATGATGTAGTTTTCAACTAATTTTTCATCTGTCTTTCCAAGGCCTTTTATTATATATAATTTTTATTGCATTATGTTCTGAGAAGGATGCGTTCACTATCACTGTCTTTCTTTACTGGATTGTGAAGTTTTTATGTCCTAGTACATGGTCAAGTTTTGTATATGTGCATTATACCACTGAAAACAAGATATATTCCTTTCTATTCTCATTCACTTTTCTCCAGAGGTCAATCATATCTGCCTTTTTCAGAGTTTCGTCTACCTGGTTAGCTTCTTTCTTGCTTATTTTGAGGCTAGATTTATCAGGTTCAGAGAGGGGCTGGTTGAGATCCCTCGCTAGCATAATTTTGCTATCTATCTCTTCCTCTAGCTAACAGGTCCTGTGTCATCCTGACTGTAGCTTTTAGCAGGTCCTGTGTGATCCTATCTGTAGCACCTTGATATTGGAATGGTTTCTTCCTGACTGCCTGTAGCATTTTCTGTTTCACTTCATAGTTCTGGAATTTGGAAATGATATTCCTTGATGTTTTTAGTTTGGAATCCCTTTTGGGAGGTGAACAATAAATTCTTTCGATGACCATTTTACCCTCTGGATCTAGGGCTTCTGGGCAATTTCCATTGATAATTTCTTGGAAGATATTTTCCAGGCTCTATTTTCATCATGGCTTTCTGGTAGACCAATAATCCTTAGATGTTTTTTTCTCTCCTGGATCTATTTTCTAGGTCAGTTGCTTTTTCTTATTAGATATTTTACATTTTTTTCTATCTTTTCACTCTTTAGATTCTGTTTGAATGATTCTTGATGTCTCATAGAGTCATTACTTTCTACTTTCCCAATTCTAATTTTTATCAAATTGTTTTCTTCAGTTAACTTTTGCATTTCCTTTTCCATTTGCCCAGTTATTCCTTTTAAGGAACATTTTCTACAGTTAATTTTTGTGCTTCCTTCTCCATTTGTCCAATTTTCCTTTTTAAGATGTTGTTCTCTTCAGTGAATCATTTTTTTTTCATATTTTTAATATCATTGACCATCTTTTCCTCTATTTCTCTAATTTGGCTTTTAAAATCCTTCTTCAGCTCTTCCAAGAGAGCTCTTTGTGCTTCTGACCAGTTCATATTCCCTTCTGATGTTTCACATGGGAATACAGTCTCAATGCTGACCTCTTTGATATTCCTGTTTTTGTCCTTGTCCACATAGAATGATTCTATGTTCTTTTCTGCTTTGCTTTCATGCTCATGATGATGATGATCATCATCCTTTTCCTCTTGTTAAAGTAGATTTCTGCTTCTAGGGATCAAGGGCCTTTGTCCCACCATTCTTGTGCATTGAACTTGAGGGTTGGTGTATTGCGACCTTTGGTTTTTCCAGCTAGCTTACCTGGTGCTGAGCTGGGTGGTGAGAGAAAGCTGAGGCCAGGTGAAATCTTTCTGGGTTTCCCCAGAACTTGTCCTGGAGATAGCTATGTTAAGTGTGAGGTAGGATTGGTCTGGCTATGACAGGTCTTCTCTGCTGAGATAGAGCATAGACAAGCTCAGTGGTTAGTGATACTGCTGCCCTAATGTCTTCCCTATTTCCCTGGGATGCTGAGACATGCCTGGAGTCCTGGTGTTGGTGATTGTGGGCTTCACTCTCCTTGGGGCTCAGGATCTCCTCCTGGTTTGCTGAGGTGGGGCTGTCTAGGGCAGCTCCAGTCTTGAACTGGTCCCTTTCAGTCACAGCAAGAAGGACCCCACTTTGCTATTTTCCTAGCTTCACATGCTAAGAGACTGTTTGCCCCTTCTACTGAACCCACTGTTCCAGGATTTTCCCGGGGAATTATGTTATGGATCATTCAAGGTCAACAAGGGGAGGGGAATAGAGCATTTACCAATCACACCACCATCTTGGCTCACAGAAGTACAAGTAGGTGACTTACAGATATTTAATCTGCAGGCTGATAGTCTCAGGAGTGGCAACTGCAGATACCTGGGGTTGCATGGCTCTCACTTGTTTGGTTCCACTGGACTCCTTTCCTAGGCTGATAATCCTAAGATTCTGCAGGATGACCACTGCCTCAGACCACCTGGGGCTTCCTATTGGGCTCTACCTCAGTGAGGACTTGCTTGTTCAGCCCTTGTGCTGTGTGTTGGGTGCTTCTCAAACCCCACAGAACAGATCCTTCCCTTCGAACTTCTAGTCTGTCCTGGGCTGTGAATCTGCCACAGTCTGTCTGCTATTGAATTCTGCTCTTCCAAAATTCTGTCAGATTATCTTTTTAGAGGTATCTGAAGGAGTTTGTCTTAGATCTTAAGTGAGTAGTTGCTCTCACTCCGTCATCTTGACTCTGCCCCCTCTGTCATCTTTATAATATTAATTTAGACTACTCATGAGCAACTGGTGTTTTTCCAATTACTTAGATCTAATTTTATTTGTATTACAAGTCTTTTGTAATTGTGTTCATGTAGTCTCTCAGTTTGCTTTGGCAGGTAGACTCTCACTATTTTATAATATTTACCATAACTTTAAATGTGATTTCTCTTTCTGTCTCTTGCTGTTAGGCTTTGTTAGTAATATATAGAAATGCAGATGATTTATGTGGCTTTATATTGTATCCTGCAACTTTGTTTAAGTTATTTATCATTTCAAATATTTTTTTACTTAATTCTCCAGATTTCTCTAAGTATATCATCATATCATCTGAAATGAGTGGTAACAGTTTATTTTTTGTCTATTCTTATTCCTTCAACTTCTTTGACTTCTCTTATTGCTAAACCTAACATTTCTAGTACTATATTGAATAACAGTGGTGATAAATGATCTCTTTATTTCACCCAATTTCATATTGGAAATTCATCTAGTTTATCCCCATTACATATAATTCTTGCTCATGGTTTTAGGTAGATGTTACTTATTATTTTTAGGAAGACTTATTTATTTCTTTTCTCCCCAGTATTTTCAATAGGAATGGTTGTTGCATATTGACAGAAGCTTTTCTTTTTTTTTTTTTGCATCTATTGAGATAATCATATGGTTTCTGTTAGTTTTATTGCGGATATGATCAATAATGCTGATAGTTTTATTAATATTGAACCAGTCCTGCATTCCTGGCATAAATCATACCATATCAAAGCATATTATTCTTGTGATAAGTTGCTGTAATGTTTCTGCTACTATGTTATTTAAAATTTTTGTATCTATATTCATTAGGGAAATTGGTCTATAATTCCTTGTCTCTGTTTTGACCATTTACAATTCAGGTATCAGCAACATATTTATATCACGAAAAGAATTTGATAGGACCCCTGGCTCGCCAATTTTTCCAAATAGTCTTATATTATTGGAAATAATTGTTCTTTAAATGTTTAGCAGAATTTGCTTGTAAATACATCTGGACCTGAAGATTTCTTTCAGTTCATTGATTTAGCTTCTTCAATTTTTTTTTTCTGAGATGGGGTTATTTAAGCATTTTACTTCCTTTTCTGTTAATCTGGGTAATTTGTATTTTTGTAACTATTCATCCATTTCACTAAGATTGTCAAATTTATGAGTATACAGTTGGGCAAATTAATTTCTAATTATTGTTTTAATTTCCTCTTCAGTGGAGGTGAATTCAACATTTCCATTTTTGATACTGGTAATTTGATTTTCTTCTTTCTCTTTTTTTAAATCAGATTGACCAAAAGTTTATCATTATATTTTTTTATAAAATCAGCTGAAAAATAACTCCATTACTTCAATAATTTCTTTATTTCAATTTTATTGATCTCTTCTTTGGTTTTCAGTTTTTCTAATTAGGCATTAAATTGAGGATTTTCAATTTTTTCTTTTTCTATGTTTTTCACTTGCATGCAGAATTCATTCATCACCTCTTTCTCTATTTTATTCATATATGTATTCAGAGATATAAAACACCCCCTAAGAACTGCTTTCGCTGCATCTCATAAGTTCTGGTAAGTTGTCTCATTATTGTCATTTGTTTGAATGAGGTTACTGATTACTTCTATGATTTGTTGTTTGACCACCCATTCTTTAGGATTAGATTATTTAGTTTCCAATTAATTTCTGGTTGATCTTTCCATGGCCCTTTATTACATATAAATTTTTATTGCAGCATGATCTGAAAAGGATTCATTAATTACTTCTTCCTTTCAGCACTGGATTGTGAAGCTTTTATGCCCTAAAACAAGGTCTATTTTTGTGTATGTGCCACATCATACTGAGAACAAAGTATATTCCTTTCTATCCCCATTCAGTTTTCTCCAGAGGTCTATGGTATCTCCTTTTTCCAGAATTCTATTCACCTCCTCAACTTTTTTCTCATTTATTTAGAGGTTGTATTTGTCAAATTCAGATAAGAGGAAGTTGTGATCTGCCACTAATATAGTTTTGTTATCTATTTTTTCAGGTAATACCCTTAACTGCTGCTCTAAGAATGTGGATGCTATACCACTATCCTGTATTTGGTAATGATATTACTTCACTGTCTATGATACCTTTGAGTAGGATATAGTTTCCTTCTTTTTTGAATAGATCTAATTTTGCTTTTCTGTTGTTTGAGATTAGGATTGCTACTTCTGCTCTTTTATCTTCAGCTGAAGCATAACATATTCTGTTCTAGCCTTTTCCCTTTACCTATGTGTATCCCCTTGTTTCAAATGTGTTTTTTTGTAAATGACACATTGATGTATTATGGTTTTTAATCCATCCTACCACTTGCTTCTGTTTTATGGGAGAGTTCTTTCCATTCAGAGTTACAATTACTATTTGTGTCCTTATCTGCGTTCTATCCCCACCCCCAGCTTTTATTTTTTCCTTCTCTCTTCTCCTCCTCAAAAGTGTTTCCCTTGAAAACTGCCTCCCTCAATCTTCCCTCCCTAGTATCAGATCCTCACCTTTTTCTTTCCCTTTCCCTTACTACTTCTTCCATCCCTTCTAAACACCCCCTCACTTTCCTTTCCCCTTTTCTCACCTACTTCCTATAGGACAAGTTAGATTTCTGTGCTTAACTGAGAATGTTATTCTCTCTTGGAATGAAATATGATGAGAATAAAGTTCGAACAATGCTTATCTCCATCCTATATGTTTTTGTGGCTACTATATGTTTTTGTGGCTCTTCATGTCTTGTAATTTATGCTTTTCTGTCTCCTCCTTTCCTCTTCTCCCTTCACACCTCTAAATTACTTTTCTGTATTATCACACCAGTTAATTTTTTCTCACACTATCGATTTAAATCTACATATGTGAATATATATGTATATATCCCTTTTAAATGTGATAAATATAGAATTATCAAGATTAATAAGTATCATTCTCCCATATAGGGATGCAAACACTTTGTCCGTATTTTATTTTTCCCCCCATTGACCTTTTTATGCCTCTCTGGAGTCCTGTATTGGAAGATCAAATTTTTCTACCGAGTTCTTGACTTTTCATCAGGAAGATCCCTTATTTCATTGAATGTCCATCTCATTGCCTGAAAGATTATACTCATTTTTTTGCTGGATAACTGATTCTTTGTGGTAGTCCAAGTTCCTTTGCCTCACAGAACATCATATTCCAATCCCTTTAGTCTTCTAAAGTAGAGTCTACAAGGTCCTGGGTGATCCTGACTGTAGTTCCTTGGTATTGTATTTGTTTCTTTCTAGCTGCTTGCATATTTTCTCCTTAACCTGAGAATACTGGAATTTGGCAGCAATATTTCTTGGTGCATTCAATTTGGAGTCTCTTTCAGGAGGGGATTGGTGGATTCTTTTGATGACTATTTTGCCCTCTGAATCTAGTGTCTGAGGGCAGTTTTCCTAAATAATTTCTTGGAAAATACTGTCTATGCTCTTTTTCTTCATTATGACTTTCTGGTAGATCAATAATTCTTAGATTCTTCTCTCCTGAATCTATTCTCCAGGTCAGTTGTTTTTCCAATGAGATATTTTACATTTTCTTCTATTTTTCCATACTTTAGATTTTGCTTGACTGATTGTTGTTGCCTCATAGAGTTATTAGTTTCTACTTGCCCAATTCTAATTTTAACAAATTTTTCTGTTCAGTTAGCTTTTACATCTTTTTTTAATAATTATTCTCTCCAGTTAGGTTTTGTATCTTTTTATCCATTTAGCAAATTTTACATTTTAAGGAGCTGAACATACTTTAAAAATCTTTGGTCAATTTTTCTTCTACTTCTTTAATTTGGCTTTTATAATCCTTCTTGAGCTCTTCCAAGTATGCTCTTTGTCAATCTGAACTTCCACTGGAGATTCAGCCTACTCAGGTCATTCCTGCTCCCCTATGGTCAGGTCTGTGCTGGTACTTCCTGTACATTCTGCACTTCCCCAGTCCAGTGTAACAAATCTTTCCTGTCAATCTTTTGGGCTGTCCTGGACTAGGTATCTTCCACCCTCTGTCTCCTGGTGGATTCTGTCACTCCAAAATTAATTCAAGTTCACTACTTAGAGGAATCTGAAGGAATTTGTAAATGAGCACAGGTGAGTCCCTACTTTAACTTCATCATCTTGGCTCCAACCCAATAATAAATTTTTAAAAAGTTAAGCCACAATCATTACCTCTTCTAAAAAGAACTCTTCAAGTTTTAGAATAATGATGAATTTCAGGAACAAGAAAAGCTTGGTATTAAATATCACCTTTAGAATTTATTAGCTATATGATGTTTCACAACCTCTGTGAACTTCAGGTTCTTCATACATAAAATGAGCAAGTCAAACCAGAAGACTTCTGTCATCTCCTCTATCCTTGCATTGTATGAAACTTACGCAAACTACAAATTTTAAGATAGTAAAGCATAATGAAAAGTGAAAATCCAATTTGAACTCATTAAACTTATCACCTAAAAACCTTGATCTCTACAGTGTTTTGGACTAAATGACTTTGATCACCCATTGAACCAAATTAAGCATTTTCCTGTTTGGCTGGCATACATATTAATTAAGTTACTTAAACTTTCTCCCAGCTTTTTTATAGTGTCACCTGGACTCTTCTGACAACACAGAGGTGTCAGGATTGAATGGATCATCTGTAAAGTTTCCACAAAATATCCTGTAGAATCAATTTATCCATCATTCTACAGACCACTAGGAAAGTAATCTGCAATTTAAGTATGTCATGCAACATAACTCCTCAAAGTAGAGCATTTGCTGGGTTTAATGAATGCCTTGAACATTTCTCTAATTGATGTTCTCTTTTTCTCCCTGTCATATGTCTGCTTTGGCCTACCTCACAAATGCAAGTCACCCCTTTACATGAGGTGTTGAATAAAAGTTTGATTTTAACTCTTGATTTTGACCCTAGATTTTAAAATTCATGATGCCTTTTGTGCAAATTACCAAGGAACTCTCCATGTGTTTGAAAAGGCAGACAACTACAGATAAAGGGAGTTCCAAAACCACAGCCATGTTCTTGAACAAATACGTTTTAAACATATTTGCTATCTTTGCCTTTGCTAGTAACTGACTTAGGACCCCTTAAAAGTAGAGGAACTGATAAAACCATATAAAAATGAGATATCTTCTCTTTCTAAGGGAAGAATTCAATGTGATGTTGCCTTCTTATTTTCTAAAAATCACTATTTTAGTCACAAATTCAGTCATTATTACTGTAGATACTGAACTATGGGTATATAAATAAATATATGAATTTCCCCTTGCACATATCAATCAACCTTATTTTGTTTACTTTTTTCTTTTTCTTCTCCCTCATTATCCTCTTGCTTCCTCAAGACAGCATGCAATCTGATATAGACTATACATGCACAATCCTGTTACACCTTTCCACATTATTCCCGTTGTAAAGGGAGTATTAGAACAAAGGTGAAAACCATTAGAACTCTGTTACCTTCCATCCTATCTCCCAACCCCAATTTATTCTATCTCTCCTTTCATCCTGACTCTCCTCAAAAATGGTTTGTTTCTGACTATCCTTTCTCCAAATCTGCCTTCCCTTTTATCATCACCTCTTCTCTTATTACCTCTCTCCTCTTTCCCTCCATGGCAAACACGTTTTTCTTGTCTATTTTATATGATATAATTTACCCCATTCTACCTCTCCCTTTCTCTTTCTCCTAATACATTACTCTCTCATATCTTAGTTACATTTTTTAGATATCATCCCTTCATATTCAACTCAAAACTGTGCCCTCTGTCTATATATACTCTGTATAACTTACCTAATAATAAAATGGTTTTATGAGTTACAAATAATATCTTTCCATGATGTAAGAAGTTCAGAACTCAAGGATATCATATTCCAAGCCCTCTGAGTCTTTAATATAGAAGCTGCTAACACTTGTGCTATCATTACTATGGCTCAACCATATCTGAATTATTTCTTTTTGACTGTTTGCAGTATTTTCTTCTTGACTTGGGAACTCTGGAATTTAGCTCTAATATTCCTGGCAGTTCTCATGTTGGGATCTCTTTCAAGAAGTGATTGGGGTATTCTTTCAATTTCTATATTGCTCTCTGGTTCTAGAATATCAGGAAAGTTTTCTTCGATAATTTCTTGAAAGATAATGACTAGGCTATTTTTATTATGGATTCAGATAGTCCAATAATTTCCAAATTATCCCTCCTGGATCTATTTTCAAGGTCAGTTTTTTCCAGTGAGATATTTTGCATTGCCTTCTATTTTTCATTCTTTTGCTTTTATTTTATAGATTTTTTTTCTTTCTCACAAAATCCTTAGCTTCCATTTGCTCTACTCTAATTTTTAAAGAATTATTTTCTTCAGTGAGATTTTGGACCTGCTTCTGCATTTGGCCAATTTTGCTTTTTAAGGTGTACTTCTCCTGGTTCACTTTGTGGATTTCTTTTACCGTTTGGCCTAGTCAGTTTTTTTATTTTGTTATTTTCTTCAGGTGTGTGTGTGTGTGTGTGTGTGTTTCTCCTTTACCAACCTGTTAACTGTTTTTTCCTGATTTCATTGCATCACTCTTATTTCTCTTCCACTCCCCTGTGGCCACAAACTCTGCTATGCTAGCTCTTCTCCTCAACCTGGGACTGCCACCTAGGACTAGGACCCAGATCTGAGTGCGGGAAAAGCAACAGAGTCCTGTCTCAGTGCTAACAAAAATCCCCTGTAATCTAATTCTGACCAGGTATTTTATCTCCTTACTGTCTGTGAGCTAAGGACTCCAGAAGTAGCCCCTACTGCTCCCATTGCAGCTGCATTTACTGATTCAGTCACTCCCAAGATCTGCTCCTGTTTGTCTGGTGCAGCCTGTGCTGTACTGTGCTCCATTCTCACTCAGGTGTGACAGACTTTGCCTGCTGATATAAGCTGACTTTGGCATCTGACTGACAGGTCAAGAAAATGTGACTACTGCCAGTGATTCAGTTGCCCTACTCCATGTTTGCTAGGGGCTGGTTTGGTGTGCCCTGTGCTGATCTGTGTTCTTCTCTCACCCTGGTGCAGCCTACCTTTCTTGCTGACTTTCCAAGTTGTCTTGGGTTGGAAATTTACTTTGGGAATTTGTTTTGTTTCACTCTGTCTTTTTGTGTGTTATCCTCTAGAATTTGTGTAGAACCACTTTTCAAAAGTATTTTGAGGGTAATAGAGCATAGGTGAATCTCTGTCATTATCTGTCATCTTAGCTCTGCTCCCAAAATAGCCCAACCCACCTTATTTTAGCCTTCACACCTTAACTAGGTGAAATTATCAGACTATGACTAGTTTTAGACCAATGACAATAGACTTTTAGTTCTAAATTTACTTATACAAAAATTACAATCAATAGCCAATAACATTTGTTAAGTGCTTAGTATTTTAAGTATTGGAATAAAGATTAAAAAAAAAAGATGGGCCCTACTCCCAAAAATATTATAATGTAATTATAACAATATTCAGGTGGTCTTGGATATTTGGCTATTATTCAGTGGCCATCTATAAGGATCAAGCAAATTTATAAAGGAGTCATTGCACAAATTAGCACAAAAATGCCAATCTAGTTTAATTATCTCAGAAAGATAAGAGTGGTGGAGAGACTTCAGATTACATCTTGAGATTCCCTTTTTCCCCTCTAACTCCACTTTTAACTTGGGAAGGAATCTCTGAACTTTGAAGGACGCACTCATGTTTTGGACTTCATGTTTTATCATTGGTATCATAGCAACACTACCAGATTAGCTTATGATAGTGTCTGTATTGTAAGGCAAGATTAGAGCAGATGTAGATTCACAACTCTACAAGGAGTCCAGCAAAGATAATATATCATGCCTAAGGCTGACCTCTTGATCACTGCATGAAGGGGAAAAATGATTGTTAGCTACTAGGACCTGAATTGCTCCTTTGCCAAATGTGCATTCTAAGCATGATTACACTTTCATTTTTTTATTAAATTTATTTATTTTCAGTTTTCAACATTCACTTCTACAAAATTTTGAATTTCAGATTTTTCTCAGTCTCTTCCCTCGTTCTGTCCTATGACAGCATGCATTCTGTTACCCCTTCCTCTAATTCACCCTCCCTTTGATCACTGCCCCATTTCCTTCCCTTCTATCTTTCTATAGAGCAAGATAGATTTCTATACACCATTGTCTATATATCTTATTACCCAATTAATGAAAAAAAAGCTTTTAACATTCATTTTTAAAGCTTTGAGTTCCACATCCTCATTTTTCCCCCTCTCCACAGACACCTATTGAGAAGGGAAGCAATTCGATAAAGGATATATATGTGTGGTCATGCTAAACTCTTCCGTAACAGTTATGTTGTGAAGGTCTAATTGTATTTCCCTCTATCCTGCCCTACCATCCATTTATTCTGTTTTCTCTTTGACCTCTCCCTCCACAACAGAGCTTGCTTCCAATTACATCTTCTCCCAATCTGATGTCCCTTCTATTATTCCCACTTTTATTCTTCCCTTCTTTCTTATAGCATTAGATGGATTTCAATACATACATATATGTATATACACATATAATGTGTATAATATCAAATACACATACACATATATGTAATATGTATAATACACATATACCCATACATATAATGTGTAATATATATGTGTATATATATATATATATATATATATATATATACACATATATATGCCCTCCAACTATCCTGTTACTGAGAAAATACTGGATTACAGGAGTTACAAATATCATCTTTCCATATAGGAATGTAAACATTTCAAGTTTAATATGTCTCTTATAATTTCTCTTTTCTGTTTACCTTTTCCTGCTTCTCTTGATTATTCTATTTTAAAGTCACATTTTCTATTCGTTCTAGTGTTTTCGACAAGAATGCTTCAAAGTTCTCTACTTCATTGAAGTTCCATTTTAAAGGCCTTTTTTCCAAAATATATAGGTAACTGAGTCAAATTTAGAAGAATATAAGTGGTTCATTATTTGAAAAATGGTCAAAAAAGAAGAGCAGGAAGTTTTCAGAGGAAGAAATTAAAGCTATCTGTAGTCATATGAAAAAAATTCTCTAAATAACTATTGATTAGAGAGATCCAAATCAAAACAGCTCTGAGGTACCACATCACACCTATCAGATTGGCTAAGATGACAAAACAGGAAGATGATAAATGTTAGAGAAGATGTGGGAGAGTTGGAACACTAATTCATTGTTGGTGGAGCTGTGAAGTCATCCAACCATTATGGACAACAATTTGGAACTATGTCCAAAAGGTTACAAAAATGCGCATATCCTTTGACCCAGCAATACAGCTTCTAAGACTATGTCCTAAACAGATCATAAAAACAAGAAAGAGACTCAAATGTATAAAAAATATTTATAGCAGCTGTCCTTGTGGTGGCCAACACCCTGAAATAGAGGGGATGCCCAACAATTGGGGAATAGCCAAACAAGTTGTGATATATTAATATAATGGAATACTATTGTGGTATAAGAAATAATGAAAAGGAAGGCTTCATAGAGGTGTGGACAAAGTTATATGAACTGATGTTGAATGAAAGGAGTAAATCCAGGAAAACTTTGTACACAATAACAACCATAGTATGTGAGGAATTTTTCTGGTAGACTTAGATCTTCACAGCATTGCAAGGACCTAAAAAATTCCCAATGGAGTTGAGGAAAATGTCTATCACACCCAAAGAAGGAAGTATGGAATTGGACCACAGAAGGAAACAGAATATTTTTTTCTTGTGCTATGTTTTGTTTTGTTGTTCCTCAGGGTTTCTTCCATTCAGTTTAATTCTTCTATGCAACATGACAAAGTGAAAATGTATTTAATAGAAATGTATGGGCAGAAACTATATAGAGTTGCATGCTCTTTTGGGGAGGGAAGAAGGAGGGACAGGCGAAGGAAGTGGAGGGAGGGAAAAAGAAACCCTAAGTTATATGGAAATTATTGTAGAACACTGAAAATAAATAAAATAATAATAACAAAAAATAAATCTGAAAGCTGCCATGGCTGGTGGTGATTCAGTCCCATAAAGCCTGCTCTAGTCCTTTCTATGACAGTGCTACTCACTCAGGACTATGCTTCACTCCTAGTCTGGTGTGATAGACCTCTCCTGTCCTGTCCTGTCCATGTTGTCTTGGGCTGGAAATTTGCTTCAGTTTTTCATTTTGTGGTTTCTGCTACTCTGGAATTTGTTTAGAGATATTTTTCGCAGGTTTTTTGAGAGTTTGTGGAGAGAACTCAAGCAGGCCTCTGCTTCTACTTGCCTATGCCATTTTGATTCCATTTTCCACTGGATTCTTTATGTACTTGTAAAGAGCGTATTGTAAACTTTGGTGAGGAATATTCTATTTCAACTTCATAAATACCTTTTCACCCTTAAAATTCATTTCTGTAATGCTGAATAAGATAATTTAAAAATTATAATCTTGGCAAGAAGAACACCAGTTGAGGCTTGAGCCAATGACATTAAAACATCATCACCAATTCCTCAGTCACATTGAAACTTGAATGGAAAATATTGCCTTTCTCTCAGATCTCATATTCATGTGATAGATTAAAAATTGGCATAAGTATCTTCAAAGATTATATTGACTACATTCAAATATACTTATTACTTAGGAAAGTTCTCGGAAACAAACAAAAAAAAAACACTCATCTCTCAGTCCTTATCTTAGATTCACCAACTTTACCTATAAGTGTCAATACATTTTGCTGTGGTAAATCATACATTTTTTTTGAGTTGAATCTTTTTCCTTTTCTCTTGCTTAGACAGAAATTACAGCTAAATAATGGGAGAAAACAGTCTGAAAAAATGAATCATCTCTTGCCTCTGATAATCACTTTTCACCTCTTAGCACCTCTAATGCTACTTTGGTGGATCAATGTGATCTTAATAAATATCTGTGATATAGAGAATAGTGAGCATTCTATCTCTTAGGACATTTAATATTGTTGTTCAGTCATTGCAGTCATATCTGACTTTCTGTGAACTTATTTGGGGATTTCTTGACAAAAATCCTAGAGTGGTTGGCCAATTCCTTTTCCATTTCATTTTGCAATGGACGAAACTGAGACAAACAGCAGTAAATGATTTGCCTAGGTTAACAAAACTAGTAATTATATAAGGCCAGATTTGAATTCATGAAGATG
This sequence comes from Lagorchestes hirsutus, assembly GCA_028533205.1. NCBI lineage: Eukaryota > Metazoa > Chordata > Mammalia > Diprotodontia > Macropodidae > Lagorchestes > Lagorchestes hirsutus. The sequence goes on from CM052677.1 coordinate 103,352,519, forward strand.
AGTCTTCCTTTCTTCAGGCCTGGCACAGTGTTCACTGTGCAATGTAGCTATTGTTTGTGACATGCTAACCTTAAATCTGATAATTTTTTCTTAAGAACAAGACATGAAAAGTTTTCAGGTAGGAGAAAGGTAAAATCTAGTCTCTATTACTAGACAAATGGAAAAAGGGAAATGAAAAACCATCAAAGTATTAGTACTTTCTCCCTTAACCCTGCAAAATCTCATGTTTTTCCCTGGTGTATTGCTATGTTAAAAGAAAGTAATGTCTAATTAACAGGATACAGCTTAAATTGTTTTATCCTACATTTTTACTCAAGAAAATTGGGTTGCTTTATACTCAGTAACCTTCCTTTCCCCTCAAAAAAAAAGGTTAATGGAAATAATATTTGTCAAGAATAAAGTTAAAATCTATTCAGAGTGAGAAATTCAACGACATCTAGATAGTAGGAGTAAGATATTATCAACAAAAAAACCTAAATCTATACTTAATTTGATCTAGCATGTGCTAGATTCCTTCAAGGTGCATGACAGAATAAATATATACACTGCTTTGTTGATTGCTTGCTTTTTATTGTGTTTGCTTACAAACTCATACTCTACCAAATGAAGTATAAGTATTTTTTAAGGGAGTCTAATAGAAAATAGGTATGTGTGTGTGAATATATGTATATATGTGTGTATACATGCATATATGTATATGTGCATATATATGCATATGTACATATACACACATATTTATATATATCACAGAGAGATACTATATATACACAGATATATTCATATACTTATATGTATATATACATACATAATTATATATACATACATATATAATTTTCCTGTTTCTTATGAACTCTGTGATATGTATATATATTTATGTGTGTGTGTGCGTAATTATGTGTGTGCATGTGCATTGCTAAAGACTCTCTATGCTTTATCCTTTGCTATCTATTAACAATTTTGCTCTTGTAGTACTCAGCTATTATACAGAATAGAGAGACTCTTGGGGGGAATAGAATGTTCATAGTATATTAAAGAATTTTAAAATGCCATTAAGGATAGAAAATGCAACCAGTGGATTTTATCCACTTATTTTCCCTCAAGACTGATTTAAGTGATGATTTCAATCCATTTTTGTCTTTGCTTCTATTTTTTATGGCTTATTCTCAGTGAGTAGAAATGGGGTATAGGTGAAAAATGAAGGATGAGAGGGGAAGGGAAGTTGTTATCAACAGATTTTCTACATCTGGATAGTGTAGAATGTGTTGCTTCCTATGTGAATCATTCTTCCTGGTGAGGAAAAAGGAGATGACACAAGACCCGTGGTTTTAGAATTAAAGAGAGGAAATTGCATGACCTCTATTTCTGAACTTACAAAATCTAGAGAAAAACGTAAGGGGGCATTCTTCTTAAATAAAATTATTTGCTTTTACTTTCATTCCTATAAATTGACAGAATTCAGTTTATCCAACCCTAGTTAATAATATAAAAATCCTCTCTTTGAACTTGGTGGCTGAAAAAAAATAGTTGAATCTCCCAACTTAAGAGAAATTCTTTATAAGGTTGATTTATATGTCTCTGTTTCTAACAGGGATGTTTTTGAAATTGATTAGATAGTATTCTTGATTTAAAAAAAAGAAAGAGAATGTGCAAGGTGTTGAAGTGCCATTATTAATGTTTCTTTGTAAATGGATAATGCTCTTTGCAACACAAATGATTAGTACTTTTCTACCAATTATTTCTAAAGAAGCAGCACTTGTAAGAATACTGGAGAAAACAATGAAGTCGTGTTCCTATTTTGACTCATATTCATAAATCAGTTCATTTCAGTACTAAGTGAATCCAATTTTCTTTTCTTTTCATTATTTTGAGGTGTCTGAAATAAATTCAAGTTAAAAGGCTAAGGATCAAAAATATTCTGCTTTCATTCCTTAAGGCTTGGATTGAAAAAAAAATGAAAGTTTTAGTTAACTGTGCTTGTGAAAGGATCTCTGACTTAGAGTTCTGAAGCTAGATATGAACTAAGAAGCTGTAATTTATGTTTTGAGAATGAGATCTACTTTTTAGAAAAGGTTATAAGAAAAGACTGATATTAGCCTAAGCTAAGTTATTATGATCAAAATACTTTACTGATGCATTTACGGGATCTGTTATTAGAGCCCCTTTTAATTCTGAGTAACTCCTCAAAGTTTCTTTCCAAAAACATGAACTCTTTTCCAGGTAATATTTCTGAAATGGCTTGAAGAAAGTTTTCTTTCTTTTTTTTTTTACCTTGACACAACATCAAAATTTATTTTAAAAGATGGGGCTGAGTTACCAACAGAACTCTGAAAGGTTTTTCTTATTCATGAAGCAATGACCCTGGACTTGTAGGATTTTAGGATCCAGGCACAATTTCAACTTTCTCGCCCTTGGCAACACTCAAAAACTATCACTATATTTACTCTCTATTCATTGGGAGACTAGGCTCCTTTTCTTCCAAAGGTAAGCTACTTTATTAGCATTCACTAGGAATATGTGGTTGGGAAATTGCTGCTGATTATTTTTATTATTGGCTTGAATGAAGGTCAGGAGGCATGTTTTTAAGATTTGTTGATGATATTGGGGTGGTGGTGGATTATTAGCATCATGAAATGAGAAAGGGTTTGTAAATGCAAAGTGGAGTTCTAAGAAGTAATCAGGAAGACCTGAGTGAAAAAGGCACCATCTGCCTCTTTCAGCATTACTTAGCTGCTGTTCTTTATAAAACTACACAGTAGAAAGTGGTAAGAGTCAAGTGTGTTGATAGAAATTCTGATGGTAGTTTTTTAAAAGATAATTTCCGACCTTAAGATTATTTAACTTATTGATATCCCTTGTTATAACCCTTCCTGCCCTTCTTCATTCTTCTATGGAGAGGCATTGCCTCTGTGGTGTGCATCTCCATGTGTATGTGTACATGTGTGTGTGTGTGTGTCTGTATAAGTGTGTGTGTAAGAGACTATCCAAATCACCTTCTTTTACTCTACCTCCCATTCTGTGGTTTTCTGAAGTTGTCACATAGCCTTGCCTTAAGAAGGCCAAATGAAGGTCTAATTCTCCTGTGAAACCACTTTAAAATCTCAGCACCTTTGCAATGGACTGAAACAATGAGTTCACAGTAAGATATGACAGGAAAAACACCAGAGCAAATTGTGGATATATTATGAAAGACAGAGTGTTTAAGACTAAGAAAGTAACAGTCCTTCTTACTGTGCCCTTGTCAGATATCTGCATTATTTTGCTCAACTAAAGATGTCATATTTTTGGAAAGGTACTCTTAAGCTACAGAGAGTTCAGAGAAGTGTAATCTGGATGATGAAAAGTTTCATGTCCATGACACAGAAGTATCATTTGAAGGAACTTGGAAAAGCTGAATTATGCTATCATCAAGTATTTGAAGGGCTATCAGACATATGAAAGATTAGACTTGTTCTGCTTGAAGGCATGGGTAAAAGTTCAAAAAATACTTGTTTCAGTTGAGGGAAAAGAAAAAATTCTGGATAATTTAAATTTCCTGAAAGTCTTGTAGGGTTTTCTCAAGATAATGATTTTGCCTCACTAGAAGTCTTTAAGCAAATGTTCAATGACCACCTTCCTGGCATCTTATAGGAGGAGATTCTTATTTAGAAATGAGTTGGACTCAATGTCCCTGGAAGTCTGTATTCTACATGGCATAGATGTGGAAATAATATACATGCATGTATATGCACATTTACATACATTTGTACATACACATGCATACATATATACATACATATGGGGGAACTAGGTGGTACAGTAGATAGGGTGTCAGGTCTAAGGTCAAGAAGACTCATCTTCATGAGTTCAGATCTGATTTCAGATATGTACCAGCTATAGGACCCTGACCAAGTCACTTAACCCCGTTTACCTCAGTTCCTCATTTATAAAATGAGTTGGAGAAGGAAATGGAAAAGCACTCCAGGGAAGTCCCAAATAAGGTCATGAAGAATCATGCACAATTGAAATGACTGAAAAACAACAACAAAATAGAACAAAATGATAAGATAACTATTAAAATATTAGTTTGTTATTCTTAAATTCCTTAAGGGTCATTTTCATATAGTTTCTTCATTATTGTAACTCTTTAAGCAATCAACTGAGGGGCAGGGTGATTTACAAAAAAAGAAGACTACCTCAGAGTCACAAAAACCAAGGTTAAAAGCTCTCCTCTCATATATAATGTTTACATGACCCTGAGCAGTCACTTACGCTCTCGGTGCCCAGGCAAACTCTGAAACTATAAAACATACAACAATTGCCTATCTGTATTGGTAGAAGGTGCTTTTTCACTTGAAGTTTCTTAAGTCATTGAATTCATAGGGTGTGGGAAGATAGTGAAAGAGCAATATACAAAAAGAGTGTTGCACTTAGAATCATTCACTGAATCCAAATTTCAAATTTGGTGCATATTATCTATGTGAACTTGGGTAAGGCCCTTAGCCCCTTTATGAGTCATTTTCCTTAAGTATAAAATTAAGTGGGCTGGGCTACATGACCTTTAAGATTCTTTCAGTTCTAAATGCAAGATTCTACAATTTATGCTTTAAGAGGAAGGTCATATTAAGATTTCATTAGCATAGAATTAAAAAAGAAAAGGATTTCCAGTAATATAAAGGATCCCCAATTGCTAAAGGACCAAATCTAAAGCCCTCAACTCTGTATTCAAAACTCTCAGAAATCTGTCCACATCTTACCCAGACAAACATTTCCTTTCACTCTTTAATTTAAATTTTCATTCTGGGAAACCTATGCAATCTCCTCAAATAAATTTCCTGAATTTTTTTCAATTGATAGAATACTATTGCTCATGCAACTACCACTAAGAATGCCTCTCCTTTCTCTGCCCAATAAAATTCTGTTCCTAATATCTTCAAGGGAAAGACAGCTCACACTAGTCTTCCCCTGAATTTCCTTTTTAAAAAAAAAATCAACTTATACAGGGGTAAGAATTGGTTTCTATTCAGGTAATTCCAACTTTTCACTCACTGCAAGAGTTTCCCTGAAAGGTCCATAATGCACTCAGATAATTCCTGGTTCTGGTAATTTATCCACTTCAGATAATTTGTAATGTGTGTATGTTTGTCTGTATGTGTGTATGTATATGTCTATACACATACAGACAAACGTACACACATTACAAATTATCTGTGTATGTATATGTCTATACACACATGTATATAGATGGGTGGCTAGTTTAGAAAAGCTACTAAGGTTACTGGATTTCCTTAAAGATTCAAAGAATAACAGGCATCTAACTGTTGAAGGAAAGGAGCATAGATTTATAGTCAAAAGAAGACCTTAAAACTCACCTAGTCTGAATTCACTCATTTTGCAGATGAGACATCTAAGAACGAGAGAGATTCTGGCCTTTAGTCACCATATAGAGCCTCATATGATTCATAGGGCAAATGAACTTAGCTAGAAAATTCTTTTATATCACCTAGAAAGTATGAATCACATAGCTTCTAAATGACTGTGTATGTGTGTGTGTGTGTGTGTGTGTGTGTGTGTGTGTGTGTTTATATCTTTGGTAGCACCTGGCAAGTTTCTTTCAAATGGAATAGATTTTGGGAATCCAGAGTAATATTCATAATAGAGTGAAGTATTAGGAAATAATTTAATAGAGGTTCATTCAAAAAAAGGGGGGATTAAAATTTAAACATACATTCTCCCACATCCCATTCAACCATCCAGAAAAGCCATTTTGCCATCCACTCAGCCCATCCTTCTTCCTGTCTGGAATAGTACAATCAGACAAAAGGTAGAATATACACACACACACACACACACACACACACACACACACACACACACACACACACACATGTATATCCCTAGTCTCTGAGGGAACTGATTCTACTCAGCTTTATAACTCTAACCCTGTATCAAATTCTATTGATTGGTGACTGAGTATGAGTCTATTATAGTGTATCTAACTTAACCCAGTCATCTGGATGAGACTATATGTCAAGTCCCAGTCAGCTGTCTATCCAGTCATCTTCTACCTGTTCTCCTAATGTACCCCACCCATTCCTTCCCCCATTCAATATCTTTTTCTGGACTAAGTAATTAAATCAGTACTGTAACAATATTGTTCTTGGAAAGGGGGTATCATACGCAAGACATTCTCTCAAAATTCCTTTCTCTGTTTTCTACTCCTTTATGAAAATTGCCTCCCTATTAGAATTTAAGTTTCTTGTGGGCAATGATTGTGTCACTTCTATGATTGTCCATCCAGACCTCATAACTGCCTGGCACATAGAAAGAGTCAATAAATTTCTTTTTCATTCACCCATTCATGAGAAGAACTATAAAGTATTGGTAATAACCATTTTGACTAGATGCTCATTTAAACAGTAGCTATTCATAGATCAGAAAGAAAATTGTTTTGAGTCTGTAATGATATTATTGTCACTTAGTACTTATATACTACTAGATGACTCATCTCATATCACTTGGGTTATCAGCGTTTCATCTGCAAAATGAAAGGTTAGATTAAAATCTCAAAAGCTCATCTAATTCCAAAACTCTATTAATATAGTATGAAGAAATTCCTTTCATATTTAACTGAATAATGGGTTGCTTGGCTGCATATTTTCTCACAAATTTATGGAGTGAGTATCATAATTAGATATATAAGAAACAATGTTATCAATTGCAATTATTTCATTTGTCAAAATCATTAAATCCATAGGTTATCAATCAATGATGATGCTAATAATGATAATGATAATAATAATAGCTCTCACTTGTGGTATACTTAAAGGCAAATATCTCATTTGGTCTCACAACAACCCTGGAAGATAATGTAATTATTTTTTCAGTTTTACAGATGAGGAAACTGAGACTGAGAGAAGATAATGATTTGCTTGGTTAGATTTAAACTGGCTTTCCTCCCTCCAAGCCAGATACTTCATCCACTCTGTCACATAACTGAGAAAATGAGAATGTATTTCTTAAAATGACATATTGATGAAAATCACATAATAATATGTAATTGATACAATTAAGATATATGAGCATATACACTGTTGATGCACATACATGTACACATTGTGTATATATATGTATATACATATATACAGTATGTGTATTATATGCTATAAATGTTTATGTACTATAGATACATGTAGACTATAGGTATTTATATATGTACTATGTATAATATATTTATATACAGACATATATGTATATAACATTTTATTTATTTTCATTTCTACAGTCTTCTTCTGACTTTCCACTCTACAACACAATGAGAAAGAAAAATAAAACCAATAGCAAATATTTATAGACATGCAAAAGGAATTACTGCATTAGCCATGTTCAAAAAATTTAGATAAGTAAGAAACAGAAATAAATAGAAGAAATTATGCATCAGTCTGAGCTCCAAGTCCATCAGTTCTCTTTGGAGGTGGATACAATTTTTCATGATGAGTCTTTGGAATTATGGTTGGTCACGTCATTGAACAGAGTTACTAAATCTTTCAAAGTTGTTTGGTTTTACAGTACTCCTGTTATAGTACAAGTTCTTCTCTTCATTCTTCTCACCACACTTTCCATAAGTTAAAATAAGACTTTCTGTTTGTTGTTTTTTTGTTTTACAAAACCATACTCTTTATCATTTCTTATAACACAATACTATTCAATCATATTCACATACTATAACTTAATTAGTCCCCAATACTTTCCAATTTTAGCTAATTTTAGACACACAAACACAAAAAATATCTACTACAAATATTTTTGTACATATGTGCCCTTTTCCTCTTTTTCATTTAAAAAGTTTTAAATTTCTTTGTATTAACTTAGTTTTTTTTTTTTAATTTTCTGCAGTTACACGTAAAAACAATCTTTAACACTGGTTTTTAAAACCTTGAGTTCCAAATTCTCTCCCTTCCTCCCTCTCCAGTACCCTTCATTCAGAAGGCAAGCAATTCTATATAGATTATACATGTGTAGTCATGGAAAACATGTCAATAATGGCCATGATGTGAATTAAAACATAAAAAAAGAAAAAGAAGGAAAGTAAATGAAAACGTGTTTCAATCTGTATTCAGACGCCATAAATTCTTTCTCTGGGCATAGATAGCATTTTTCATTATAATTCCAGAGTTGTTGGATCACTGTATTGCTGAGAATAGCTAAGTCATTCACAGCTGATCACCTTACAATATCACTGCTATTTCGGACATGGTACATTTCACTTTGCTTCAATCCATGCAAGTTTTCTCAGGTTTTTCTGAGAGGATCCTACCTATTATTTCTTAAAATACAATAGTATTCCATTCTAATCACATACCACAACTTGTTCAGTCATTCCCTAACTGATGGGCATCCCCTCAATTTCTAATTATTTGCCCCCAGAAAAGAGCAGCTATAAATACTTTTGTACAAATAGGTCCTTTCCTTTTTGTTTTTTTAATCTCTTTTGGATACAGACCTAGTAATGATATTTCCAGGTAAAAGAATATACCTAATTTTACAGCCCTTTGAGAATAGCTCCAAATTGCTCTGCAGATGATTGAATCAGTTCACAACTCCACCAAAACCCCATTAATGTCTCATTTTCCCCACATTACCTCCAACATTTTTAGTTTTCCTTTTCTCACCTATTAGACAAATAGGTACGAGGTAGCATCTCAGAATTCTTTTAATTTGCATTTCTCCAATCAATAGTCAGATAAAAAAATTTTCATGTGGCTATAGATAGCTTTTATTACTTCAACTAAAAACTGATTATATCTTTTGATCATTTATCAATTGTAGAATGGCTCTTATTTTTATAAATTTTATAAGTTTACAATTCTCTATATGTTTTAGAAATGAGGCCTTTGCCAGAGAAATGCCTTAAATTTTTTGTATAGTTACAGTTGCTAACTGTATTTCCCTCTGTCCTACTTCCCTAAATCCTGTTCATTCTGTTCTCTCTCTCATTTCACCCTGTTGCTCCTCCAAAGTGTTTGGAGGGTGGCTGCACAGCGAGGAAGGGGAAGAAGCCCTTACATTGTTGCTGCTAATTGCCTATCAGGCATCAGCTATATTGGTGCTTAGATGCTCTCACTTTGTCCCTGTTCAATGCCAGTAATGACCAAAAACGTAGCAAAAAGATACAATTCTTGCTCCTCTCAGACTAGAGACAGACTGACCATAACCTGTTGGCACAGGTTACATGACAACAGGAGATATTGTGCAGTGACAACCCAGCAGCCAAGTTGTATGATGAGCACAACAGTGACAAGTGGAAGGTAGGTTAAGAGGAACGTGGACAAAACAGTTATTACATTTTTACTTTCTTCTATATTCTCTACATTTTTACAGGGCAGCAGGCTGTATGTTGTGCAGGCCTGATCTAAGAGGTGTTTACTACTCTCCTGGACTGTGCTCTGGTCTATGAGTGACCACAAGCACTCTTTTCTGCCATGGAACTATGAGGGTCCCTCCTCCACTGTGGCCACAAGGTCTGCTGTGCTAGTGCTCCTCCTCATCCTGGGACTGCCACCCAGGACTGGAGCCTAGATACAAATATGGGCAAAGTGACAGCGTCCTGCCACAATAAACCAAAAGATTCCTGCAATCTCCTTCTGATCAGTTGTTCAACCTCCTTAACATTTCTGGTCTGAGAGCTCTGGAAGCAGCTGCTACTGCTGCTGCTGATTCTGTCACTCCTAAATCCTGCTTGGGGGTTGCTGGGGTTAGGGCTTTGCTGGCACACAAGTGCAACAGATTCTTCCTGCTGACCTTTCAAGTTGTCTTTGGCACCTGTGGACTGAGAGATCTGAAACTGCTACTGCTCCCAGTTATTCAGTCACCCTGAGTCCTGCTCCAGGTTTGCTAGGACCCAGTCTGCCCTGGGCCAGTCTGTGTTGTTGTGACCTGCACTGGAATATACTCCTCTTTCATCTTTCCTGCCAACCTTCCAAGTTTTCTTGGGCTATAAATTTTTTATATTCACTTTTTTGTGGGTTCTATTTCTCTAGAATTTGTTTGGAGTCATTTTAAAGGTTTTTGGAAGGGTTTGGGGGAATGTCAGGCAAGTTCCAACTTTTACTCCATCTTCTTGGACCCTTTTCTTCTTTCTTTGATCTCTTTTGGGATGCAGTAGCAGTATCACTGCATTAAGGGTTATTCATAGTTTAAAAACCTTTTGAGCATGGTTGCAAATTGATTTCCAGAATAGTTGGACTAACTTCACTGGTCTACTAACAGTGCATTAGTATACTATTTTCCCACATTCTGTCCAACAGTTGTCATTTTCCTTTTTTGTCATCTTAGCCAATCTGATAGACATGAGGTGGAACCTCAGAGCTGTTATCATTTACATGTGCAAGTTATTACTGATTCAGAGTATTAAAAAAAATTTCTTTCTCTAAATACTGCCTATTCATAACTTATAACTATTTGTTGATTGGTGTGACTCATTTTTTGACAACTTTCACTCTCTTTCGGGGTTTCTTGGCAGAGATACTAGAGTGATTTGACACTTCGTTCTTCAACTTGGAAAGACCATAGCTCTTTTGGTTTGTTTTATGTATCTATTGAAATGTTCATATAAGTTTGGGAGTTTAATTCATGAATGATCATTCCCCCCTAATATTGAACCAGCCTGTTATTCCTGGTTTAATCCTAGTCTGGTTTCAGTGTATGATCTTTTTTATATATTGATGAAATCTCTTTGATAGTATTTTATTTAAAATTTTGGCATCAATATTCCTTTGTGAAATTGGTCATCTTTTTTCTGTTTCACTTCTCTGTGGTTTAGGTATCAAGACTATATCTACGTCTTAGAAGGAATTTGGTAAGATACTTTACTTTTTTTTTTCAAAAAGTATATGTAGTTTTACAATTATCTGTATTTTAAAGGCTTGGTAGAATTGACTTGTAAATCTATCTGGTTCTGGGATTTTTTCTTCCCTTAGGAAGTTTGTTGATGGTTTGTTCAAGTTCTCCAATTATCCAACTGCTAGGCTCAGTTACTGATAACCCTATCTGAGGTTCTTCAGATTCAGTGACTAAACTATTGGTTTCTCTTTAGTCTTGGTCTCCTCTGTTCTTTTTTTTTTTTTTTTCCAATTGCAGGCTTATGTTCTTGGTTCAAGTTTAGAACTGAGTCACTAATTTCTTCTGGTTTCAGAGTGAATGCAACTAAGTTTCTAGAATTTGTTATTTACTCAATTCTAAGTCAGGGTTCTCTACTCGGTCATGGCTACTTCTCTCTGTCCTATATGTGAGACTCAGAACTAAATAATGTGGGACAGAGCTATCAAGTGGCACCTGCTCCTGCTCCTAGAACTCAGGGACCCCTCAAGTTGTTTCTGTCCTAAGGTTTCTTTTCCTTGTGTACTATTTAATTTCCCTTTCTATTTCTGTGAATTAAAATACTGCCATTCCCCCTCATGTTTCCAAAGTTCTGTACTACTGGCTAACTCTCATCCCAGTGTTTGCAGATTGGCTGGTGCTATGTATTCCTAACGAGCCCTAGGTCAGAAAATGACTCACTACAACTTTGTTTTTTTAGCTTTTATAAAAATGATTATCTGGTATTTTTTTCTAGGTTAGTGTGGAGGATATGTATTGTGAAATATAAGAAAAAAATCCTCTCATTCTTTCTTCTTAACTCTGCCTCTTAAACATGTACATTTAATCTTTCAATTTTTAATGAAGAAATTCAGTACTGAGCTACAGAGTCCAAATCTCCGGAACTTAAGTAGTCAGTATTTTTTATACAGAGATGACAGCCTTTAAAACACATTTATTTATTTTTAATTTTCAACATTAATTTCTAAAAAAATTTGAGTTCCAAATTTTCTCCCCACATTTCCTCACCCCCTCCCCAAGGCAGCATGCATTCCAATTACCCCTTCCCTCAGTCTGCCTTCCCTTTTATCATCTCCTCACTCTTATTCCGCTCCCATCGATTTTATTGAAGGACAAGATAGATTTCTATATTATTTGTCTGTATTTCTAATTGACCAGCTGCACGTAAAAACAATATTTTAATATTTTTTTAAACTTTGAAATCCAAATTGACTCCCTTCTTCCCTCTTCACTCACCCTCATTGAGAAGGCAAGCAATTTAATATATATTATACACATTATGCAAAAAGACTTCCATAACAGTTATACTGTGGAAGAATAACTATGTTTCCCTCCATCCTATCCCACACCCCAATTATTCTACTTTCTCCTCTGACCTTGTCCATTTTCAAAAGTGTTTGCTTCTCACTACCCCCTCTCCCAGTATGCATTCCTTTCTTTCATTTCCCCCTCCTACTTTTACCTTTCTCCTGCTACTTTCTTGTAGGGTAGGATACCCAATTGAATGTGGATATTTTTCCCTCCCTAAGTGAAATATGATAAGAGTAAGGTTCACTCATTTCTTCTCATTTCCCCCCTTTTCCCCTCTATTGTGAAACCCTTTTCTTCCTCTTTTATGTGAAATAATTTACCCCATTCTATCTCTCTCTTTATCCTTCTCCCAATATACTCCTCACCCCTTAAATTTATCTTTTCGATATCATCCCTTCATATTAACACTTTATCTTTCTGTCTGTTTATCTATCCATCTATCTATCTATCTATCTATCTATCTATCTATCTATCTATCTATCTATCTATCTACCTACCTATCTATCTGTCATCTAATCCACCTACCTAAATACTGAAAAGATCTCATGTGTTGCAAATATGATTTTTCCATGTAGGAATGCAAACAGTTCAACTTTAATAAGTCTCCTAAGATTTCCCTTTCCTGTTGACCTTTTTACACATCTCTTGATTCCTGTATTTGAAAGTCAAATTTCCTATTCACTTCTGGCCTTTTCATCAAGAATGTTGGAAGGTCCTCTATTTTACTGAATGTCCAGTTTTCCCCCTGAAGTATTATACTCATTTTGCTGGGTAAGTAATTCTTGGTTTAATCTTAGTTCCTCTGACCTCCGTGAATATCGTATTCCAAGTGCTTTGATCCTTTAATGTAGAAACTGATAGATCTTGTGTTATCCTGCTTTTATTTCCATAATACTTTAATTGTTTCTTTCTCACTGCTTGCAGTATATTCTTCTTGACCTGAGAACTCTGGTATATGGCTAGAATACTCCTAGGAGTTTTCCTTTTGGGATTCCCTTCAGGAGGTGATAAGTGAATTCTTTCCATTTCTATTTTCCCCTTTGGTTCTACAATATCAGGGCAGTTTTCCTTGATAATTTGTTGAAAGATGATGTCTAGGCTCTTTTTTTGATCATGACTTTCAGGTAGTCCAGTAATTTTTAGATTATCTCTCCTGTATCTATTTTCCAGGTCACTGATTTTTCCAATGAGATATTTTACCACGTCTTCTATTATTTTTTTTTCATTCTTTGGGTTGTATTTTATAATTTGTTGATTTCTCATGAACTCATTAGCTTTCATTTGCTACATTCTAATTTTGAAGGAATTATTTTCTTCAGTGAGCTTTTGGACCTCCTTTGACATTTGGCCATTTCTGCTTTTTAAGGTATTTTTCTTCACATTGGTTTTTTGGACTTCTTTTACCATTTCCTAATCCATTTTTAAGGTATTATTTTCTTCAATATTTTGGAAGGTCTCCTTTAACAAGCAGTTGACTCATTTTCATTATTTTCCTTGCATCACTCTCATTTCTTCTCTCAATTTTTATCTTCTCTTGATTTTCTTTCTTCTTTCTTTTTTTTTAATGCAGGCTTTCCTCAAACTTTCAGTTTCTTAATATAACCTATTTATGTTCAGTTTTCAACTGTTTTTCAACAGTTTTCAACGTTCACTTCCACAAGATTTGAAATTCCAAATTTTCACCCCATCACTCTCTTCCCTCCACCCCAAGACAACATGGATGCCAACCACTCCTTTTCTCAAACTGCCCTCCCTTCTAACGCCCCCCCCTTCTCCTATCTCCCACCCCCTCTATTTTCTTGTAGGGAAAGATGGATTTATATACCCCATTGCCTGTACAATTTATTTCCTAGGTGAAACCAAACAATATTTAACATTCATTTTTAAAGCTTTGAGTTCTAAATTCTCTCCCTTCCTCCCTCCTTCCCCACTATTGTTGAGAAATCAAGCAATTTGATATAGGGCATGCATGTGTAGCCATGAAAAACTCTTCCATGATAATCATGTTGCGAACAACTAACCACATTTTCCTCTATGCTGTCCTTCACTCTATTCCATCTTCTCCCTTGATCTTTCCCCACAATAGTGTTAGGTTTTTATTATCCCTTCCCCAATATACCATCCCTTTCTATTATCCTCCCTCACCTATCCCCTTTCCTTCTGCCTTCCTGTAGAGTTAGGCAGATTTTCATACCCAACTGAATGTGTGTTATTTCCTCCTTAAGTCAAATCTGATGAAAGGAAGGCTCATTTATTCCCTCTTACCTCCTCCCTCTTCCCCTCCACTGTAAAAGCTCTTTTTTGCCTCTTTTATGTGAGATGATTTACTATATTCTACCTCTCCCTTTCTCTTTCTCCCAGTACATTTATCTCAACACTTGATTATTTTTAGGTACCTCCCTTCATATTCAGCTCATCCTGTGTCTTCTGTCTATACATATGTACATAAACACACATATATAAGCATACATGCATACATACACCTATATAATAAACAAATGAATACATAAATACACACATACATATGCATACAAATATATGTGTATATATATATATCTATATCTATATCTATATATCTATATATCTATATATATATATTCCCTCTACTCTACTACTGAGAAAGGTCTCATGAGTTACAATTATCATCTTTTCATGTAGGAATGTAAACAATTCAACTTCAATGAGTCTGTTATGCCTTTTCTTTCCTATTGACCTTTTCATATTTCTCTTGATTCTTTTGCTTGAAAGTCAAATTTTCTATTCAGCTCTTGTCTTTTCAACAAGAATACTTGAAAGTCCTCTATTTCACTGATGTTCTATTTCACCCTCTGAAGTATGATACTCAGTTTTGCCGTGTAGGTGATTATTGGTTTTAATCCTGGTTGTTTTGACCTCTGGAATATCATATTCCAAGCCCTCTGATACCTTAACATAGAAGCTGCTAGATCTGTTATCCTGATTTTGTTTTCACAATACTTGAACTGTTTCTTTATGGCTGCTTGCAATATTTTCTCTTTGACCTTAGAACTCAAATTTGGCTACAGTATCCTTATAGTTTTCATTTTGAGATCACTTTCAGGAGGTGATTGGTGGGTTCTTTGCATTTCTATTTGACCCTCTGGTTGTAGAATATGAGAGCAGTTTTCTTGATAATTTCTTGTAAAATGATGTCTAGGCTCTTTCTGTGATCATGCTTTTCATGTAGTCCAATAATTTTTAAATTACATCTCCTGAATCTATTTTTCAGGTCAGCAGTTTTTCCAATGAGATATTTCACATTGTCTTCTATATTTTTGTTCTTTGTATTCTGTTTTATAATTTATTGATTCCTCATAAAGTCATTAGCTTCCATTTTCTCCATTCTAACTTCGAAGGAACTGTTTTCTTCATTAAGATTTTGTGTTTCCTTTTCCATTTGTCCAATTATACTTTTTAAGGCATTCTTCTCCTCATTGGCTTTTTGGACCTTTTTGCCATTTGAGTGAATCTGCTTTTCATCGTCTTATTTTCTTCAGCATTTTTGGAGTCTCCTTTAGCAAGCTGTTTACTAGATTTTCATGATTTTCTTGTATCACTCTCATTTTTCTTCTCAGTTCTTCCTGTATTTCTCTTACTTGATTTTTATATCCTTCTTTAGTTAGTCAATGGCCCATGACCAAATCATATTTTCCTTGGAGGCTTTGGATGTAGGAGCTTTGACTTTTTGACTTGTATGTTTTGATCTTTTGTCAACAAAGCAAGATTCTATAGTCTTAGTTCTTTTATGTTGTTTACTCATCTTCCCAAACAAACACTTGACTTTCTCACTCTCTGTCAAGGTAGGACTCTGCTTCAAGTGTGGCTAGGGGTTAGAGTGGATGTACTGTCCTAGGTTTCAGGGATTTTGGATCAGTCATTTGGGCCCCCACTGTCTGTGGGCCCAGAGTTCTAGAAGATGCCTCTTCCACTGTTGCTGCTGTTGCTACCACTGCTATCTGCCACTGCCACCCAACCCCACAATCCTGGGACTAGGGCTAGACCAAACCAAACTTCACGATCCTCTTTCTCCTTTTCCCCACAGTTTCCCCACTGACCTTTTTGGCATTTATGTGTTGACAATTCTTGAAACTGCCACAGCTGCCAATGATTCAGTCCCCTAAGGCCTGTTCCTGCCTGTCAATGCTGGTGTGGCCCTCACAAGATTGTCCTCTGCTCCTTCACCCCAAGAGTGAAAAACTCTTCTTTTTGACTTTGCAGGTTATCTCTGGCTAGAGATTTGTTTCACTCTTTCATTTTTTGGGTTATGTAGTTCTAGTATTTGTTTAGAGTCATTTTTTACAGTTATTTGTAGGGCTTTGGGGGAGAGCTCAGGGAAGGCCCTACTTTTACTCCACCATTTTTGTTCTGCTTGCCAAGACAGCAGCCTTTTGTAACAAAATAGGACTCTTGAACAGATTGATATAGTAAACAGAAAAGTTTTTAAAAAGCACTCAGTTTTTGAGAATGCTAATGTAAGTTAGAAATCACAGTATAAGGAAGGAAATTTGATTTCACAGGTATTACTGAAGCTTGGTAGGGTTAGATAATATCTTGAAAATGACTATTAGTTGATCCAAAATATTAGTAAAAGAGAACCAAGATGACCTTAATAATTCAAGGTATTAGATAAACTGCATCCTAGAATATGGAAGAACTAGCAGGTAGAATTGCTGAGAAACTATTAGTAATCTTTTAAAAACTGTTGAGAAAACGATAGGTATTTCTGTATTTTATAAAGGTAATTATCTTAATTTTTTAAAAAATGGAAGTATCTACAACATATATACCAGTGAATTTGATTTTGATTATTGGGAAAAATGCAAAATTCACTATTCAAAGTAATTAAACACCTAGAAAAATGTTATCACAAAGAGCAATGATAGTTTCATCAAGAATAGGTAATTATAAGCTAACTTCATTTTACTTTTTGACAAAGATTCAAGATAAGGGAATGCTATTTATCCATATGACAATACACTGGGAAAAATGCATCCTATTTATATCCACAGGGAAATATATTAGATGAAATTACTTCTAGGTGGATGGAGAGATAAGAGTATCCTAAGAGTTGGAAGAAATCTCTTAGAAGATCTATTCCAAAAAATTGAACAGAAATACCCTTTACAATGACTTGACAAGGGTCCATCCAATCTTTGTATGAAGACCTTCAGCAAGGGATGTCTCAACTTATTAGGAATTCCCCCTTTTGTAATGCTAACTTAAATTTTAAGATATTTCCCATTCATTAATAGGTCCATGTGACCTACCTGGGTCACAAGGAAGTCTAAGTCACATGTGGTGGGAGGAATTTGCTAAAGGGGCGGGACGGTAAGTCCGGAACAGGAACAGATGGAGATGGAGCAGAGGTGAGAGGAAATTGGTCAGAAGCAATGTGAACTGAGGGAGAGAGGAAGGCAGACAGCTAGGCTTTTGAGTGTTTATTTCTTTGTGGGAAAACCTGATAGTATATTTATCCTTCTTGGTTATTATGACAGATTTCTTTGTTACTATGATAAATTTGGCTTTCTGGTATCTAAATAAGTATTTTGGTTCTGTCTTCCATGTGGAGTCTGTTGTATTTTGTGATTCAGAATGGCACCAGCATATTCCTGGCTGGGTAAGCTATGTGAATATTTTGTTGGTGCTATACACTTGTATTGTGCTCAAAAGTATATATTCATTACTGCTAGTTCTACTCTCTGGAACCAAGTAGAAAAATTCTAATCTTTGTGCCCACAATAGCATTAAAAATACTTGGAAAATCATGTATCAGTTTTGTCTACCACAGACTAAGGCCAATTTGTTCAACCAGTCTTTACATGTGATCTTGAGGACCTTGACTGTCACAATTGTCCTTTGTCCTTTAGAAAATAAAGCCCATAAAACTAGTTATGATACTAAGATGTAAGGTGAACAGAAGAGGGTAGAATGGGAACTTCCTCATGCTGGACACTATGCTTTTCTTAATGCACACTAAATTCATATAAGCCTTTTTTTAACTAAACTCTTGCCTCAGGCAGTTTCCAATCCACTAAATATGATGGATAAATGTGAAGCTCGCACCCAACTCAGTGAAGTGGATAGACGAAATTATTAATAATCCTGATTCTTACTCCAAGTTTGTTTTCTATTTACACAGAATGTCTGTGTTCACTGTAGCAAGTTTAGGGATAAGGACTACATCAGAACCTTGCAACATGGCACAGAGTCCTACATGGAAGAAACCTACAGAGAGGCTGTTTTTTTTCTATGATAATATTTTCTTATACTCAGCTGAAGAGTGGTAAAGTTAATTTTTTCCAGGCTTTTAGTGACTGGTAGGATTATTATAGTCATGCCTTCTCTCATAGGTGAATACATTCGAGGTCTAATAATATTTTTTTTTCTAATTTAAATTTAAAATTAAATATTTTTATGCTATTTTAAAATAGATTTTTTAAATATCACAAAATAAAGCCCATTCTCTTGGCTCACTTGAGCCATGTGAATTTGCTTTCAATATGGGAAAAACAACAGTAACTACTTATTTGAACACCTGATGGATTAGGCATATGTATATTTGTGTTTTATCAATTGCCTTGCCTCTAGTCTTATGAGATATTTTCAGTCTCCTACCTAATTATGATGCAAGAATTAAAATTAATGTTGCTTTTCTGTTATGATTTTTTTTCAAATTGAAGCCTGGATGGGTATTGTTTGGGGACAGGTCTCTAACTCTACAAAATGGATGAAGTTAAAAGAAATACAGAGATTTCCATATTCCTCTCAGGAAGGGAATATGAACTTTGAGTCAGAGGGGTGAATTTGTAATTGTAAACCCCCATCCCCATTATAGTATGGAGTTTTTTGTTCTGAGCATTATATGGATTAACAAATCTTCGTGAATAAAAAAAATATAGAGAGATTGTAATTGTGAATAAAGCATATATATATACATATATATATACATATATATATGTATATATATATATATATATATATATATATATAAAATGTAAGGGAAAAAAGACATTTGGATTAGAACTTGAAATGAATAAGTAAACCTTATGTAGTTACCATTGATTAAGTGCTTGATTACAGAAACTTACATATAACAGTGAGGCTTATTTCAGTTTAAAAAATTTCAGAAGGGCAAAGATATTCCACTCATCATTTATAGCTCTATTTTGTCAAATGTTTTATATTTGTATCTCTATATGAAATGCTTGAAACTTATTGTCCCTCCTTTTTCTTTTAAACTTGAATTTAATGACTTTAGTGAAAGGGTTAAAAAAGTTAAAAAAAGAAAAAAAGAAAACCTCATAAGTATGAGTCACTATCTGGTTACTTCTTTACCTACTATAATTTTTAGTTCTCTGAAATGTTTAATTTTTTGAAACTATATTTTCTAGGCAATATATGACTCTATCAATTCCACTTTGATAGTTAGAATATGGATATTGGCTATTTCCTTAATTCATGTTTCAACTAATTCTAAGTATGAAAGGATTATGAGTTATCAGTTTCTCTGAACCTGTAGTCACTCTTAACACCTGAAGCTGCAATCTATTCTCTTTGCCTTCCTCTTTTGTCTTACTTTTCCATTCCTCCTGGAGGTTATGTTGGAAGGGGGAGAAGAAGAAGAAGAAGAAGAGAAAGAGGAAGAAGAAGAAGAAGAAGAAGAAGAAGAAGAAGAAGAAGAAGAAGAAGAGAAAGAGGAAGAAGAAGAAGAAGAAGAAGAAGAAGAAGAGAAAGAGGAAGAAGAAGAAGAAGAAGAAGAAGAAGAAGAAGAAGAAGGAGGAGGAGGAGGAGGAGGAGGAGGAGGAGGAGACAAAGGAGAGGGAGGGGGTGGGGGAGGGGAGGAGGAGGAGGAGAAGAAGGAGAAGAAGGAGAAGGAGAAGAAGGAGAAGGAGAAAGACAGACAGAGAGAGAGAGAGAGGAGAGCTAACAATTAGGGAATAAGGAAAGGTTTTCAGTCAAGAAGTGGTCTGTGAATTGAGTTTTGATGGAATGATAGAGGTAAAAAAAAAAGGGTTTTAGCCACCATGACTCACCAGTGATAATTTTTAGAATTTAGAACTATAGGGAAAAAAAAGAAAAATCAGAGGTTAAATACTCCATTTTTATTAGAAAGAAGACCCTTTGGATCTCATAAACAAAGGTGATATTTAAAAAAAAATGAACCTGAAGATTCTACAACCTTTCTTACTGACTTTGATTTCCCAACCAAAATACAATCCTCTTTGACTTTTCCTCTTGAAAAACAACAATTTAGCTGTGGTGGAATTAGTTTGATAAATTAATCTTCTAGCAAATATAAGAGAATAAATGACTGCAAAATAACTCCAAAGAACAGTCAAAACAATAGAAAATGTATATTTAGCTACAAAAATAAGCTGTTGCGTTTTGCTTTGGCTTTTTTGGATCAAAGAGATCAGCAAATTCAAACAATATATCTTTTATAGTTTCCTTATATGTGTAGATACTTCATATTTATAGAGAGCTATAAGTTCTGGTGAGTATTACAGAAATACATAAGTTCATGAATTTATTGTGTGAGTCTAATACTCACACATTTAATCTATCTGTGAATGTATACAATTTATGTATATATTCGTGTGTGTGTGTGTGTGTGTGTGTGTGTGTGTGTGTGTGTGTGTGTGCAGGGTATCTGTGGGTGATTTTGTTTTGTGTATATAGGTAATATGGTCCACATGTATCTTTCTAGGTTTGGTTCATGTGTATGCAAGAATAGAAATCTCTACAGTCACTTTCAGCCACCCTTTCCACAGGGAGACACATTCCTTCCAGAAGGGGAAGCAGGAAGTTAGATTCAGAGGCTGGCCACCATGCTTGCCTCAACAAAAGGATATACAGGGCAAAAATTATATCTCTTACTGTTCTATTTATTATTGTTCAACTAAAGAAAATATCTTTTAGGCTCAAGCTTCATTCCCAATGACTATCATTTAACAGGGAGTGAGGGCTCTAAGCCATGTATTTCAGAGTCCATCTCCTTCTAACTAGATGCCATTTTCACAGTTAAGATACATAATAAATACAAGACAAATCCCTTTATTGAGACAGAAAGAACAGAAATCAGAGGAAGTACACATGTGAGGTTATAAAGAAGACAAATCAAAGAGTAAATGAGCTCTCCCATTGGAAATGAGATAACTCAGCCATAAGAGAGAACTGCAGATGCTACCCAAAGGGGAATTTCATGAAATCTCTAGGGTAGCAAACTGGAGACAGAGACACAAAAGAAATTGCTAGCTCCTCTAAAAATTGACTTCTCCCCAATCTTCCTTTCTCTTCAGGGACCCAAAAAAGAGTAGACAATGGTGCATTTCCTCTCTCAAATATAAAAAAATGAAGAAGAGGATCCATTTTCTTCAAAAATGGAATCTAAAAAAAACTGGATCTCTCTTCCATCTAGCTTCCATGCACTTGATGCTTCTGCAGGCAGAATATAAAGCAATTAATGTCCAACAATGAGGAAAGTCCTATGCAAATAACCAAATGGGTTCTGAAGAAAGATAAAGGTAATAAATGATAAAGATAAAAAATACATTAGCCACCATGATTTGTCAGTGATAATTTTTATAATTTTTAGAATACACACACAAATACATTTGTGTGTATGTGTATGTATGTGTGTATATATGTATGAATCCATATATATATTTATATATTCATATGTAGGTATATGTGTTTATGTGTATCTGTGTATACATGCAAAAATATCTACATCTATATCCATCTATCTATATCTATATATCTATATATCTACACATATATATCCACACACATAATTATTAGTTTTTATACAATATGCATGAAGGTGTGCATATATTTCAAACACATGTACTCACAGAGAGATATCTATCTATCTATATAGGTATATATATATATATATATATATATATATATATATATATATATATATATATATATATATATATATATATATATATATATATATGCGTATGTGTGTAAATGTGTGTGTGTGCGTTTAATAGCCTAAAACTATTGAAGACCTATGGAACATTGTGTTGGTTGGTTGGCCTTCTTCCTTCACAAAGAAGACCAAAATGATTTCACCGTATTGATGTCAAAGTATAGTGTATCTGACAGCCACTGATTATACCAATACAAGCTTCTGCCACAGATTAGAGATGTTTCTAAATTTGTGTATCTCATGTTTCTTTTGAGTTACTGCAATTCTGCTTTCTTCACAAAGCACAACTCCTCTTTGATGCAGGCATGCCAGTCTGTGCAGTCCTGTGCCAGTGTCTCCCATGTGTCATAATCAATTCCAAAGTTATTCAGAGAAATCTTAAGTGTGTCCTTGTATCATGTCTTCTGACCTCCATATGAACACTTGTCTTATGTGAGTCCTCCATGAAATGGTTTTTAAGGTAAATGCACATCTGTCATTCAGGCAATGTGGCCAGCTTGTCATAGTTGCACTATCTACAGCAGATTTTGAGTGCTTAGCATTTCAACTTGAGAAAGGACCTGAGTTTTCGGTACATTATCTTGCCAGGTGATCTTCTGAATGTTAAAATAACTCAGATGGAAGTGATTCAGTTCCTTGTCATAGTGCTAGTATATTGTCCAGGTTTCACAGGCATTCAATAATGAAGTATTCACATTAGCTTTGCAGACCTTCAGTTTAGTAATCAGTCTAATACCTCTTCTCTCCCACATTTTCCTTCAGAGCCTCTTATACAACGAACTAGCTCTGGCAATATGTGCTTTAACTTCATCTATGTGTATGTCCCTGGAAAATATACTGACAAGGTAAGATAGCTTATCCACAGCATTCAAAATTTCTCCTTTTGCTGTAAGTGATAGTTTCACATATGGATAGTGCAGTGCTGGCTGATGTAGAACTACTTTGCTTGGTGTTAATTATTCAGTCCAAATTAGCACAAGTAGCAGAGAATTAATTCATATTTCATTACAGTTCAGACTGGGAAACTATATTGAGTACACAATCAACTGCAAACAAAAATTAATGTACTAACTCTCGTTCAAATTTAGTTTTAGCTTGTAGCTTTTTCAAATTATACATAGTTTACCATCAACGTGGTGGTTGACATTGGTGACATTTTCGTCCTTGTACTTGCTGAAAACACACATTAGAAAGCATGGAAGAGGGGACAGAGCTAAGATGGCTGAGCAAAGGCAGGGACTCATCTGACTTCTCTCTTAAATTCCTTTAAATAATTACTCTAAAGAAATTCTAGAGTGGCAGAACCTGTAAAAAGATGGAGAAAAATAATTTTCTGGCCCGAGGCAACTTAGCAGATCAGGAAGAAAGGTATGTTATACCAGGAGAGTAGAGCACAGTGCAATGCTGGCCACACTAGCACAGACCCCAGCAAACCTGGAGCAGACCTTGGGGCAACTAATTCGGTGGCAGCAGTGGTAGTTTCCAGACTTCTCAACCCATAGACTCCAAAAACAGCTTAGAAGATCAATAAGAAATGTTTGTCACACCCAAATACTGTCTCTCAGGGAGATGACCATCATACAGGTCATGCACGCAGTCTATGAAGGAGGATTCTAGCAAGAATCTTGTTGGAAATGACTAGGAGAGAAAGAGTGAGAATGAGAGCGAGAGAGAAAGACAGAGACAGAAACAGCAACAGAGATACAGGGAGACAGAGAGAGAGATCCCCATCCCCTACCCCCATGACTGTCACAGAATAAGCTGTTTTCATGGACAGTGGAGATATCTTTGAACTCCTGGGGAATAGTTTCCTCTTGACCTGTAACCTGGAAGATTTCAATCAGTGAGCAGTGGAACCCCTTCTTTGTAAATCTCTGTTGGAATACAATAAGCACCAGGAACTTTGCCACATGAGAGGAGTCCAATGATTGAACATTTCTTCTTCAGTCAAAAGTTTTGCAAGAGAGATTGACTTCAACTTGAAGTATACAGTTAATGACTTCAGCAGTGAGGGGTTACTGGTCTATTGAGAAAACTATGGAAGTGTTCAGCTCATTTCTCTAAGATCATATCCTCATGTAATTGAGAGTCTCTCAAGGTCTTTAGCCTATAACTAGCCTTCAGGGCATCAGAAAAGTGCTTTCGATTGCTACTATAACCATAACACTGAATTTCAACTCTCTTCCTACTGAGCTAATAATCCTGCATGTCTCTAAGCTTTGCTTGCACTTTTACTTCCTTCTTAGAGACAGATGTACTATCCTGATAAACCCAGAAATGTTCACGTTTTTCATGTAGTATCTTTTGAATTTCCCCTTTGATTTCATCGAAACAATCTTGATGTTTGCCATTCTAGCTCAGATTAATAAATGTGATGCTGTACACCAAATTTCTGAAAGCTGTCTACTCCTTTTCTGCCTCACTGTTACCAACCAAGTGTTGGCTCAACTTTTCCTCTAAGTCAACAGCAAACTATTCATACCAGGAAAAGAATTAAAATCTGCTGATATTAAAACTTCTGGTAGTTTTCTTCCCTTGTGACTATAGCTTTTATTGAATGTGATTGTTTAGTTTGGAGAATATCAGTCCATGATTGGTCCAGCACTCTGTTCTGCACATGACCTTATCACTTTCACATCTTATCTGTATCTTTTCCTTATGATGACATAGCCTATTAAATGCTAATGTTTGCTGTCAGATGCACAAGTGTTCACTAGTAAGTGATTGCTGCTGTTGTTTCTAACTCCGTTCCTCCCAAGTACTCATTGTTAGGCTTGATAACCTGTGTTTACTCTGGCATCAAAGTGACCCAGACTTATAATCTTGGCCTCTTTTGGTATTTTGATAATGAGTATGTCCAAATCTTTTCTTTGGCTTCATTTGGATTATCATGTTGGAAGTATATGAATTGATGATGGTGGCATGGTTCTTTCCTGAAAATGACATTAATTAATTACATTTTTATGTACCTATCATTCACTTCCTTTGGGAGGCATACAAGTGTGTGGACTCAATTAGGGTGTTTTACTCTTCTCTTTTATTTATTTCATTCTGAATTTAAGAAATAAAATAAGCATTTCCATAATATAGTACAATAGAAAAAAGGTAATTATCCATGAAACTGCAAATCTATTATGTACAACTTATTATTCCTCTTAAATATTTAACAGTTACATTATTTTTCCTTTTTCTTCTCTCCCTCCCCCTTTTCTAGAGATAACTACCATAAGGCACAAATATGTGTATGCATACATATGTGTGTATGTATATACATGTCTGTATATGCACACATACACCCACATATAGGAAACTATACTATATAGTATAAATATATACTATATCTATACTGTATCTATATCTAGATACAGATAACGTCTTCTTTCATATTTCTTTTGTAGTTAATTCTAGTGTTTATAATAGTAAAATGACTTATTTACTCAAAGTTGTTCCTAAAGCAACAATGCTGTTTAAGTACGCAATGTTCTCTTGGTTTTACCTCATTTTGCTCTTATTATTCCATGCAAATCTATCATTTTTTTAAAGATCACTGAACTCATCATTCACTAATTATAGATTAGTTTTGATTGCAAAGCCTATGCCAGCTTCTAGGCACTCCCCATCATTGTAGCCATTCTAGAAAACAAAACAAAAGGGTATCCAGCCTCAATTTAGATAAGGTTGCCTTTTTTTGTCAGCCTTGTTTCAGTTAGAGTTAATATTTGAATGTGATATTTGCGGAATTCTCCAGTAACAAGAGATTTTCTGTTGTCTATAAGCATGCGCATCTTCCATGTGCTGTTGGAATTGGCACAAAAGTTTTTGTACCTTTTTGCTTGTGGGTGTGGGTGTGTATATTTAGATCGCAGGTTGAGATCCCCACTTTCCAAGATAAGTAGGCCAGGCTTGGGTGAAATAGACAATTTTTATGGCACCTTTTCTATCCCCTTCCTCATATCCAGATGTAAGCAGTATGGATCTTCAGAAAAAGCTACTCAGATACCCAGGGGGCTGCTGAATCTCACTGCTGTTTCAGTTCAGTGAGAAGGCCACTCTATGACTTTGATCACCTGTGCGCATAGTTGTAACTACAGCTCCCAGTGTATCTGAACCTGCAGCTTTGTCACTTGCCTATCACCACAAGACTTTGAGGTAGGTAAAAATGAAAAAAAAATGGTATGAGTGATATATTTTGACTTGTACATAAATTGGATTTAAGTGAACAAGAGTTATATGAAATCATAAGCATGGCTCTCTGTTCTAGAGTTATCAAAGTCCAGTGGTAAGATGAAAGAAGACAATAGTAAATCCAAAGAGATAAGCATGGGCCCCAACAGAGACACTGACTTTCCACCTACCAGTAAGTCTGCAAAATTTCTGGCAAATACTTTTGCCTTTGAAATGGTGAGGCAAATTCAGTATTTAATAAGAATATTAAAATCTACAGGCTCACTTATTTAGTAGGAAGCCATAAATTGGACAACTACAATTTAAATAGCTCCCATTCTTTTGCTGGTATGAAATTCATTTTTAAAGAACTGTTTATTTTCTGATTTTTCACTTCTATTTTACATATGATTAAAATAATGAATAGTTATTAATTTTTATCATTACTACTATCATTACTCCTACTCATATCATTTGGTATTACTGCTAAAATTATCTCTAACAGTTTTAATAGGTGCTATTTTCCCTTGCTAATGAGACCATAAATCAAAGTATTAAAGCTAAGTGAAAGAACAGTCCTTAGATGAGATTCTGATGTTGTGAATTTCTCTTTTAAAACCAAGTTGAATGTTAATTAGAAATAATGTCTAAAGTACTTTTTAAAAAACTGATATGTTTAAATATTAATCTGACCTGCCAGAAGAACAATGAGGCACATATATTTATCCCATCATTCTGGGGATCTGTGCCCAGGGCAAACAAACAAACAAAGTTTTACATGCATCCAGAAATACATGCTATCTTAATGTTAATAAAACAAGTATATTTATTTGGTTAGCAAGAGTGTTTCATGTAGCAATGCAGAAAATTCCAATTTGTCAAGTTCTGATATTGGTTTCTGATTCTAAGGGTCAACTGGGTTGATGGTTGAGAATACTGCCTGTTCAGAATAGATGTAACTGAACATGTGTTAGAAATCGCAGCCTCAGGGCGGAGCCAAGATGGCGGAGTAGAAAGAAGCAAATACACATAGCTCCGAACCCAGAATCCATATAACATGTGTATAGAGTAACTCACGGCGAATTCTGGAGCAGTGAGGCCACAGCACAGTGGAGCGAGGGAGATTTCTGTTCCAGAGGGACCTGCAGACCTCTCGCGGAGGCTCCGTCGAACCGCGGACTGGGCGCCGGTGCTGGGAGCTGAGTGCAGCCCTGCCGCGGCCGCGGCACCGAGAGGAAAAGATCCGAGCAGAAAAGATCCGAGCAGAAAAGATCCGAGCGCTCTTCAGGGACGAAGTCTCCAGTGGCTGCGCAATTCTCCACCCACAGGTGACGGGGGTTGGTGAGAGTGTCTCTTTGGCGGGTCGAGAGGGGAGTGGGGTGCCCCCATA
>CM052677.1:103380695-103426583 GCA_028533205.1 Lagorchestes hirsutus
TGTTAAATGCTAAATTAAAATAAAAATTTAAAAAAAAAAAAAAAAAAAGAAATCGCAGCCTCATGAAGTTCAGCTTTGGTTAAACAAAGTGTCACATCAAGCAATGCTTTATATTTTTAGAAACGATTTTCAGAAAAGAAGCACTTTCTGTATCAGTAATAGAGAATTGTACCAGAATATGATGTAGTGAAAAGAATAGGACGAACATTATACTTTGATTAGAGAGATTGAGAATCCCTCAGCTGCACTATACTAAAACTTAGAACCAAAATATCTGGATATGAGTGTTGGTTTGACACTGAACAGCTGTACTCCTCTGGACAAGGCTCTTAGTTTTCTGAAGCTATTTCCCTTTCTGTAAAAACAGGGCATTTATATTTGCATGGCTTACCCAGCAGATTTGCTGGAAGGAAATCACTTGGCAAACTATCAAGCTTTCTAAATAGAGATGAAACAGGAAAATTTCTATAGTATGGTTACCATTATGCTATATGATCTATGGAGATGACATGATTTTACTTTCTCTATTGTCAAATTATATATATATATATATATATATATATGTGTGTGTGTGTGTGTGTGTGTGTGTATATATATGTACACACACATATACATATATATGCTATATGATTTCTTTTACTGTTTTCAACACATGTTAACTTCATATGTCTCTCCTGACATACTGCCCAACACTATCCTATATACATATATGTATATATATATATATATATACATTATATATATAAAATCCCATCAAAATGGAATAAATAATTATGTATAAGATTTCACTGACAGATCAAAGGCTTTTCTAAATTTTTACAAACTCAGTTTTCTTGGAGAACACTTTCCAACTTGGCATGAAAGATTAATTAGATGAGATTTTAGAAATAGATTTTTTGTTTATATTACTTTTGATACTCTTTAAAAATATCAGGAAGAGTTCTTTGCTAAGGCTGCTTAGAGCTCTGCTAGCAAATGGGGGATGGGATGGAGTGTGCTCTTTCTCATCAACCTTAGTAAATGAGGTACTGTATTCCTCAATGCCAGTTACATTAAGGTATTTTAAAGCATTTGAATGTGAGAGATTTAATCTACTATTAGCATTTTTTTTTCTAGTCCAAATACCAAGAGCTCCCTCTTTCTGTTTGACTTGTGTTAGCATCAGACAACTAACCAGAAACCATGGGGATTTATTCTCCTTTTCTCAAAAGGGCCTTCTATACTGCTTATTTACCTGCTGAAATAAATTAAATCATACTGCAACTTGCGATGGAAGATGTACATTTATATGTGTGTACATACACAGTACATATACATATATTTATATGTAAATGTGTTTGTGTATATGTGTTTATACATATACTTATAGGCTTTTGTATTTGCAAAATATGCATTATGAATAGAACCACTCTTCTGGAGGAAAAGATCCCTTAGAAAAAGGGGCTATTTATACTCAAAGAACACTTTGCACAGCCTCTTTTTCACTGTATGACAAACATATTCCTAGGATTTGAAAGGTTTATATCCTATTGCTAAAAGCTTTATTGTCTGGACAATAAATTCAAATGAAAGATTTTGTTAAAGGAAGCAATGCACGCTTCAAAACTTGAGAGCAGTTTAGTGAAAATTCTATTTCAAGTAGCAAACTGTTATTGTAGTCAGTGGAGAGTTTATTTTTTTAATTCATGGATCTAGATGGATATTTAAAGAGGAAGAAAGAAGAAAAGGCAAACTGAGTTCTTTGTCAATTAACATATGTGGCATTGTGTAGCCACCATCTGCATTGCATTCTTTCATGCTTTCTGTGGAATGAAAGACTTCATTGCGTTTATTGAAAGTTTTAAAAACTGGAATTTGTTTCTTCCTAGAATATAAAAAATGTATTATTTTATGTGAAGGGCTAAAAATAAGGGTGACTGCTTCAACTTGAGTTTTTGTAAAGCAATAATAACTTATAAACAGACATGTCAACAAACTCAAATCTTCCTGGTAGAGAAAAGAAAATGTCCCAATTTCTGTACTTATTATTGAGTTCATAATCCAGATAAATGCTGTAGATTCTTCTAAATATTTCCTGATTTTGCATATTAAATGTGTGTCTTCTAATGAGGAAGTTTAGCATATATATATATATATATATATATATATATACACGTTCATATATACATACATATTTAGTATATATACACATATATATATACATACATGTATCCATACATGCATACACACACAAATGCAGAAAGCAATATATGTATATTGGATAAGTTAAAGGCCCCATTTGAATGATTAGAACAAACTGGATAACACAAGGAAAAATACTTGTTTCTTTTTGTATTCAAGGGATTCACTCTTTCAGTATTTTAAGAATCTAGAATTTCTTTGGTGAGAGTCATTCCCTTTATTGCAACTGATCATAACCTCTATGTTTTAGTTGATGGCTTACTGCTCTCTACTAAAGCTTCTGGGCCTAATCAAGCCATCATTTTGCTGTCTACTTAGTAATGAGATTGTTCCTTGGTCAATAGACATCTCTCCAATCCTGGGCCAATACCCAAAATTTTGCAATTTGCTAAGACTCTCCAAAGCTTGTGCTTTACTGGTATAGTCTTGAAGATCCCAGACAAAGGTCATGCCATGATAATGCACTGAAGGTAAATATTAGGGGAGGATGGGATTCTACACTCCAACAGAATCCTTAAAGAAAGGGAAGGTAATACTGGATTATGCTATCTGATGATCTTTAAGTATTCTGTAAGTAATACTAATACCTAGCATTGATATAGTGCTTTATGGTTAACAAAACACTTTACAATTATTATTTCATTTTATCTTCACAAAATTTGGCCACAATAAGTTGTAAATATAGTCATTAGTGACTATTTTGCAAAGCTCTTATCTCAATGTCCAAGGACCTCTTTTATTTAACATTTGAGTCTTTCCAGTTCATCTTCTTCTGGATTAAGTTCATTACCATGTAATTTGAGAAAAAAGCTAATTTCTTTTATCACTTCCTGACAGTCATATTTTTTGTGAAACCTTTTTTAGTCCCTGCAATGAACCCTAATGCATCAGTTTGTTCATCTAGCCACATTCTATACCCATGTCAAATAAAGGACCTACTTCTTACAGTAGTGACTGACAGTATAATTGGACTAGCCATTCTATTTTCATGGAAAGTAGTATTCTATGATTTAGCTTCCTCTATAGATCAAGAGACTCTTATTTATGTGTTTTTCAAGGCACTCTATATTCATGGAGGGCTATTTTTCATGATTTATATTTTTCTCCAGGTCAAGGGGTATTAACTCTTTGGTAATTCTAGTTACTGTCTTTGTGGAGAGCTGTTCTCTAGGATTTAATTTTCTCTCTAGACCAGAGGTTTTTAATGTAAGGTCCACAGATTAGTGCTTAGAAATCAAGAGTCTGTGCACTCAGATGAGAAAAAAAAATATATATATATATATACATACATATATATGTATATATATATATACACACATATATATATATAATTTTATGTATATATATATATAATTTTGACTAACATTTGGTTTCCTTTATAATTCTATTTGCTTTATTTTATATATTTAAAACTATTCTTTTGAGAAGAGATCTTTAGGCTTTCCTAGACTACAATAATGGTCCAAAGTCCAAAAATAAGAAATGCTTCTCCCAATGTCAGATTCTTAAATAGGAATTTTGGCACCCTGGATCAAATTTACTTGTGGGGAGGGACATAAGCTAGCATGTCTGCTAAGTGTGCAGTTGAGCTACAAGAAGGAATGATTCTTTCCCCTGAGGGTCTGACCCTCCCACAGTCACTAAGTGGTGTAGAAGAGAATAGGACTTGGAGTCAGGAAGAGCTGAGTTTGAATTCTGCTTGATTTTCTTCTTTCTTTCTTCTTTTTCATCTTCTGTCATCTTCTTTTCTCTTTTTTGAACAGTGTCAAAGCATTTTGATGACTATTGCTTCATTGTTTTCTTTGAAGTCTTAAAGTACTGTTTCCCCACATTTGTACCTTATCTCACTGTTTCCCTTGCTATTCTAGATACATTATTCTTACAAATAAATATTATCATTATTTTGTGCATACTTTCCTTTAGGAGAGAATTGAAATCATCCTCTGTACATGTGGGATTGTACATAGTCGTACAACATTGACAGTTTATGAATTTCATTGCATGACACTGGGGAAGCAAGTGAATAGTCATTACTTATGGATCCTCAGAGGCCACAGAGAATTACTCTAAATTTGAGATGAGTGCAGTGTTAGACAATGCACTCTTATCTATTTGCCAGGACAACAAATTTCTAACAGGGTGAAATATGTACCTCACGCTTATCTGGCCATACTTAGATCTAATACTGGATCCCTGTGGCTTGTATTCCACTTCTTTCACCTAAGCTGAAAAAAAGGAAATGGAAAAGCCAAAGTCCTAAACCCATTTATAAAGCCATATGACTTGGTGGACAGGGGGGAGAAGGTGGATTTTAGGTCCTCCTCATTTACTGCATGTTTAATAAAGAAATCCTCACTTTCAGATGGAAATACCATTAAAAACCTTAATGGTGCTCTTCCAGGAATTTTTATAGACATAGACAGTTCTGTCCATGAAGTCAATGGAAACATGTTGCTCCCAAACACATTGAAGGTGAACTCTAAGTAGTAGATCTCCCAGCATCTTCAGAATGGGTGAGATCTTCATAAGTATTCTAGGCATACACCAATCCACCATCACACTTGGAAAATCGTACTTACAGCTGATACTCATCATTTTCTCTCTGTTTCAGTGGAGATTATATTTCTCCTCAGTATGTCTATAACCATAATTCAAGGTTCTTCAATGGAGAGATGGCTTTCTGCTTTTGAAAAGACTGACTCACAATTGGCTTGCCCCTTGAGAATGAGGGAGCATAACTCCACTAACTCTAAGATCTGTCTGAAGTCTTAAAATACAAAAAGTTGATATTTTTCACCTTCAGGGAAGCTGAGGAAGAGTCAAAGATAATAGACTCAAGAAATAGGGTCCTACTTCTATGCCAGGGGGCAAGACTAGAACATCAGTGATAGACACAAGTCTCCCATTGTAGACATATCTCTTACTCCAGCTTCATATTCAATGTTGGGATGAAAGGTGGCATTCATGAAACATTGAATAAAGGAAGTATACTTTCTTGAAATACAAGTACATACAGGAAAGATACAATGGTACTTAGCATATCTGGATAAAGCCTCCCTTTGCCTCCTTGTGGAAATGTGTCTAGTCATTACATAATTAGGATATTGTACCACTTGTGTAGGTCAGCCACCTACCAAATCATAAAGGCACTGACTACATGCATCCATGTCATGATTTTATGTCTGCAAGCAAGGAAGCTGTACCAGAGAAGCTAGGACTACTCAGGCTATATGGGAGGTAAGGGTGAGTAAGTCAAGGAAGTCAGAGAAGTCAAGGAAACTGCATCACGAAAATGCTGGTCCTCAAGTATCTCCTAAATGACACATGTCTTTCTCCTTCTTAAAGAGAGAGGGGCAGAGAACAGGATCTCCCATGGGAAGCCCTTCTGATATATCAAATAGAGCAAAACAAAATTACAAAATTTCTTTAAATATTTCCTGGGAAGTGTGGTCACATCCCAGGGCAGAAGCAGGAAGGGGGCATGACTGGGACCAATGTGGTGGTCATGTGGGTTCTCTGGGGGTTGAATCCAAATATCTGGGCCAAATTGAGCAGGGGTATCCAACTGCTGCATACTTCTGCTCTCATGGGGGCCCCAGCCCTCACTTCCAGGAATCTGTTCCATCTGATCAGCACCTAGGATGAGGAGCAGTAACCTGTGGAGATCCAGTTTCTGTGCATGAACTGTTATGTCAATGGGATGATTTGCCTTCTGCTAACTAAGATTCCCTTCTTCAAAGAGATCATCATAAGCTCTTTCTTCTGTGAGCAGTAGCTGGTCCAACACAGAGATTCAGTCTGCAGTCAGGATCCAGGAACAGAGTGTGCACTACATCTTATCTCTTAGGGTTCCTGAGGACAGGAACCAAGAAGTGGTAAAAACAGATTATGCCACAACAAAGATCCCAGAGTTAGACTTTAAGATTCCTACTTTTAGTTAAAAAGAAGCTTTGGCCACTGTCAAAGGATTAATTAGTTGGGGTTGCTTTGGAACAGAATCATCCAACTGGCAGGGCAAAAGGGGAAACTATGGCTGGGAAAATTGATGAGTTTATTGCCAAGCTGAAGCATCTGAAGTGGGTGGACTCTCCATTCACTTTTATGATTGATGATCCTTCAGAGAACAGTTTTGTGGAGAATCAGTATGCCCTTTGGAAAGATTATGTTCTGGTGATCACACATTATACCAGGACTCCCCAACAAGGGGACATGCTGGGTCTCAAGACTGAAGAGCCTACAGAGAAGTCCACCGATACTGTGGAAGATCTCAGGAATGAAGTATTACAGTTCAAAACAAACTGTCTTAATTGCAATGCTCCTGCCACCACCAACATGAAATCGTGGCAAACCTCACACTTTAAAGAGGTTCTCATCATGGTGACCAATTGTGACTACTGTGGGCACTGAAGTAATGAGGTAAACTCAGAAGGGAACCAGGATCACCCTTCATATTCGAATCCCTCCAACATGACCAGGGATATATTGAAGTGTGAGACATGCAGTGTGGAAATCCCAAGAGTCGAATTTGATCTGGGCATGGTGCCCTCTGGGGCAAGTTTACCACTTTGGAGCAACTACTGAAAGACATCTGTAATCCAGAGACCAAGAATCCCTTTACTTTGGGCAACAGCTCTAGCCCTGAAAAGTTGAAGTTTAGGCAGAAGCTGGACCACATTATACAGGGCAAAATGAATGCTCGATTCATTCTAGATGATCCATCAGGAAGTAGCTACTTACAGAATGCCCCAGAGGATGACCCAGAGATGAAGGTAGAGTGCTACACACACATTTGATTAGAGTGAGGAGTTGGGGCTCAATGAAATGAAAACAGAGAGCTATGAGACTGGACTGATTCCACAGCAGTAGCAATGGAGAAAGGGACAGGTCAGATGACAGAGCTATTCAGGGTGTCATAGTTATTTATTACTATTGTAATAGGTCAGAGGAACAGGTACCAGGGCTTTTTCTTAAATGGAAAGACCTAGTTTGAGTCCATGAAGCTGTGCACACTTTCAAAACAATTCGACATATAAATGTACATCTGTTGTGTTATTGAAATTATTTTGGAGATTTTATATTGGTTTTTGAAGAACCTTGTAGTTAAACTCTCTGGAAAGTTATTACCATTTTTTTCCTGTTCAAGTCTTAATTTCCTTCCCTATTTCTCCTCTTTTCTATAAGTAAGGGACTCAGAGGAGCTGCTTCTGAGTAGGTTTGGAGAAATGGAGGAGTTGGGGCACAACCAGGAGTTAGCATTCTATAGATATTCTAGCTTTCAAAAATGAGAAAAACCATGCTCAGTGGGGTCAGAGTGCTGAGATTAGGCAGAAAAAAAGATTGCCAATAAAATTACTGCTTTCAAACAAACAAACAATAAATATTTCCTGCTATATAGGGTAACAAACAATAATAGCAATATATCTTTCCAAGTTTTACCCTTTCTTTCTTTAACAGGAGAGTAAGTGATTTGAACATTCTTGTACTATCTTTTTTTCCAATGACAATGCCATGGATTTGTCAACAGAGTTCCAAGGCCCAGAAGAGTTCACCAAATTCCATTCTATTTACAAACTTGTCAATATCTGTTTTATATTTAAAGAGGTATAATGACATGTCATAGAAGTTACTAGAAGAATACGCTTGGTTATATGAGAGCTAACATGAAACTGTAGATAGAGAAATAAGCTTTTAATTTGGAAAACCTGTATTAAAAACATTGTCTGTAATTTCTCTTTATTCCATGTCCATTCTTGGGCAAGTCACTTAATTTCTCAGTGCCTCAAAGACTAGAAGGTACAACAGATAGAGCACTTAGAGCACTGTATCTGAAGTCAGGAAGAAAAGATCTCAGTTCAAAAAAGACCACAGATATTTCCTACTTTACTTATATGCTCCTAGATGAGAGAGAGAGAGAGAGAGAGAGAGAGAGAGAGAGAGAGAAGAGAACTACTTTGATCACCAGGAGGTAGTTACTTCTCATTGACAGGTCCCTTGTCTCTTACAATACCTGATCAAAATACCTGATTTAATACCAAATCAGTTGGGCTAGATGATGCCATAAAGCACAGAATTCTGGGCCTGGATTCAAGAAGACCTGAGTTCAAATATGACCTTAAACATTGACTAGCTGGGTGACCCTGAACAAGTCACTTGGTCTCTATTTGCCTCAATTTCCTCATCTGTTAAATAGAATTAATATTTACACCTATGGTTTTTTTTGAGAATAAGATGAGAAAATACTCATAAAGTACTCTGAATAACTTAAAGTGTTGTATATATGCTAGCTAGCTAGTAGTAATAGTAGTAGTAGTAGTAGTAGTAGTAGTAATACAAGTTATAGGTGAAATGCTTTACATTGAAGGAATTATATTAGGAGCTGCGTATTAGTGACAAAATCATAGACCAAGGCAAAATATATTTATAATCAGAGAGAAATATACTGGAAAATCCATGTGGAACTTATTAAGTATCTCTTCCTGTCAATCCCACTCTATAATACTATAGAAATTCAACTTATTGCAATTCAATAAATACCTACTGTGTGCAAGGCACTGTGCTAATCTCTGGATATAAAAAGGCTCCTGCCCCCAAAATGCCATAGTCCCTTACCTCAGGAAGTTTATATTCTACTGAAGATGATGAAAAATGTACACAATCAAATAAAAGCAAGATAAGCAAAAAGTTACAAAACTAACCTCAATAAGAGTCAGTGGGGACCAGGAAAGTTAACTTCTGTTCTATAGTTTAGAGGAAACTGAGTAGTATAAGAGGAAGAGATGAAGAAATAGTAGGTTGCAGATATATACACTTATACAAAGGCACCAAGCATGGGATGAAAGGTCATTGACAAGAACTGGTAAACCAATTTGACTAGAATATTAGAACACTCAAGAAATAGGAAATAAGGCAAGAAAGTTAAGTGATAGTCAGATTAGAAGAGCTTTAAGTGACAGATTGAGGTTTTTATGTATTATTATGTATGTAGTAAAGAAGCACTGAAGAATTTTGAGAAAGGAAATAACATAGTCATGCCTATGATTTAGGAATATGAGTTCTATACTTGTGTAGATTATGGATTGGAGAGGAGGCAAAAATCATTAATGTAAGAGGTGGACTTTATCATAATCATTATCATTACCAATATAAATGATGTCTATGTCAGTGAAGAACCAATAATATACACCTTGCTTATTTTAAACTTATTTTCTTTTGCCTAGTAATGAATTTATTGCTGTCTCTGGAGACCTTGTAGTAGATAACTAAGCCTGGCCTTCAGGGATGGAGGCTATTGCATGTGACTGGCAGCTGACGGAGGCCTTCAGGGATAGGGACTAGATAGGCCTAGTAGTGAAGTCAAAGAGTAGGCATATTTTAGTCACTTTCCAAATAACTGGAATAATTATGACATTATTTGCATAATTCTAAATTACTTTCTGGAATGGATGGATTAATTCATAATTCTAATAACCATAGTATGTTAACATAAGTGTCTTTTCATCTGTAACACTGACTTTTTCTTTAGTCATCTTTGCCATTTTGATATTTATTATGTTACATATCAGTTGCTATGATTCATATTTCTCTTGTTATTGCCAATTTGAGCAACTATTGTTTTACCATACAGTTATTAGTATTGCATTTTCTGTTAGATAATATTCTTTGAGCACTTATCTACCAGACAATGACTTTTGGTCTTTTACTTCTCTTAGGGGTGTGTGTGTGTGTGTGTGTGTGTGTGTGTGTGTGTGTGTGTGTGTGTGTGTGTGAGAGAGAGAGAAAGAGAGAGAGAGAGAGAGAAAGAGAGAGAGAGAGATACGTCAGGCCCTCTATAGACATACTTGATGCAAAGAGTTTTGCATTATTTTTTTCTGAAAAACTCCAAACATAGTCTTCTTAAGACCTATTAGAAATATAATTTTAAGAATTATTTACAGTAATTTTCAATTAAGATGGTAATGTGAATAATAATAGATAAGGCCACTTTTCCCAAACCAATACAAACAAGTCTTTGAAAAGAACCATGAAGAGCCATGATGAAGAAAACTGGAAACAATCTAAAATAAATTCTTCTGTCTAGTCCAGAACTTTACAGATATGTATGTTCATGCATGCATGTATACACACACAGTCAAAAGCTAGCAGCCTAGCTTAAACTGTGTCAAACAGGAAGGAAGTAATCTAGGGAAGAGAGCTGGAATTTTAGAAAAAGGTCCAGAACTAATGGGAATTGAGTGGAAGCATTCCAGGAAAAACTAGCATGAGCTTCTGAAAATATTCCTGATGCCAACTGATGCTCTGAACAAAGTAGGATGCAAGCCAGAATGAACTGTAATTATTAGAAATGTTCTGGACTGTATTGACCCAGGGAAGTAACCTCATAGTTTGATATATAATGTTCAGTACTGGGAAGAAATGAGACAGTTCTGAATCAATCAACAGTAAAGAAAAGAATATTTATGTAGTAACTGTAAGAGCATGGTATTTAACAAAATTAAGCATTGAGGATATCCCAAGTTAATTCAGCTGAGAAAAACTTCCCTGCTTCTGAGTCAATCCTCCTGGTCTGCCAGTCAAGCATTAATGTACACCTGGAGCTCCTCATGGCTGTTCTGAATTTAGTAAACTAGGAAGTGATATTTGAAGCCTGAGCTTTTAATGTCCTTAATCTGATCGATTCTTGAGAATGGCTTCAATAGCTTTTAGTATTTAAATAAATTTTATTGATACCTTTGTTGTTGCATCACCTAAAGTTTTCCCAATATCCTTTCTTTTATCCATAGGTAGAGTTGAGGTTAGCTGCTTGTGGCCAAAAGTGAGGTGATGGTTGGGGTAGAAGCAGGATGTTTTGGAAGAAATTCCAGTAGCATCAAGGAAATTAAAGAATAGATCTCAGAGCACAGAACCATAGTGTAGTTTCTACCATCTTTCCAGTCAGTGAGAGCAGTTGAAGGAGGGTTACTGAGTAAGCATGTTACAGATTAGAGTTCAGCCTTCTTACTACTGTTTTTGTTGTTGACATAAACATAACTACATTGTTAAGCATATCAGGTTTTTACCTTGTTAGGCTTCTTCTTGTAGTGGTCTCTGGGTCTCTGGGGATAGTCACAATTACTTTTCAAATAATTCTTATTTGGGGAAATTTTGTGAGTTCATGAAGCCTGGATGAAATGTCTAGCCTCTTGTTTTATTGGTCACAATATATTTTAAGGATTGACGCTCTAAAATTAAAATGTTTTTGCACAAATTTAATGTTATTAAGAATAAAAGTGAAACTGATAACTGACAAAGAGACTTGCAACAAGTTTCTTTGATGAAGGTCGAATATCCATTACATATAAGTTAATGATTCAAAGTTATAAGAAGAAAAGTTGCTCTCTATTAGATAAATGGTCAAAGCATACCAATAGGAAGTTTTCAAGGGAATGAAATTAAATCTATCAATGACTATATGAAATGTTTTGCAATTCAATAGTTATTAAAGAAATGCAAATCATACCCTGAGGTGCCAACCTAAAGCCATCAGATTATCAAAGATGGTAGACAAGAGAACTGACAAATGTTGGAGGGGGTGGGGAAAGCAGAAACATTAGTGGACCATTGGTGGATCTATGAACTTGTTTAACCACTTTGGAAAGCAATTTATGACTATGTCCAAATAATCCTAAAATTAGTATATCCTTTGACAGAGGTATTAGATATACCCTAAAGAGATCAAAGAAAGCAGAAAAGGATATATAATTAAAATTTACACATACTTGATTATGCACATGTATATATATATATATATATATACATATATATATATATATATATTCTCTTTTGAAGTAGATAAAAACAGAAATGAATGGGGTACCTATATATTGGGGAATAGTATAAGAAGACCCTGGGAAAGGTTAAATAAATTAATGAAGAGTTAACTGGAGCAGAAGCAAAAAGCATGTACAATTATTGTGGTTTTAGGCTCCGCCTACCCAAGGATGCCCAAAACTGCTGAGGTTTCATGATGTGTTGTGGTGGAAACCATCTCAAAGAATTCAATCAGACTACTTCTAATCCAAGTATAGGTATTTATTAAGGTTGACTCCTCTCATGAAGTGGGCTAAATTCAAAGATGAACCAACAACTTCAGAGAAAGCAAGGTGAATTTTTATAGGGTAGAGATGCAATTATGTAACAGAAATTATGAATATTAAAAAGACAGGAAGGGTGCAATGCCAATGTGAAATTCATACTACCCAAAGCAGCCATGAATATTGTGGCACAATCAGAATTGCTAAATACCACAGGCTCTCCACATGGAAGGCAGAACCAAAACATTTATTCAGACACCAGAAAGCCAAATCCATCATTGTAGTAAAAATCTGTACATAATTACAATGCAGAGAACAATACCATCCCCAAGCCATCCCCTTACTAGGCTTCCCACAAACCAGCTGCATTAAACAAGTCACAAGAAGGCTACCTTAAACCAAGTCACAAACACTCACAAGATCACTCACACTAGCCAGTTGCCTGCTCACCTGCATCCTTCCTAGCTCTGACTTCTCTCAAAACTAACTTCCTCTCAGCTCTACTCCAGCTCTGCCTCTTCTTGTTCTACCCATTCAGCAAACTCCTCCCACCACAGGCTCCATGGGACTCAAACTTATATAAATCAGGCTTCCATGGACCCAGGCAGATATCATGGGTAATAAATATGAATGATTTTTCATTCAAATAAGGTGTTTGTTAAGGGATTAGGTAATAGGGGGAAGGTCCCAGCCACAGTGGAACAGCACATGCAATTATCCACTATGCATACAGAAAAATACAATTGGGTGTCTATGTTTGTATGAAAATGATATTATAATTACTCTCTGTATGATTTAAGTTCATTCTAGGTCTGTTCTTTACTATTTTTGTGCGGGTGTCTACTTAGGGAAAATCCCTTCTGGTGTTTTGGAGTCCACATCCTGCTTGGGCATCCTGGTGGTGCTGCTCTCTGATTGTCTGACTATTGTGGCCTTAAGGCTAGATGGATGTTGTTATGGTTGAATGCATGGACACACCTTTTTTCTGTGGGAAATATGAGGAATGAGTCTGGGGGCAGTGGTTAGCTGGAGGCAGTGGCTGGGATCCCATCACATGGACAAGTCTCCCGTTCTGTGAGAAATATGAGCTCATGGACACATCTGTTGCTCCAGTGAGCAGTGAGGCCTATATGAAGAGGTTAGGACACTGAGTGTATGTGTGTGGGGAACTGAGTAAGTAGGTAGGGGCAGTGGGCCTGCTGTTCAGTGAGGCCTTTAAGAAAGTTAGAATATTGGGCCTGGGGGCAGTTTTATTAGGATTCCATCACTGATGTGGAATAACTGAACAAATTATGGTTAGTGACTTCAGAGAAGACTGGGAGAAATTTTATAAACTGATATAAAGTGAAATCAACAGAATAAGAAGATCAATTTACACAATGATTATACCACAAATGATAGTGATTAGTTCCATAACAAATGAAGACTCCAGAAGTTTGATGATGCCTCATGTTTCTGATATCTTCCTAGAGAAATGATAGACAAAAGGTATCTAATGAAACATATATTTTCAGACATGATTGAGATTTAGATTTGTTTTTGTGTGTTTATTTTCATTTTTATGAAGGAGAGTTTTAATTTTTACTTTTGGAGGATAGATTCCTAGGAAAAAAGTAAGAAAAAAAGAATATATATATATATATATATATCAATTAATCATTTAAAATATAAAGAACAATGAAGGGAAGTTGGAAGGGGTAAATATTTTCTGGAGACTACTGGAATTCACATTAAATTTGAAATATCTTTTAAAAGTAATTTGACTTGTAAAATAGGTTCTTAAAATTATTATTTTATATGCAAATAAATGCAGCTGAGTTCAAATTCTGTTTTTGGAAAATTTCTTATCCTCTTAATTATCCCAGTTAGCTCTCCAAAATTCAGTTGTAGCACTGGGTATATCTTAATTGGTAGAAAAACCCTCATATCAAAGAGATATTAAGTCTGTCTTTATTATCCGTTCAGGTCTCTGATAAAATAAAATACCACTGTGAACTGTTAAAGTGGAAGAAACATCAGACCCAGAAAGGGGAGATTGGAATGAGTCACAGTCAAAATTTTTAAAAACATTTTAATTGCGTTTCATTTATTGCCTGAGAAGAAGCTTGCAAGCTGGAGCAATGAGACAATTTTCTTAGCTGCTTTAAAGGGAGTGAGGGTATAGGTATGTGTGTGTATGTGTATATATATATACACATCAATTAATCATTTAAAATATAAAGGAAGTTGAAACGGGTAAATATTTTCTGGAGACTACTGGAATTCACATTAAATCTGAAATATCTTTTAAAAGTAATTTGAATTGTATATGTACACATATGTGTGTATAAATGTATATTTATATACATATATAAATGTATATATACATGCATACACACATGTATATGCATATGTTTGTATATAATTTTACTTATATATATAAATATACACACATACACATACACACACACACACATTACTAGATAGAAGAGGCAACTTTTGGCCTCATTTCTTACCTAACCTTAATCATGCAATGGTTATTGCTTCAGACAAGGTGAGACCTGGATAAAACTTTAGCTTAAAAAGGCAAAGGTCTCCCGTTACATCTGGCAGTTGTCCTGTTGTCCATCTCCAGTTGTCCTGATCTATATCTTGTCACTGGATCCAGATGTCTCTGGAGAAGAGAGTGAGGCTGGTGACTGCACAGCCCTGCCTCACTTAAATAATTCATTTACAAGTCAAGACATCACCTTCCTGATATGATTGGTCTTCACTGAGAATGAAGGACAAACATCAATCAATGGGGAGTGGGAAAAGAGTGAGGTATTTATAAATATTTAAGGTATTTATGAGTATTTGAGGTATTCATGACTAAGTGAGGGGTTAAGGGAAAAATACAATAGATCAGGACATCAGGTGAATGGGAGTCCAGGGAGAAAATCTGCAAATACAATCAATCAGAAAGCAGGACTTTGCTGGTCTTTAGATAAGTCTGAAACCAAAATCACTGCTGCTCTTCTTAAGTTAGGAACCAAGATCGCTGCTCTCTCTGAGCTGGTCATGCCTGGTTTCATCAGTTGCAGGCATCTCCAAGCACAGCTAATTTTACTCTCAAAGGATCACTGATATGTCAAGTAGCCTTGGATTTAGAAGTCCTCCTGATTGACTTGTTGTTTTGCTTCACTGTGTGTTTCCCTTGTGAAAAAGGGAAGCTGTAACATATTCAATCAGGATGTACAAGCATCAGAGAGATTATGCCCGCATTGTTTTAAAATTTCTCCTTAAAGTGGCCTCATTATTAAACAGTTCTCACTTTTTTGCAAAATCTTTTCCCTCATTTTCTCATCATGCCTTCTAGGAATAAGCTTGAGGAGTCAACAGTGTCTTCTTTAATGTTAGCTGATAATGCCTCCATTCCAGTGAGGTGCCATCACTGTGAGATATTAGTGTTTAGCACCTCAATTCCCCCCATTTAAAAAAAATTCCTCTAACCAGTTAACAGTAATTAGGATTTACAAAGTGGTCTCTACCTCAAATAGCAACACTAAAAGTACATACATTTCCCCACTTTGAAACACATTCTCTTCTATAACATCTCTGTCTGTGAGGAAAGTAAGTTT
Source organism: Lagorchestes hirsutus (assembly GCA_028533205.1). Classification (NCBI taxonomy): domain Eukaryota; kingdom Metazoa; phylum Chordata; class Mammalia; order Diprotodontia; family Macropodidae; genus Lagorchestes; species Lagorchestes hirsutus. The sequence continues at coordinate 103,396,546 of CM052677.1, forward strand.
AGCCTTAAAAGTTGTACACAGTGTGGGGTCTACCAAATTCCCTTGCAAATAGGGCACAACCAATGAGCTGATGAATCAGAGTTTCTGCTACTTCTATACCAGGCCAAGCAATTCACTAAGGACTTTATCTATTTTTTGTTTGTTTGTTTTTGACAAATTCCAGCCTGGTCTTAGCTCCCAGACCCTTGGTAGTTGCTGACATGACCTTTCATATCTCACAGGTTACAGCTATCGTCAAACTCATTAACCTGAAATAAAGACAGCAAAAAAGAAGATAAGCATAATGATCTATCTAATTTTACTTGCCTTCAAATACGAATCAATGTTTCTTCTGTATTTCCTATGAACAAATGAGATGGTAAGAGGAAAACCTCCTTTAGTAGAAATAGACATAAATATGTAAGCCTAATATTCTAGTATCCAATAGAAATTCCTTCTCTTCTGTACAATTTCAGATGAGATTTGTCCTGGTCTTTTCTACTTTTACTACACAACATAGAATGTGCCACATGTAAAATTAATACTCAAATTTATTTCACTACTGACTACATTCAGATGCATGTAACCTTTTTCATCACAAGATCATTCATGCATTTGCAATTTTTAGTATCTCTTACTGTGTTTTTATGTAGGATAAATAAAATATTTATAATTGATTTTCATAAAATGAAGTCCACTGATTTCACATGAATTTTCTTCTGCCTAATAAATATTAATAGAATAAAGCAGCCACTGGAGTAGAAGAGGAAATGACTGAAATATACTGGGTGACATGTATTATTTAAAAGAACATTAAAAAACTTTCAGCTAGTAGAAGAAATTTAATAGGATACTACTTTGATATTTTGCTTTGAAGTGAATTCATAATTCCTTTTTTTCATTGACTAGAAAATGGTCATATACCGGAGAACCAGTGTGGCTTCAGAAAGGGCTAAGGAGCAGCCAATATGGTGATTGCTGCCCGACAACTCCAGGAGAAATGCCAGGAACAAAACAGAGGTCTGTACACAACATTTGTAGATCTAAGCAAGGTCTTTGACACTGTTTTTCATGAGGGCTTATGGAAAATTACGTCAAAATTTGGTCTTCCAAAGTAGTTCATCAATATTGTACATCAGTTTTTTGATGGCATGTTTGTCTGGTTGCTGGATAATGGACAATGCTCTCGTGCCTTGCCAGTCATCAGTGGAGTGATACAGGGCTGTATGCTTGCTCCCGTGCTTTTTAGCATGATGTTTTCAACCATGCTGGCAAATGCTTTCAATGAGGATGAACACGACATCAAGGTCAACTACTGTACTGATGGTAAGTTCTTCAATTTGAAAAGGCTACAAGCCAAGACCAAAGTGGAGGGATTGTTGGTGCATGATTTTCTGTTTGCAGGTGATTGTGCACTCAAAGCAACCTCTGAAGCTGAGATACAACAAAGTATGGATCGATTTTCTGCTGTCTGTGCTGTTTTGGCCTACTAATTAAGAGCAAGAACACACAGGTGCTCCATCAGCCACTACCACACCATCCATACATGGAACCATCGGTTACAACAAATAGAGAAGTTTTGAACTCTGTGGATAAATTCACTTACCTTGGTAGTGTACTTTTCAGGGATGCACACATTGACAATGAGGTCAATGCACGCATTGACAGAGTTAGCTCAGTGTTTGGGAGGCTCCAAAGAAAAGTTTGGCAGAGAAGAGGTATTAGACTGACTACCAAACTGGAGGTCTACAGAGCCGTTGTGCTGACCTCATTGTTATATGCTTGTGAAACATGGACAGTCTACCAGCGCCATGCCAGGAAACTGCATCACTTCCATTTGAACTGTCTTAGGAAGATTCTGAGGATCACCTGGCAGAATAAGGTACCGGACACTGAAGTCCTTGTCTGAGCTGAACTGACAGATATTTAAACTATGCTTCAGAGAGCACAGCTCTGATGGGCTGGCCACATTGTTCGAATGCCAAATGTACCCTTGCCAAAAAGATTATTTTATGGAGAACTTGCATGGAGCAGGAGACCTCATGGTGGCCAGAAGAAGCGCTACAAGGACAGTCTTAAGGTCTCTTTCAAGAACTTTGGATTTGACTGTGCAACATGGGAGACACTGGCACAGGACTGCTCATCATTGTGTGCCCACATCAGAATAGGTGCTGTGCTCTTTGAACAAAGCAGAATTGAGACAGCACAAAGTAAACCTAGGATACACAAATTTGGGATATCCACCCCTAATATTCACGTGAACTATCTATGTCCAACCTGTGGTAGAGCATTCTGAGTTCATATTGGTCTGATTAGCCACAGCTGGACACACTGAAATTTCATTTTATCATAGTGATGTCATTTTGGTCTTTGAAGACGAAGGACAACAGCCATACACACACATACATACATACATATATATATATACACACACGTGTGTATGTATTTATATGTGTACATATATATTATATATATATATTGTATATATATATATATATATATATATTATATATATATATACACACACACATATGACTTCAGGTCGTATTGCTACATGTTAGCAGCACTCTGTCTTCCTAATGCAATATTTCTAAGGTGGGAAACAAGACATTCTTCTACATTTATTTGCATAGAGTCTTCATGTATAATTAATATCCTTTGAAAGATTTCCTGTGGACCTGAATGATATCTGTTGAAGCATTGTTAGTGTAATTGTTTAATTCCTCCCTGCTACATCATAATAAACATTCAGAGTAGACTTAACTATGCCATGTATATCTTCTTACAAATGACTAATCTATAGAACATTATGGTATCTGACTAACTAATGGAACTGTGAACACACACATATGAGAGAGAGACAGACAGAGAGACAGAGAGACAGAGAGAAAGAGAGAGACAGAGAAAGAGAGAGACAGAGAGAGAGAGAAATAAAAGTGCATTTAGAAACAAAAACAGATGGACCACCATATTTAATCCGCTAGATTCCAAGAGAAATGGAGTATTTGTACTGGAGTCCAAATCCTTGTTAAAATAAATCAGCAGTCTGTGAGAATAGCAATAATTAATAGGAATATGTTTTTATTTTAGGATTCAGTTGACTTTCACTCATCTCATCAGGTTGATTTAAAAAAAAAGAATAGAATAGAATTTTTGAAAATATTCTTAATTGACTTTTATCCCACTGTGTAAAATTAGTGTCTTAGTGGATGGAGTACTGGGCTTGTATTAAGGAAGACCTGAATTCAAATCCAGCCAAAGACATTTACTAGTTGTGTGACCCTGGGCAAGTTACTTAAACTTATTTATCTTAATTTCCTCATATATAAAATTAGCTGGAAAAGGAAATGAGAAACCATTCCAGTATCTTTACCAAGAAAACCCTAAATGGAGTTATGACTATTTAGATATGACTAAAATGGGTGAACAACAATAAAAGTTATACATACCTTTCTTCTATACTTACAAAATAAACCAAAGACTAAAAAACAAAGGAAGGAAGGAAGGAAGGAAGGAAGGAAGGAAGGAAGGAAGGAAGGAAGGAAGGAAGAAATGAAAAGTAAAAAAAGAAAACAATTGAATAGGGTGTTTTTTTCTGTATAGCAAACAGTAAAATACAATTTGTCTTCATTCTTAAACTTCACTACTGGAAATCATCAATGACTTCTTAATTGAATTCAATAAAGAGGCAGTATTTCATATGTGTGCCAGACTGATTGTTCCTTTACTTCATTTCCTCTTAAGCCTCTATTCTCCATCACAAGCCCTTTGTCTGTTGCCTTAGGAGTCCACTCATGCATTTGATTATGCCTGTTATGTGAATGTGCACAAATTCTTAAGTCCTTATGAGCTGCTGAAATTCCAAATCTACATCTCCCATAGACTACTGAAAAATTACCACCAAGAAAATAACTAAATCCAAACATATTTATAACTAAATCCTAGATTAGATTGTAAGATCCATAGATCCAAGGTTTAGTTTTCTTTTTTAATGTAATCTGGTTCTAAGAGGAGTATTTTTTACATAACAGACACTGAATACCTTGATTGCTTCAATGAAAGTATCTCATATTTTATATATATATATATATATATATATATACATATATATATATATATATATATATACATGATGAAACGATATTACTGACATACTATGGCCATTCTTGTGTTTGTGCGTGTGTGTGTATATGTGTGTTTGAATTTATGTGTGATGGATGTTTTGGACAGTCTAGAGAAGCATATGGATACTTTAAAATAATAATAATTTAAGGAAATTTCACTTGTAAACTTTTACATAATATTTTTTAATAAAAACCATTTTTCACCACCCAATCATAGACTCTCTGAAAATTATATACGAATCACTTGTTGGACCATGGACCCCAAATTAAGAATCCTTCTGTAAATGGTGTTTTGTGAGTTCAGTAACCATATTCCAAGAAAGAGATCATAGCATCAATTATCATATTTGACAAATAACATTTTATTTTTCATGTGTAAATAAAAAATATCCTGTCAGTGTAAAATTAGTTTTTTAAAGTAATGGACTCAGTACCGCTTTTTCATTCCTTTGGTACTAATAACATCCACTATTAGTAGTAGGGGAAGAAAGGCATTCCATTCTTCTTCCAAGTTGTTGGGGAACTAGAGTTTCTTTTTCTGGGCCAGCTAAGGGCTTAAAATGAACCTGAATAGAATGGGGAGGGTAGATAAATGGGAAAAATGTCCCCTTTGATGATCTAATTAATATCTTCCCATATGAGATTAATGTATTGAGTAAAGATATTGAGAACATTTTGTATCAAATAAAATATGGAAGAAAAAAAATGTGTGATTTCCAGAAGGAGACAGGAATTACTTGTTTATGACAGCTAAGTTTTTTTTTTTTTGTAAATATGTGAAGCAGGAAAATGTAAAACATGATGTTAAGAACTGGAAAGATTAAAATGCATATTACAATCAAATAATAATGATATATGTTTCTTATACATGGATCTCATTTGATTAAAATTAAGGAAAACATAAAGGATGAAATGAAAGACTAAATTTTTTCTATATTCTGAATAAATATACCTCAGATTTTATAATTTTGGTTCATCATTCAAATAATTTTTACAAATGGTTCTAGCTATACAGTCATCAAAAGCAAGTCAGTGGTTTAAAGTTCACTATTTTTAGTAGTAAAAATAAAATGTGTAACGCTTGCTTCAAAAACCTATTTTAATGAGACAATAATTACTGTAGCTGTCTTTTTAAGTGGCAGAGAGCTTGGAAAGTAACAGTTTGAAATATTAGAAAATTCTGTAATGATTGTGGCTAGACTAAAATAATTGTTCTTGGATATGATTTTAGACAATTTGTAAAAGAGCAAGAGGAGATGGATAGACCTTCTTTCTTAATTACATTAATTATTCAACCAAGAACTTAAGTCTCCTGATCCCTACTTCTTTCCTCTACGTAATTCGAGTTATTAGTATAATCCTGTAAGAAATATAAATCCTTAAAGTAACAAGCTCACATGGTTTTTTGCTTCATATGAAATTATAAATACAAGATAGAAAAAAATGAAGATGAGTGGCCCTAAATTAAAGCATTCAATTATTTTGGCCAATGATCTTGATCACTTAAATGAGAAAAGAGTGTGCTTTAGAAATACGATCACTTTCAGGTACCTAGAACTTGAATACAGGAAGGAGTATTTGACTAAGAGGGGCTAACAGTTTTAAGAACAAATGAGCTTCTACAGAATTAATAATCAATCTCATTCTCACCAACTAGTCAAAGTAATTTTGTAAAAAGATCAATACAATTTTATATTTTTTTCCTGTTTCTCCTGGCTAGTTCATTGCCTTGGTATAGACATAAATCTGAAACAAATACAGAAATCCCTTCAAATGTTTAAAATAATAAGAAAGAAAAAATTAATTAAAGAAAAAATTAATGACAAATCATTGTGTTGATCAAAAAAGTAACTTATCCTTGGTAAAAATGACAGTTTATTTACTTTGATAAATGATGCAAACAAACACATTATTTCAAGGTACATCATATAACATTTTGTCAGTTTAAAATTAAAGGGAATAGTTTCAGTTGAATGACAAGGCTACAAGTCAATCTGTAGGAAAGAGTGAGAGGAAAAGAGGTGGAAGCATCAATTGTAGACGGCCATTTTAGCAACAAAAGGAAAGAGAGCAATGGAATAGTTGGTGAGAATAAATTGATCAAGTGAGGATTTTTTTTAATATGAGGAGAACATGGTAATATTTGTAAGCAATAGAGAAGGATACTTGATAAAAGGAGAGATTGAAAAGAGGAGAGAGTGGGGATTATGAAAGGGGCCATCTGCTGGTAAAGATGATATGGAATGGGATCACTTCTAGAGGAAGGAACTTAAGTTTGCAAGAGTGGCCTCCTCTTCATGTGAGACAGAGTTGTAAAGATGACAGTAGTACAGATGGATCTGGGAGATTTGAGATCAAGAGGAAGAGAAAAAAGGAACTCTTGACTGATGATCTAATTTTTGTTTTCATTAAAATATGAGACAAATATCTTTCTGAAAGATTGGGGGAGGGGAACTATGAAAGGCTTGAGGAACAATGAAAAGTTTTTGAAGATTCTCTGTCCTTAATGGGGTAGTGAGTCAATTAGGAAGGTATAAAAGGAGTACTTTCCAACAGTGATAGCCTAGGCACTGACTTTAGGTATCCAGTTATTTTTAATGGGCTAATGTTAGAGCCTTTTCCTTTCCTATAATAAAATCCCTTACTTCTTTTCAAAATTTGAGTCTCCAGTAGATTTAAATGGGTAATTATTTTTACTTGTTTTCTTGGAAAGCACAACACTCCTCTCATATTATTGGCTTGGTATGCTGATGATGCACTGATTTTCAACATGAGTACTAAATTTAACAAAGAAGGTAACAAGCCATGAATACTTTCTCATCCTGTTTTATACATTGTCCATATTTTCCACAAATCTCCCAAAGATTTATTCCATGTACTAGAAGTTTTCCTTTAATTCTTTTAACATTTGGAGGCTACCTTACAGTATTCATCTCCTCTCAGTATTGCCATGTGACCACCTACATTATTCCTGACCACATATTTCTTTTAAAATATGTATTATAGACCTTCCTTTATATATCTTATATGAGAAATAATGTGCTAATATCCTAAAACCTAGTTACATTCACTTCTTCTTTCTCCATCACTCTTTTGGTCCCTGCAAATGTTGATGGTGTTCTCCTATAAATCTGTAAGTTTGTATGTTTGTCTATATGCTCTGCATATTTATATATTTATGTGTATTTGTATTACTCATGTACTAGGGCAACAATCCCAATTTCCATTCGAATCAATGAGAATTTACTAAGAATGTGTCAGTCCTTTGAGCCTTTCTCACTAATGAAGTGGTTCCTCTCTATTTGAAGGAAAGATCCTGTTCGGCCATTTCTCTATTCCTTCCTTGTCTTACTTCTGATTCTCTATACATTCTCCTATCTGTATGAGGAGATAGATTGATAGATGATAGATAGGCAGATAGAGATACACGCATCTCTACACATATACAAGCATACATACCTGTTGCATATACAGGCACCTATAATTACATGTGTAGAGATGCCTATATGTATATAGGTGATATATATGAATTACATGTGTGAGTATACATATGTACATGTGTACATTTCTCCATACATATAAACCTCATATGTTCTGTGCCCTGATTCTCATTATAGCCTGGTTAGTTCAACCTATGGGTATTTTTATCCCCATTTAGTAGATGAGGAAACTGTGACTCAGAGGGATTAAGCAATCTGTTTGGGGTCATAATTTGAAGCATTTGAGATAAGATGGGAACCCAATTTCACCTGAAGGTTGAGTGTTATAGATGAGTAGCCCATAATGTTACAGATTTCTTGGTACATTACAGAGATTGTAATTAAGTGAACCAATGGAAGTATTCCTTGACTATAGCAAAATCCTTCTTAATGGATTAATGTATTAATCCTTCTTAATCCTTCTACTCATAGGTTTTCCTGACTTTAACCACCTTCCACACAACTGAAAAATTGTTATTCCTAAAATATAGACTTGATTATATTCTTGCTCTACTCAAGTCACTCTAGCAGTTCATACTCACCTACAGAGCAAAAATAAGCTATCATTTATATGGCAAATTATTGTTTACAAAGTGCTTTGCAAATATTGATTTGTTTGATCTTCGTAAAAAACCTGGTAAGTAGATGATATTATTATTCCTGTTTTACAGAGGAGGAAACTGAGACAGGTAAAACTTTAAGTGTCTCACTCATTAAAGTCACACTGTCTGAAGCTGGATTTGCACTTGTTTTCTTGACTTCCGGTCCAATTCTCTATCCACTATTCCTCCTAACTGACTAGAGTAAAATGTAGTTTCTCCTGTCAGGCTTTTAAAATCTTGCTCCAAAGCATCTTCCTGTACTTATTGCATATTATTCTATTTCTCTTCTTTAATTAGATAGGTGGCATACTGGATACAGTGCCAGACTGAGTTTACTTGTTCCCTGTATATCTCATTACCTGCTTCTGTATCTATGAATAGTGTGCCCCCCAGTAACAACAAGGACCCTGACATACTCAGGAGGGTCTGCTGCACAGGTTCTTAGATCTGCTTTTCCAAAAGGAAAGCAGTTTTTGAGAGGTCAACTGTCTACTTTAATCAAGCACACATATTATTCACTTAGTTCTGGGGAGTCAGCATCCTGAACTTCATAGAAAAGACAGAGAAATAAAAATCAACAGACAGGGCTTCCAACTGTGTGACCATACATACATAGTTGCCAGAGAGAGAAGTACTAACATCTTGGTTTTCAAAGCCAAGGGGTTCCTTAGTGGCTACCCAGTGTCTCATCTGGCCAAGCAAGCACTTCCAATGAGTAAGTCACGAAGTCAAACCTTATCTCAGAGTATTTTCATACTTTTCAGAGCTAGAGGTCAGGACCCTCTGATTCAGTGCCTCAGTAGAAATTAACAAAAAGTATTGAAGCCAATTAATGGGCAGGGAAGATCTTTAACTCTTTCTCCCACCCACCATTAACCTTATATTACCATTATATTCCCCTCCCCTATGTTGGGTCCATACTTTCAATGTACTTCCCCTTGACCTCTATGTAGCCTCCTTTAGAACTCAGTTCAAGAGTCATAGTCTCTGGGAAAATTATTTTGTATATGTTTTGCATTTAATTTTCTATATGTACTAGAATAAAAACTTCTTGAAGGCAGAATCCATTTGTTTTTGTTTTGTTTTTTTTTTAATTCCAATACTACCTAGCAAAGCACCTAATACGTAGTAGATTCTTAAAAATGCTTATTGGTTTGAATTAGATTGGATTAGACTGAATTCCAGTTTATTAGACAGGTATTTTATGGAAAATAAAGGTAAATATGTGAATAAAAATCACAAGAATCTACTTCATAATTTTCACTAAGTAAAAACTTGAAGATGGTGGGACAATTTGGAGTAGGGTTAGGATATTAATCCTCTGAAATGTACAGTTGGCTTAAAGGACAAAGGAAGCTGCAGAAATTTGCCCCCCAAAGTTATGTGAACAAGTGAGATCTGACAATTTTTTTGACATTCTTTCATTACTGTTTGTCTCTTTATTTCTCACAAGTACTATATTTGTGACTACTGCCTTGGTTTTACCCTTAGCCATTTTGCAAATTGAACTTAATATTTACCTGAAGACCCTCTGCCAATCTTTTATTAAATCAATGTGGTGGCTATGACTAAAAATCTGCTTTTTGTAATCAGGTTGAAGTTCTAGACATTACACAGTAGCCAGTAAAGTTAAGATGCACTGGGTAATCCTGAAGATATGATCCCAGAAGAAAAAGCAGGAAGTAATGTTCCAAAGAGACTGTATGCATGGTACTTATGCATGGTACAACAGGGACAAAGGGGACTAAATGTTCAGTCATCACCTTGAGACCAGGGAGTGCCAGAAGAACCCAGCAGTTTCAGGTTCAGTATGAGAAATATAAAGACATCATCATAAATCAATGATGATCATATAGCTTAGCAGGTTTGAGATGCCATCTAAAACACTTTCGTCATCTTTGATTCTTACTTTTAGTTACTCTTACAATTAATGATATCGTTATTTGTAGTAGAGTATGACCGAGATTTGGAACATGTGATATGGAGAGAGGGGACAGAGAGATGTTATTGTAAACATAAACTATATGATTTTTTTATTAAATTCATTTGTACTGGTGTCCCTCAGTAGATAAGGGTGGAAAGGCCCAGAATCTACAGATTTGGGTGCACTGTACCTTGAAACTGGGGTAATTATCTAGGGCTCAATATATGATAGGGAGATGCTTCAGATGCTGTGATACAGAGTTAACAGAGTCCCAGAGAACTGAAGTGACTCACTGTAGTTAACACAGAAAGTGACAAAGCCATAATTCAATCCAGGTCCTCTGACTCCAAATTCCTTGACCTATTTTTTCCCTACTGTACAGTAAATTTTCTTTTCTTTTTCTTTTTTTTGCACAAATTGTATTCTTGCTTTATTTGCAGACATTGGGAAGAATTTTCCACCTCTCTCAATAAACCTGTTTTCAAAATAAATATTTTAATGAATTTATGAAGTGGATTTTTTTTTGGTAAACAAGTAGAAAAGTCTATAACAAATCTGAGAGTTTTCTTCTATCTAACTGAAGGATAACACACTGGAGACTTTAAGGGGGAAGCAGAGATCCAGGCTTTGAAGTAAGAAATCCAATTTTGTTTTAATTGTATAGTGAATTGAAATAGCAACAGATGAGTTAAAATGTTTCTAGTCATAATTCTAGAGTGTGATGGGGAAAAATAAATAATAAAAGACAATACTGTATGACCAGAATATATTTTATTCAACTAAATCTCTGTTTCCTACATAAACATGATAGATTTCCTCAATTTGTTAGACTCTTCCAATTTAAAAATGGAACAAACAAACAAACAAATACAAGCAGCCTTGCATAGAACAGTCAAATTCCAAAGATAAGGGTAGTTTGCAGTTTTACTTCTGGGGATGTTCACACACACACACACACACACACATCTCTATCTCAATGTTTTTTCTATGTATATTAAAGGTCTCCCTCCTTTTGGCTACTTCAACTATAACTTCATGTCATTAAGTACACTAATTTCAAAAACTTGTTTATTTATTTCTTCATGATCCTCAATGCTATCATCGTCCACCTCTGACCGCTTCTGAATCACATTATTATCTGTAATGTTATGTTATCTGTAACGTCTCCCTGAATGATAATTTCATATCCTCTATGAATGACACACCACAGGAGAATTTCTGAGCAAATAATCTTCATGCTTCTTTAAGATCAATCTCCAAAGTTGCAAGACCACACCCTCTTGTTATTTGTTTCTTCTTGGCTCTAAGAATTTTGGCTATTATGCATTTTGTGGTACTACGTTCTTTCTGTTTGTTGTATTTAACTACTTCTACCTCTCTCTGTTATTTTTTTCTTCTCTTCCTCTTTTGTTCCTTGGCCTTATCCAATTCCAAGTTTTTCTTTAGGTAAATTTTCTTAAGTGAGTTTTGAAAATTGATTTTGAAAATTCTTCTCTAACAACTATATGCATTTTGCAATATCAGTCATATATTTGCAAAACTTTGTTGGCAATGAGCAGACTCCATAGTAAAGGACCTGAAGCAGATAATTTGTTTCCAACTTTGTGTTGTTTCTCAGGTCTCTTTTGTAGGTGTGACAGTGTACTCAGAAAAGTTTGTAGTCATCTGACAAACACAAGAAGCCATCCCATGAGGCTGAGTCAGGAACATGTTGCTGTAGCAGATTTTCAATGGCTAGCAAATGTTTAAAATTGTAGAGTAGAAGACTCTACTTCCTTTTCATGATTTGTCCTTGATAGAAATATCATAAACTTTGTGAGGTTCTACAACTAAATATAGATTAGCCTAGATGCATCTACTTATAAGTTATTTTAAAGATTCTACCAAATTTAATTTGGCCTTTAACTGGGATGAGGGGGAGGACAGGGGCTAAAAGCTGTCCTTGTGAGGAAATATTCTACCAGTACAGGTTAATGTTTTATTGATATTTAGTATCAGAGTAACCTATAATAATTTTTTTCCATGTTCACACAGAAAATATGAACCAGGGCAGGTTTCTGAACTAAGGTCTTCATGGTTCTCATGCCTACTTGCTATCCAAAACTTCATTCTCTCACATATTATTGAACTGTTGTTCTTCAGTCTTTTTGGTCATGTATGATTGTTCACGATCCCATGTGGGATTTTCTTGGCAAAGATACTTGAGTATCTTTGCCATTTCCTTCTTGAGCTCTTTTTCCAGATGATGAAACTGAGGCAAACAGGATTAAGTGACTTGTTCAAGTTCATACAGGTAGTCACAGACCAGATCTGAACTCAGGAAGGGTCTTTTTGATTTCACGTCCAGTCACCTAAGTGCCCACCTTTGAATTAGGATTGGGTTTATATACCCATCCTAATACAAATATTTATATGAGTGATTAAAAAGTCACTTTGCTTGTACATTTTAAATCTACAAAAAAGCTATAGTATGGTTCAAAAGATAGAAATAGCTAGTAAAATTTATTTCTAAGATTAAAAGTATTCTATTTAAGGAAAGGTGTCTTTAGTTTTAGTACAAATCTTCCTTACCTCTGTCTAGCTGGTTAGTCTTATTCTTTTCTCACAGACTAATGAATTGACAGAAAAGAAAGAACACAGCACAGAGGGATATGTCACCAGTTTCTTAAAGGTCTATTAACAAAACCTGATTCATAAAGAAGAGAGTTTAATTTGTTCAAATAGATTGTGCCTATGCCTACAGCTTTTAGTTTCCTCGCAAGATGCTGATAATTACTTTCACTACGCCTGACAATGTAAACAGAAAATGAGCTTGAGCAGTGGCTTTTTAAATGAGGGTTAATGCACCCTTCGATATATGGGACTGGGAGGCTTTAAACTGAGGTTAAGACTGGGAGGAAGAAGATGTTAAATATCCCCTCAGATAGGATGCCCCAACAGCAGGAGAAAAAAAAGCTTTGTCTATCAGACACTTAATTATCTGCAATGTATATGCAAATATCCAGGATTTGATGAGGTCTTTACATTTCACCTCTGAGCGCTGAATTAGTAATTCATGAAGCCACTACTAATGTTGCTGGGGAGCCCAGACAGCAATGAAAAATTAAGCAATAAAGACTTCAAAGGTGGAGGAAGCACAAAATAACTGTGCACCTTTGAGGTCATTTTTACCATTTGAGTACAAATTATATGAGTGTGCTTCATGGGCTCCTGCATTTGCTAAGCATTGCTAATGAATAGGGAGGTGATTTGGGAAATGGGAGTGCAGTAGGTAGCTATCGCCAGCATAGTGAAGCTTAACAGTATTGATTCCAAATATAAAGAAACATTTAATGCCTATAAATGACACCTATTCAAAGGCCACTGTTACAAAGGGCTTTGAGCAAAAAAAATAGGGGGTAGTCTAATGCTGTCTCATTTCTGCTGAACACTCCTCATGAATCTTGGTTGGACAAGAGGGAGCTCCCAAATAAATGATGAATATGGTCAAATGATATACTCATAGTTTCTGAGTCTTGTAAAGCTCTGAGGGATGTGGAAATTATATAGACTTCAGAAATGATTTAAAAAGTGACTTTCCCTCAGCTAGTGGAATAGCAAATTGATTCTTGGTGGCAGAGACATTTGAAGAAAACAACAATGGATTTACGGAAAATAAGTCTTGTCCAAAAACCTATCTCTTCCACTTTTCATGTTTATCATTTCAGTTTTGTACAACGGATGAGAGAAGTGTTAGCTTCCAATCCTGCCAAGATTTTAAGTATTTGAAATGATTTTGCAAGAATTTTTAAAAATGCTAAATTCAAACACGGTCTCATTTTAAAAATATGCAATATTATTTCATTCCCTTCACCACTAATGACATGATATTAATTAAGCCTCTGAATGGGATGTATTATGACAACTTGCTTCATTTGCCACATTGCACTGTCTCATATAGCAACATTCTACATTAGCAAACTAAAAGTGAAAAGGATTCATCATGCTAACTGAAACCAGGAAAATGAACTTAATGTATAGATCACTCCCAATCTGCTTATCACCCTGAGTTTCTGCCATTTGTTGTGCTTTGTGTGTGTGTGTGTTTTTATTATTATTATTCACAATCTCTTAGCATCTAGCACTACTAGTTAGGAGTCTATCCAACACAACAACAACATACATACGTACACATGGCTAATTCTAAGGACCTTTATGATTCAATTGTTTTAAAATTTCCCTCAATAATATATTATTTTGTCTACTGATATCTGCATTTTCCTAATAAAGACATTTCTATATGTGCTTGTATTGACTAATTTCTGTGACAAGAAAAATGGATAAGTAATTGACACATTATGGTTGCTTTAAAAATGTAATCATGATTAAGTAACACATTTATTAAAGGAAGATCTTGTACCTCTATACGTGCATCCTTAAATATTCAAATGAACTTGGGATGTTATTTGCCAACCTTTTAAATGATTTAATTTTCTATGGCTCTTACCGACATTCTCCCAAAAGTTTACAAAAGATGATCCACTTCATATACTTCTCGTAATAAATCCAAATGAATACATAATCTGAGTTTTAGTGTCAGTGAAACATGAGACTTTTGAAACTGGAAAAAATTTGACATTCAGATCTTTTCATTAATCAATGAACATTGAAGAAAGGAAAAGTTTCATATGAAAACATAATCATTAAAAAGAGTATAAAAGGGACAGACAAAGAAGGGCATCCATGCATGTGCCCATTGGCAATGCCACCCCCTTCTCACCCTCTCCATGATCATCCCAGTGCCCTGTTTCATGTGTGTCAAGATTGTGGGCAACAAGTGGAAGGTGTACCTGAGGCTACTGCAGGTGAAGTACGCCAAAGAAGATGTCTTGGATGCTCTGGGACTGAAGTACTACTGCTGCTTTTGGATGCTGCTAGCCCACATGGACCTGATAGAAAACTTCTGAACTACACACTCATTAAATAGGTAAATGACAGTCATATACTAAAGAAGAGTCTCATATGGAATGACATATTTACTATAGCACTTTATATTTTTAGTTTTCAAGAGCAAGAATAAAAAAATTAATTGTGGCATATTGATGTGATGGAATGATACTGAAAGATAATAAATGATAAATAATAGAAGGAATTATGAGGAAGAGTTGCATCATATGAACTTGCATCAAAAGGTAAATATGTAAAATGAAGAAAACAACAAACAATAAAAATAGAAAATGAAACAAGAAAAAACCAACAATGTAGAATAATGATGAAACTGATCCTAAAAATATATAAGTATACATTGTTGGATATATCTATATTGATATTTATCTATCTCTATTTCTCTGTCTACCCATCTGTCTGTCTATCTATCTATCTATCTATCTATCTATCTATCTATCTATCTACCTACCTACCTATCTAGCTATCTATCTGTCATCCATCAATCACCTACCAATCATCTATCTATCATCTATCAATCATCTATCTCTCTATCTCTCTATCATCTATCTCTCTATCTCTCTATCATCTATCTATCTATCTGTCTGTTTGTCTGTCTGTCTATCAATCTACCTACTTACCTACCTACCTATCTCTCTCTCTATCTGTCTATCTCTCTATATATATCATCTATCTATCTATCTGTCTGTCTCTTTGTCTGACTGTCTATCTATCTGTCTGTCTGTCTGTCTATCTGTCTGTCTATCTATCTATCTATCTATCTATCTATCTATCTATCTATCTATCTATCTATCTTTCTATATCTATCTTCACTTCTCTGAAAAAGTGACAGACTGTGGCTATGACTATTGCATATACTGTTAGACTTGGTGGATGTGCTTTACATAATTGACTTTTTCCTTCTTTCATTGTTATTCTTTATTATAAGCAATATGGGGAGGTAAGGGAAGGTGATATAATGAGAAATTCAAGAGAAATACAATCCAAATAATTTTAGATGTAATATGTGGTCAACATGCATTTTCCCAACTTTTCTTAATTCTAATGCCTTTCTTTTCTTATTTATTACTTTTCCTATATGTACATATGTTCATACATACTTTTGATTGTTCTCTCCCCATAAGATTTTTAGTTTCATGAGGGCAAAATCTGCCTTCTGACTCTTTGTGTGTGTGTGTGTTTCAAAAATTAAGCATGATGTTTGGCAAACAATAAGCACTTAATGAATTTTTATTACCTCACTATCTAAATAATCAATAAAACTGAAGAAACTGAAATGCTACCACATTTGAATTATTTTCTACAACTTAAATATATATTTTTTCTTAGGCCCATATATCTGAGCATATATGGATACTTCAACCATTAAAGTTCTCTAGTCTTCAGTCATATGAAAGATTCTGTCTTATGGTATAGAAACTATAACGTTCTACAAATGCTGCATAATACTATTTTTGTGGAGTTGAAAGTTTGAAGAATTTACAGAACAAGACTAATCCACTCTGCTGGTCATATTTTTCAATGACTTACAATTAAATTACTATTTGGGTTACAAGGCAATTTACTTACATTATTTGATTTAAACCCCAAAACTATCTTTTGACATCAGTAGCACAAATGGTTTGCTCCATTTTGCAGATGATCCTATAGCTCTTCATCACAAGGTCTGGACTTGACAAATTCAGAGGATTCAGACTTACAATACAATGTGCTCCATACCACTTGGCTGTATAATATTATCAAGAACAATGAATTAGAAAATCTTTTTAACTAGAAAATCATATGATATCAAACTTATCAAAAACATGGTAAAGTATGAAAAATATTTGAATCAGAAAGCATAAAGTTGTAAGTCTTCTTTCAGCTACTTCTCCCTCTATTTTGGACAACCAAATTTATCATATTTCTCATGCTCACTTTGAAAGGTAGTCTGTTAAAACAGCATATTCATTGAGCCAACTGTCCTTACCTATGGTCTCATGCATTTTACTTGGTTGGCTCAAAGTCCTTGCTGATTCAAAGGAAAGTAGTTGTCAAATAGTCTCCTTTTTGAGTTTGTCATCATTTCATTTTTGTTTTGTTTGGGCTTCACTATAAGAAATGTTACTAAGGTATTATTTTTTTTCCTTTATGCTTTCACTTGCTGAAAAGAAAAGCTATCTGGAACCTCTTGTCTACTTCCTTGCTTTTGAAGCACAGATAAAAGCAAATTATATTTTATCCCATTGCTGATTTTAGAAAACTACATCAGAACAAAACAGATCTCTCATCTCACTCAGTACAAGCAGATGATTATTTCAAAGGCCAAAATCTCCAATAACCCAAAAAATACACTTATGTCATCTTCAAGGACCACTTTGGCAAATGAGAATAACCCAAACAGATTTGCAGTGCCATGTGCTGACCTATAAAGTCATTTTTCCCACATGAAAAGCACTCAGTATACTGTGATGGCCTGTATTGTTTGAATGAAGGAACAAAGGTTCCATGAGGCTGGTGAAGATATTATCACAGCCTACAGAAGTAGGACCATATATTTCAGTGCCTGGAATGGATGCAAAATACAGATATCTAACCATCTACTATTTTCCTATTAACTCTAAATATAAGCTTGGTATAGTTGGTTGAAGAATTGACTATGACAGGAATTTTTGATCAACTCAAACTTCATTGCATATTAAAGATAAAACTATAGATTACAATTTTGTTTTTTAAATCAAGGCTCTGTGTTTCATTCTACCCTGAGGTTAGTAGGTTTTTCTTTGTTTGTTTTTAAAAGTTGAGCCTTTTTTTATGTCCTTGATGTATATGAAAGGTCTTGCATTCAGGGTGATGATTTATTGAATTAACTAGGGCTCTGTATTTTATATTTGTCTTGGAAAGAGAAGGCCTGGGAAGGATGTGATAGTTTTCTGGTGTTGCTATATGACGACTTATGGAAGACAACTAAAAATGAATATCACAAAAGAGGAGTGTGTGTTCTTGTGTGTGTGTGTGTGTTTATGAATGTGCGTGTGTGTCTATGCATAAAGGTGAGAGAAATCTGAAAAATAAAAAGCAAGGCACTATAAAGTAAAAGAGTCAAAAGAATTGCATGATAGGAAGAAAAGTTGAATTGAGTATTTAAATTGCAAAAATGAGTAGTGACTGTTGGATAACCAGAGTGTTCCATTGGTTCACTAGGAGACCAAAGAAAAATCTTGGAAACTTTATAGATGTTTGGGTGGAACTCTTTAGGTAAAATTTTGGAAGGATTAGAGTCACAAAGGATGGGAAGGCTTTAAAAGCTTGTGATTTTCATTCAATCAGTGAGATTACAGATTCATCAGAAAAACTTGAATATGATATCTTCAGGTATTTGAATTTTGTCATTTGAAATAATTATCAGATTTCTTGTGCTTGGACCCAGTGAGCAGAAGTATGATTCATGTGTAGAAAATACCAAGAGGCAAATTATTACTTGATATAAGTTAATGCATTCTAGTAAGTAGAGCTATCCAAAAATGAAATGAGGAATCTCAGGAGGAATGGATTCACACTTAACTGGAGATCTTCAACAAGAATCTGAATCATTACTTGCACACTTAAATGTGGTTTAAAATACCTATTTTTAATATGAGACCAAAGGAAACAGTTGCAAACACTGAAATTAAGAATTTAATTTCATTTAAGATAACATTTCTATACTTAGAATGCTACAAGAAAATCACTGCAAATCAAGTTTAATCCACTTCACATATAAGGAAATAAGGGAAAAATATAAAACATCTTCAGATTTTCCCATTATGATTAAACCTAATTAGATTCTTAATGTAGAAGGAATATATTAATTAAGTGAAGCTCTAAGGTTCAGTCTAGTGAAAAATGTTATGTTTCTACAATTCTAGAGTAGTTTATTGACTTGTATGATCAATTTTTATTTAAAAATAAGTCTATATTAACTTTTTAAAAATCATTATCATTTCTCCTACTGCCTCTTCTTAATTCTTTCCCAGAGAGGCATTCCACATAACATGAGAAAAAAAGGTAAAATAACATAAATTCATGAAAAAATGTCTAAAAATGAAAATGCGCAACACACCATAGTCATTGATCTGTAACCTGTACAAAGGGCTAGATGTGGGTGAGTCTTCTGACATCTCCTTTGAAGCCTTACTTGTTTTTGAGGTCCCTGAAATACTGTTTGCTCTGTTTAATTCATCCTATATCAGTTATTTTAGATCTTCTCATGCTTCTCTGTATTTCTCGTATGCATTACTTCTTATAAAACAGCAATATTATATTACATAGAGGGTTATGCCAGTAAATGTTTAGCAACTGGCCCTCCGAGAAAATTAAATGTATTCATGACCCATTTTTAAGTTTATTATACATTATTAATATATTTTTCAGCAATTGCAACACCAGGACAATATGTAAAACTTAAAGCTCTGCATTAACACACAGATTATATTCAAATATGATTATATTCATGTTCCACAATTTGTTTATTAATTCCTCAATCTGTTTGCATTGATTTTCATTCCAATTCAGTTTCATGATAAAAATATTATTTTACTATTATGCTGTATATGAAGACTTTATTCCTATCAATGTCCTCCTAATATATGTCTCATAGTGGAGTCACTGAGTCAAGGGAAATGTGTATTAGTCATTTTACTTGGGTAATTCAAATAATTTTCCTCCAAATCCTAGTATTTATTCTTTGCTCCCCCAGCATGTATTAGTATGTCTGTCTTGCTCCAACTTTGTCCATCTCGTCTATTTCCATCAGTGTCATTTTCTGTGTGTGGGATAAAAATCTTAAGGTTGTACCGATATACATTTCTCTATGCTTTAAATAGGTTTTTTTAAAGAAATACTTGTGTATATGCTTAACATTTCACTTATATATTGGAGGATACCTTTGGTCTCTGTATAGATAGCAAGATAGAAATAGAGATTGAGATACAGATGTATGCTGGAACTAGCATGAACAGGTTTGTGAGAGCCAAGTATTAATTTTTTTCAATGTAAACACTTAAATCTTGGAAATCAGCCAATGATCTAAGTCTTGGTTTAGTTTATTATTTTATTGATTGTTCAGATTTAAGAAAATGATGGACAAAATATTAATAATGTAGATCAAGTGT
Source organism: Lagorchestes hirsutus (assembly GCA_028533205.1). NCBI lineage: Eukaryota > Metazoa > Chordata > Mammalia > Diprotodontia > Macropodidae > Lagorchestes > Lagorchestes hirsutus. The sequence continues at coordinate 103,416,730 of CM052677.1, forward strand.
AATAGTGTGTCAAGCATTTACTTTTTTTTGAAAATCATATATTAACAAAACTGTCACTATAAACCTTGTTAGAGGGACGATAGATAGACAGACAGATAGATAGATAGATAGATAGATAGATAGATAGATAGATAGATAGATAGATAGATTGTCAGATCTAGAGAGCTGTCTCAATAATTATTTTTTCGACATTTGACCACTTTCCTTCTTATCCTGTCTACATTAATTTTACTTTGTCTGAAGCCTTTCAGTATTATTTAATCAAATTTATCTATTTTATCTTTCATTACTGTCTCTATCTCTTGTTTGAATAAAAATACATCTTCTACCTATAGCTTTGGAAGGTATGTATTTTCCTACTCTTCTATTGCTTTTTATGGAATGACCTTTAATATTAAGGTCATATAACTTTTTAGAATATATTTAAAAATCATATCAAAAAGTAGTTTTTTTTAGTGTAGGACACAATTTTTTAAATGAAAACTAGTTTTAGCAACATGGTACAATGAAAATACCAAAGACTGTGTAGTCAAAGAACCTGATTCCAGACTCCATAACTGATGATTACAAGCCCTGTGAAGGGTTTTCAAGCTCTTTGCATACATCATCTAATTTGATTCTCACAATTCAGGGAGGTATGGCTGTTATTATCTTTACTTTCTCAATGAAAACATGGAGATTGAAAGATGTTAAACTACTTTCTCAGGATTGCAAAGTTACTTCAAATTGGAGGCTGTACTTGAGTTAAGGTTTCCTTGATACCAAATCCAGCTTTCGATCCCCTGTCCCAGGGTGTATGGGGTATTCAGAAGATCTAGCACCTGTGGTATGAGGGCTTTCCAAGCCTTTTTTGACTGCTCATCCACCTATGGTACGTACCTGATTTACTCAATTCTCACCTGTGGCTCCAAGTAGCATACACAGGAGGCTACATCCTTATAAACTGTCCAGCAACAGGCTAAACCAGGTTGATGGCAACTAACAAGTCTCAAACCTGTTGGTGAATTAAGATGTCTGTCCCAAATATGTGAAGACTTTCCTTAGTAGTATGGGTGGTGGAGAATAATTTGTTCCAATAGTGATGAAGGCAAATGAAGCAGGATATGTGGAGCACTTAGAGCTTGGTCAGATATTGAAGGTGCCAAGGTCATCCATTGCATCCTGGGCCATTTCCAGTTGTCTTAACTTTTGTCATTCAGTTGGATTTGGAGGATTCTGGAAGAGAGAAACTGACAACTGTCCAACTCTGTCTAACAACTCAAATTCACACACAAAACTTATGTTGTCATTGGTCCTTTTCAAAAACAAAGGACAAATAACAATAACAACATAGATTTCAATCTTAAAAAGATGTTATAATAAAAGTTTAAGGTAACTGAAAATATTTTAGATAAATTTTGACAAAGGTTAATGAAATGGATTAATTTTAAAATTGGCTATATATATATATATATGTATATCATACAAGTATATGTAAAAAAGTATTTTAATATGAAATAACCTTAAGATTTTTTATATCTATTAGTGGAAAAAAAGGAAAAAAAAATAAATTACAAAATAATTGCTTTGATTAACTATTAGATATTGTTCTTGATGAGAAAAATTATTAAACATTGGAAAGGACTCTTGAGATGGTTGATGGAATATTTTTTCTATCGAGAATCTGCAGAAATTCTTCTGTATGCACAATTATTTCTTAGTCCTATCTCCTTGTGGGAAAATGAATTGTATCATATATAAAATCTTCAATATGTTACTACATTTATTTGGGAATCACTTTTCACATTTGTCAAATGAAGAGATTGGTATAGATGATTAATGTCCTTTTCAGGTCTATTTTTTAAAAGATTTTATGGTTGTTCACTCTTTTTTTTTTAATTTCAGCAGTATAATTCTATAAATAGTTGCTTGGATTTTGTGAGCATAAGCTTATTTTACTTTTAAGTGTGTGGGAATTATTATATCTTCAAGAACATAAAAGTCCTACCACCCAGCTATATAAAATTCCCTTTGAAAGGAATAAATCACACTTCTTTATTTCTACAGTCTACAAACATTTTTTGGCATCATTTTTTGCATCTGTACAGCTATCAGTGCTATATTAAGCTTCTCTGCCTTTATGTATTTTCTTTAAAAATAACTCATACAGTTTATGAAGCTTTGATGATATCTTTCAGGAAATATCTTTTAGAATATTTTTCTTAAGGTTTCCCCAAGAAGTGCCATTTAGAAATTTATTCCATTTTTTTCTTTCTAACAAGAGCTACATGAAGCAAAACATATTACTTCAACTAAATCATATATGCTGTTTATCTTAAAGCTATCATTTAATGTTTTCTTTTTATAATGAATATTGAAGAGCCACAAGGAGGAAAATAAAATATTATTTAAATGAAAGATGCTGTTTGCTTTCATTTCTTTCTTCTATTATTTCTTTTAAGGACATCTTTATGGCTTATTATAGCTTCATCTCAATAGGTTCAAATTGACTCTGTGATGTTCTTTCCAAACTTGTTTTCTTTTTCTTTTTTTTTACTTTTCATTTTTAACACAGTTCATATCACATAAAGCAATTCCAACTTTTGGTCAGGTAATACGTTTTTGAAGCATTTGCAATATACACCACAAATGAATTTGTTTAACATTAACCAACTGAGACAATTAATAACTGTGTGTGATAACTTCACAAGCCCTTCACCTGGTTGTCTCTACCCTATTATTAAAAATTAAAGGACCCTAACTTATTATTGTTGGTCTAAAGTCCTAATGCTAGTAGCTTAATTTTAGACTTAACCTCGAATGTTTCCCTCCCAAAAATCTATAATTTAAGAGATCTGGTATTAAGCTTTCAAACTTTTTGAGTACAGGAAACTGCCACTAAGAGTAGGAGCATTGCAGGGAAACAACATCTCCTCAACTTCATGTCAATTCCAGGCAGTAGTAGATTGTCAATTTGCATTCAGTCAGACACCACTGCCAGGTGTCAGTGGGGAAACTGAGTCAGGAGAATCCTACCTCAGTCCAGGCTGAACAGCCTCTCTTTCACCCTTCCCATGAGATCACCTTTTGCAGTTCATACCAGCATCTCACAGGCTTACTGGCATCAAGGATTGGAGGCTTAGACTACCTTTCTTGCTATCCATACCTGGAGTTAGACTCAGAAGAACAGTCAGTTGATAGTCCAATAGAATCTTAAAACAGCAAGTTCCAATATCTAGGTTACAGATACGACTATAATTTCACATTGACTAAGGGACATCTTTTGAGGCAAGTCTTAAGTGACTTTCTATACATGTTCTAGTTCCTGATTTAATAACAATCATAAAATAAAATTTACAATTAAAACCCTAACTTTTCCATCAATGTCAAATTTTATCCAAGGTTACCTGCCTCTAGGAAAGTTAGACTAAAATTCTTTTCCCCACATTAAAGATGTCTCTGATTAAGTCTCAGTAAGTAATTCAGTCAATTGTTTTAATACTAATTGCTTTTACATCACTTTGTAACATGTTCAATTTTTCTCCCCATCTCTCCCCTCCCCCTACCCCCTAATATCTTGTGTTCTGCTTATTCCTTCCTTCAATGTACCCTCCCTTCTATCATGCCCCCCCTTCCCTTATCCCCATCTTCTCTCTTTTCTTGTAGGGAAAGACAAATTTCTATACCCCATTACCTGTGTTTCTTATTTTCCAGTTATATGCACTAATAATTCTTAACATTCATTTCTAATACTTTGAATTCCAACTTCTCTCCCTCCCTCTCTCCCTCCCTCTCTCCCTATCCATCCCCACTGAGAAGGCAAGCATTTCAATGCAAACTGAATATGTGTCATTTTGCAAAAGACTTCCATAATAATCATGTGTAATAGTAACTGTATTGCCCTCCATCCTACCCTATCCCCACTTATTTTTATTCCCTCATTTGACCTTGTCCCCGCCCAAAAATGTTGATTTCTAGTTACTCCCTTCTCCCATTTTCCCTCCCTTCTGTCATTCTCCTCACCTCACATGTCACCTCTTCTCCTACTTTCTTATAGTGTAAGATAGATCTTCTTACCAAATTTAGCGAGCATGTTATTCCCTCTTTAAGCCACGTGTGAAGAGAGTAAGCTTCACTTTTCTACTCTCCTCTTCTCCCTTTTCTCCTCCATTGAACAAGATTTTTCTTATCTCTTTTATGTTATAGACTGCCTTATTCCATTTCTCCCTTTCTCCTCATAGTATTTTTCTCCCTTGCCCCTTAATTTTTATTTTATTTTTTAAGGATATCATCTCTTCTGATTCAACTCAACCTGTACCCTCTGTATGTTTGTGTGTGTGTGTGTGTATGTGTGTGTGTGTGTGTACAATCCCTCCACCTACCCAAATACTGGGAAAAGTCTCAAGAATTATAAATATTATCTTTCCATGTAGGAATGCAAACAGTTCAGCTTTAGAAAGACTTTTATGATCTCTCTTTCCTGTTTCCCTTTTCATGCTTCTTTTGATTCTTGTGTTGAAAGTCAAATTTTCTCTTTAGTTCTGATCTTTTCATCACGAATGCATGACCATTTTTTCCCTTGAAGTATTATATTCAGTTTTGCTGGGCAGATGATTATTGGTTTTAATGCTAGTTCCTTTCACTTCTGAAATGTCCTGTTCCAAGTCCTTCGATCCCTTAATGTGGAAGCTGCCAGATCCTGTGTTATCCTCATTGTATTTCCACAATACTCGAATTGTTTCTTTCTAACTGCTTGCAGTATTTTCTCCTTGACTTGGTAACTTTGAAATTTGGCCACAATATTCCTAGGAGTTTCTCTCTTTGGGTCTCTTTCAGGATGTAATGGGTGAATTCTTTCAATATTTATTTTGACCTCTGTTTCTAGAATATCAGGACAGTTTTCCTTGATAATTTCGTGCAAGATAATGTCTAGGCTCTTTTTTTGATCATGGCTTTCAGGTAGTCCAACGATTTTTAAATTGTTTCTCCTAGATCTATTTTCCAGGTCAGTGGCTTTTCCAGTGAGATGTTTCACATTATCTTCTCTTTTTTCAAACTTTTGGTTTTGTTTTTTAACTGCTTGGTTTATGTCATAGTCACTAGCTTCACTGAACTCAATTTTCTCTTTTAAAGAACTATTTTATTCAGTGAGCTTCTGAACCTTCTCCTTCATTTGGCTAATTCTACCTTTTTAAAGCCCCCTTCTCCTCATTGCTTTTTTGGACCTCTTTTTCCAATTGAGTTCGCCTCTTTTTAAAGGTGTTATTTTCCTCAGCATTTTTTTTGGTTCTCCTTTAGCAAGCTGCTAACTCTCTTTTCAAGCTCGTCAGCTTTCTTTTTCTAAATATATCATTTGTCAGTGGACTATTCCAGTATCTCTGCCCAGAACTTTTAGTGATTATTTTAATGTATTTTTTCCTTAATTTCCCTTAACTATCCTACCAACACTTTTTCATGTTAGATTCAACTTTTTACTCCCATTTCCACCTTCAAGATTTCCACCTTATATTCTCAAAACTGTAAAACACAATAACCTTAATAATACTTTTATTTTTGCCACTATTACATACTAGAATTTATGGATAATGAATTTAATTCTGAAATGTATTTCTTTTTATTTTTTAGCTTATGTGGTATTTTATATTTCCCAGTTGAATATAAAAACAGTTTTAACGTTTGTTTTTAAAATACTGAGTTCCAAATTGCCTCCTTTCTTCCCTCCACACCCTCTCGTTGAGAAGGCAAGCATTTTAATATATATTATACATATGTAGTCATGCAAATCATAATCACCTTGTAAAGAAAGCACAGAACAAAAAAGTCCCTTGAGAAAAAATTAAAAACTAAACAAAAGCATTCTTCAATTTGTACTCAGACATCATTAATTCTCTCTCTCTGGGAATGGATAACATTTTCATTATGAGTTCTTCAGAGTTGTCTTGGATCATTATATTACTGAGAATAGCTAAGTCATTCACAGCTGATCATTGCACAATAGTACTATTCCTTAGTGTACAGCACATTTAATTTTACACCAGCTCATGTAAATCTTTTCAGATTTTATTGGGAACATCCTGCTCATCATTTCTTATGGCACAAATTATACCATCATACTCAGAAGCCACAATTTGTTCAGCCATTCCCCAACTGATGGGTATCCCCTCAATTCCCTATTCTTTGCACCCAGAAAAGAGCTGCCACAAATATTTTTGTTCATATAAAATATATTCCTTTATGTTTTTTACCTCTTTTGAGATACAGACCTACTAGTGCTATTGCTAGGTCAAAGGGTATACATAATTTTATTGCGTATTGCTCTAAAGAATACATGAATCAGTTCACAACTCTACCAATCGTGCATTAATTTCTCATTTTTTCTCACATCCCCTCCATTATTGATCATTTTCCTATTCTGTCCTATTAGCCAATCTAATAGACATAAAGTACTACTTCAGAACTGTTTTAATTTGCATTTCTCCAATAAATGGTGAGTTAGAGCATTTTTCATAGTTATAGAATAGTTTTGATGGCTTCATCTGAAAATTAAATCTTTTCATCATTTACCAATTGAAGAATGACTTTTTTTATAAATTTGACTTAGTTCTCTATATGTTTGAGAAATGAGGTCTTAATTAGAGAAACTTGCTTCATTTTCTTACAGCAACTATTACTAACTGTATTTCCCTCCATCCTATTCTCTTCCCATTTATACTAATATCTCTCTTTTATCTTGTCACTCCTCAAAAGTGTTTTTCTTCTCAATACTCCATCCCTAAGTCTGCTGCCCCTTCTGTCACACCCTATTCTTTTGCCCCCTTCCCTTCCTGCTTTACTATAGGGAAAAAGAGATTTCGATACTCAATCAAGTGTGTTAGTTATTCACTCTTTGAACCAGTTCTGAGGTGAGTAAGGCTTACTCACTCCTCTTCACCTTCTCCTTTTATGGTCTACTGCAAAAGCTTTTTCCTGCCACTTTTATGTGAAACAATTGACCCCATTCTACCACTCCCTTTTACTTTCTCCCAGTGCATTCCTCTCTTATCTTTTACTTTTTCTTTTTGAAAATAGCATTCCTTCGTATTCAACTGACACCATGCCCTCTGTGTAGACATACTCCAGACTGTCCTAATAATTAGAAATTTCTCAGAATTACAAGTATCCTGCTCCCATATAAGAATGTAAACAGTTTAATCTTAAGTACCTTAAGATTTCTCTTTCTGGTTTGCATTTTTATAATTCTCTTGAGTCTTGTATTTGAAATTCAAATTTTCTATTCAGCTCTGATATTGTCATCAAGAATGCTTGAAAGTCATCAATTTTGTTAATTATCCATTTTTCCCCCTGAAGGATTATAGTCAGTTTTGAAAGGTAGTTGATTTGTGGTTGTAATCCTAGCTTTTTGCCCTCTGGAATATCATATTTTAATTCCTTTGATCTTTTAATGTAGAAGATGGTAAATACTGTGATATCCTGAATGTGATTCCATGATACTTGAATCATTTCATTCTAGTTGCTTTCGATATTTTCTCCTTGACCTGGGGTCTCTGGAATTTAGTTATAATATCCCTGGGACTATTCATTTTGATATCTTTTTCAGGAGGTGCTTTGTGGACTATTTAAATTTCTATTTTACCCTCTGTTTCTTCAGGGCAGGTTTCCTGGATGATTTGAAAGATCATGTCTAGACTCTTTGTTTGATCACAATTTAAGGTAGGCCAGTAATTTTCAGATTATCTCTCCTGGATCAATTCTCTAGGCCAGTTATTTTTCCAATAAGATTATTTCACATTTTCATCTTTTTTTAGTCCTTTATTTTTGTTTCTCATAAACCCACTAGCTTTTATTTGCTCATTTTTAACTTTAAAGGTATATTGTCTTTTTTAAATTTATTTTAGAGTCATACATTAGAATACAAATTCAGAATAGAGAAAAGAGCCCAAATCATATCACAAACCTAAATACTGGAACTTAAATACAAAGTTAAAAGGAAAAAGAAAAACATATCATGTGCACCATGGAACCTAAGAGAGGATTCAAATCATGGAATGATAAATTTTCATTTCAAGAAAGCCCATATGATATGTAATACTTGTGGGGGAGGAGCCAAGATGGTGGAGTAGAAAGACACACATATGCTTGCTCCGAACCTACAGCCCATAAAATATCTGTAAAGAAGAACTCCCCCAAAATTCTGGAACAGCAGAAGCCACAGAACAACGGAGTGGATGAGATTTCTGTTCCAGAGAGTCCTGAAAACCTGATGCGAAAGATTCATTGCACACCTGACTCAGAGTGGAGCCCAGCCCTACCTTGGCCAAGTGGCACCAAGAGGAACAGATCCCAGCAGGCTTCAGGGACAGAATCTCCAGGGGCCATGCAGGTCCTTCCACCCACAGGTGCCAAGAGTCAGTGAGAGGGTCTCTTTGGCAGGTCGAGAGGGGAATGGCATGTGTCCATAACTCAAGCCCCCTTGGGAGGCAGCAGCAGGGGCGGTTGCAGACAGGGGCTCCCCAAGCAGGCAGGAGCTCAGGTCCATTGTTGAAGGTCTCCACATAAACCCACTGAGGGAACTGAGGCCCACAAGGTGGCCCAGCCCCAACCTGAGCACCTGAACTTAATCCCACACTGAATAGCAGCCCCAGCCCCACCCTAAGCCAAGAGGCTGGGAAGTAGCATTTGAATCTCAGACCCCAAGCACTGGCTGGGCAGATCTGGAAGCAAGGTGGGTGTGAAAAGAAAACTCAGAAGAAGTCACTGGCTGGGAAAATGCCCAGAAAAGGGAAAAAAATAAGACTACAGAAGGTTACTTTCTTGGGGAACAGATAATTCCTTCCTTCCTTTCTGATGAGGAAGAACAATGCTTACCATCAGTGAAAGACACAGAAGTCAAGGCTTCTGTATCCCACACACCCAAAATAAATATACCATGGGCTCAGGCCATGGAAGAGCTCAAAAAGGATTTTGAAAATCAAGTTAGAGAGGTGGAGGAAAAACTGGGAAGAGAAATGAGAGAGATGAGAGGAAAGCATGAAAAGCAGGTCAACACCTTGCTAATGGAGACCCCAAAAAATGCTGAAGAAAATAACACCTTGAAAAATAGGCTAACTCAATTGGCAAAAGAGGGTCAAAAAGCCAAAGAGGAGAAAAATGCTTTAAAAAACAGAATTAACCAAATGGAAAAGGAGGTTCAAAAGCTCACTGAAGAAAACAGTTCCTTAAAAATTAGAATGGAACATATGGAGGCCAATGACTTTATGAGAAACCAAGAAATCATCAAACAAAACCAAAAGAATGAAAAAATGGAATATAATGTGAAATATCTCATTGGAAAAACAACCGACTTGGAAAATAGATCCAGGAGAGTTAATTTAAAAATTATGAGCCTACCTGAAAGCCATGATCAAAAAAAGAGCCTAGACATCAGCTTTCATGAAAATATCAAGGAAAATTGCCCTGATATTCTAGAGCCAGAGGGCAAAATAAGTATTCCAGGAATCCACAGATCACCACCTGAAAGAGATCCAAAAAGAGAAACTCCTAGAAACATTGTGGCCAAATTCCAGAGTTCCCTGGTCAAGGAGAAAATATTGCAATCAGGTAGAAAGAAACAATTCGAGTATTGTGAAAATACAATTAGGATAACACAAGATCTAGCAGCTTCTACATTAAGGGATCGAAGGGCGTGGAATAGGATATTCCAGAAGTCAAAGGAACTAGGACTAAAACCAAGAATCACCTACCCAGCAAAACTGAGTACAATACTTCAGGGGAAAAATGGTCTTTCAATGAAATTGAGGACTTTCAAGCATTCTTGATGAAAAGACCAGATATGAAAAGAAAATTTGACTTTCAAACACAAGAATGAAGAGAAGCAT
>CM052677.1:103427083-103443064 GCA_028533205.1 Lagorchestes hirsutus
AAAAACCTAATTCTGCTTTTTAAAACATTTTTCTCCTCATTGGCTTTTTGACCCTCTTTTGCCAATTGAGTTAGCCTATTTTTCAAGGTGTTATTTTCTTCAGCACTTTTTGGGGTCTCCTTTAGCAAGGTGTTGACCTGCTTTTCATGCTTTTTTTGCATCTCTCTCATTTCTCTTCCCAGTTTTTCCTCCACCTCTCTAACTTGATTTTCAAAATCCTTTTTGAGCTCTTCCATGGCCTGAGCCCACTGAACATTTATTCTGTATGTTTGGGACACCTAAGCCTTGACTTCTGTGTCTTTCCCTGATGGTAAGCCTTGTTTTTCCTCATCCAAAAGGAAGGGAGGAGATATCTGTTCACCAAGAAAGTAACCTTCTATGATCTTATTTTTTTTCCCTTTTCTGGGCATTTTTCCTGCCAGTGACTTGACTTCTGAGTGTCCTCTCCACCACCACCTCACCTCCAGATCCACCCAGCCAGCACTTGGCATCTGAGATTCAAATGCTGCTTCCCAGCCTCAGGGCTTTTGGTGGGGGCGGGGCTGCTGTTCAGTATGAGATTAAGTTCAGGTGCTCAGGTTGGGGCAGGGCTGCCTCATGGGGCTCAGTTCCCTCAGGGGGTTTATGTGGAGACCTTCAACAATGGATCTGGGCTCCTGCATGCTTGGGGAGGCCCTGTCTGCTGCTGCCTCCAGTGCTGCCTCACGAGGGGGTCCTAGCCATGGAGACACCCTGCTCCCCTCCCAGAGAGCCACAAAGACTCTCTCACTCACCCTTGGCACCTGTGGGTGGAGGGACCTGTGCTGTGGCTGGAGATTTTGTCCCTGAAGCCTGATTGGATCTGCTCCTCTCAGTGCTGCATGGCCAAGGCAGGGCTGGGCTCCACTCTGGGTCTGGTGTGTAACAGACCTTTGGTGTCTATTTTCAGGGCTCTCTGGAACAGAAATCTCCTCCACTCTGTTGTTGTGTGGCTTCTGCTAATCCAGAATTTGTTGGGAGTTCTTTACTGATATTTTATGGGCTGTGGGTTTGGAGGTAGCATATGTGTATCTTTCTACTCCTCCATCTTGGCTCCTCCCCCCTTCACTGATATTCTTGACCTTTTGTTCACACACACATGCACCACACACACGTTTGTAAAACCAACAATGTCTAGTAGCAAAAAGAATAAAGGGAAAATATTTTTTAAATAACTGTATAAAATATAAAATATTTGGTTCTTAACCTTGCAAGACCAACCCAGAGACTATATAGACCTAATTTCCAAACGTTTCTCACACAAATAAAGTCATATCTAAATAATAAGAAATAATAACAATTTCTTATGGGTAGGTTGAGACAATATAATAAAAATGACAATTCTATCTAAATTAATCTACTTATTTATTGCAATATCAAACTACCAGTAATTATTTTACAGAGCTGGAAAAAAATGACAAAATATACCTGGAAAAAAAAGGTAAAAAATATCAAGGGAATCACTGGAAAACAAATGTGAAGGAAGATGACATAGCTGTATAAGACCTCAAAATATAAAGTAGTAATCACCAAAACAACTTAGTACTGGATAAGAGGTAGAATGGAAGCTCAGTGGAATAGATTAGTTACACAAGACATAGATAGATACATATACACACAAATATAAATACACATACATATATGCATATATATATATACATACATATAAATGTATATTTTTGTTTGTTTTATATCTTGCAACTTTGCTGAAATTGTTAATTATTTCAACTAGATTTTTTTTGTTGATTCTCTAAAACACAAAGTCACTCCCAAGTGCTGCTTGGGAGTGATTCTGTGTTTTAACATTAAGATTCTAAATCTTTTTTGATGTCTGAGGGAGAGCTTATTACTTATAAGTGGGATTGTAGTAGAATGCTTCCTTTATTTTCAAATTGGCATTCAAATATAAAAGCTAGAAAAATTTCAGTGAATGAAGAGAGAGAACAAAGATGCAAGAGTAAGAGATTGCAAGAAATACTTAATGGAACGAAAGGATTCATATAGAGGAGTAAGATATTGTGAAACTAGATATTTAGCATGCTGCCATATCGTGAAGAACATTAGATGCCAAGAAGGAATCTGAACTTGGTTTAAGAGAAAAAAAAAAAAAAAGAAGAGATGGAGGTTAAGAATTAGGATGGGGAATAGGAGGCCTTTCCTGTTTATTTTTCTTCTGGTGTTAATTCTGAGCTTCCCTGCATATATTTTGTTAATGACTAGTTATTTACATGTTGACTGTCCCACTAGAATGAGAACTTCTTAAGGATCAAAATACTTTTATTTATTATTGTTGCCATCATCATCATCATCTTCATCTTCATTATCATCATCATCATCATCATCATCATCATCATTCCTTCTCTTGAATACTCAGGATTTAGCACAGTATGTGGACCATAGCAATTAGTTGGTAAATACTTTCTGATTGATTGATTGATTGATACAAAAATTTAAGAGAAGTGAAGGGAGGAGAAGAGCATAGGGAATAAGAAGGAATATGAAAGCTAAGAAGATGGAAGAAGAGTAGAGAGGAAATAGAAAAAGAAAGTGTGGAAGTAAAGAAAATAAAGATCTGAATCACAAAATATTCGTTCTGTTTGTAATGTCTGCCAAAACTTAAACAGATGAACAAAACATTTTTCTACTACAAAATAACTATTGAGACTGACTTCCATTTACAGGCCTGTATGTATTTGTTGTGAAAGAAAAAATACAATACTCTTTTGGTGCCTTTTTTGTAGGCAGCAATGTATGTTGGAAATTTTGTCGAAGAGATTTTTATTCTTGTATGGGTTAAATTAAATGGTCTTTGGAGACCTTTCCAATTCTGAATTTTTTTTTATTCTTTGAAACACAGACACCTTGCATGTCACTTTTAGCTGTTTAATTTAGTTCCTTAGAAAGAAGCTGATAGCAAACTGAAGATGATGAATATATTTATGAGGGAGGCTAGTTAACCTTATTTTGTGTGCAACAAAATAGACAGCACGCTAATCTCAACTAATCCTTACCTAGACTTGGAATGCACCATTTTTCTCTAAAGGAATAGTGAAAGAGGGATGTTATTTAGTCATACCTGACCCTTCATGACTCCATTTGAGCTTTCTTGGCAAAGACAGATTTCCTTCTCTAACTCATTTGACAGATGAGGAAACTGAAGCAAACAGGGGTAAGTGACTTGCCCATGGCCAAATAGCTAACAAATGTCTGAGATCAAGAAGTTGAGTCTTCTTGGCTCCAGTCCCGGAATTCTTACCCAATGTGCCACCTAGTTCCCCATCAAATAGGTGGATTGATAAGATCAGTTAAGTATTTGGATCTTATTCATTTCATCTGGTCAGCAGTGGATTAAGCCTTTCAATTGTTTTTAAGGGCATCATGCATGAGAAACTTTGTGTAACTCAGAGTGCTGGGCAATGATTTTGAAAGATCTTGGTGCCAATGTGACCCCTTAATTTAACTAGCATTATAAACTCAACCAAGTCCCTTGGTCTCTCTGTCTCAGTTTCTTCTTTAAAAAGAAAATACTTAAAGGATATACATCATAAGATTTTTGTGAGGATGAGAAGATACAGGTAGAGCAATATACAAACTTTTTACCTATTACCATTGTTTATTCATATAAAGAAAGATACATTATGAAGCACTACACAGATTCAAGATTAAGACTTTCTCCACAATATCTCATCAAGTTATACTCTGAGATCATCTAGTTAGAATGTTGTTTAATAATTTTCCAAATAATAATTATTAATAGAATGTAAAAATTTTTTAAAAAGTTGCAAAGTGTAATTGGGCAGAATGGGACCAATTCATAGTTTTAAACTGTTTTGACTGAAATCTAAATTTAAATCTTTTGAAATAAAGCAGGAAATATTTGATTGAAATATATTAATAAACAGAGTTAAAATGAATGAAATCTTTATTGATAAACTGATTCAGAGTGGCACAGCATTCTCTGGCAGTAATATGAGTTGAGGTTTATAAATACCCAAAGAGCTAGGAATTAACAACATAAATGATGATCTTAAATGATAATTGATGACAGGGAGAATTTTTAATAACATTTCAACCTAATTTTAGGAAGATTGCTGCTATAGTCAAAAATTTTTCAAAGTATGTGAAAGCTTTTGGATTTTTTTTGCTTTAGATTACAATAGGCTAGCAAGGAGACACCATGATTAAGTGTCCCTTACATTAGATCTTATGTATGTATACTTTGGAAATTATATGTATAGTAGAGTGATATATTAATTAGGATTGGTGATGAATTTGTTAGATTTGGTGTGTTCAAAAATAGTTTTCTTGTATTATCTTTTATAAAAAGAGGTTCAGAACTAGAGGAAAAACTCATCTTAATCAGAAAGTTATATTTAGCAAATTGTAAGATGCTAAAAATTACTGATACATCTCACTTAGTCATCTTCCTTATTAATGTTTCACACATGACCTTGTATTTTAAATTAGCATAGTCCTGGGCTGCTGTTAGTCTCTTCTTAGGAAGGAGATGGCAACCGTTTGGGAATATCTTCTGGGCTATTTCAGTCTCCTCCTTTTGATAGCACATTTATGTTTTTCAAACCCATCTAAAAAGCAGAGGTAGGCCTAATGTCTTGACATTCATCTGTTTGTCATTATTGAAAATCAACAGCTATACACATAAGTCACTTTGAAGCCATTGTAGTTGTACAAAACATCTTCCTATATTATTTAGCCTTTTAAAAATAATTTGGTACTGAATTGGAACTTTGCTCTGATTATATTCTCCACTGCATTCCTTAGTTCTGCCAAACTAATTATCTTAGTTGCCTGTATCGTCTTTTACATTATTCATATTTTTCCTAAGAAAATTTAAGCTCCTTTGAGATACTTCATTTTCTCCATTAAACACTTCCAAATCCCACTATACTTGCATCTCTTTTCCCATTTGCACTTTTACTCTCGTGTATAAGGAAGGTGTGATCATTCCAACACTATGTTACTCTACAGGTAGCTTTCTTACTCTGTAGATGCCTTTAACCAGTGACCTCTTATAACTGGTGATTTTCTTGCTAAACCAGTTCACTCCTGCCTTTACAGTTTCCAGATTTCATTTTCTCAAAAGTAGCATTCCTCTCTCTTATCCCCTAACCTATGCTCTTTAACAGCAAGAATCCCTGCATAGACAGGACTATCTGCTAAAGGTTCTTAAATCTTTTCTTTTACTTTTTATCTTTTTAAAATTTATTTATTTAGTTTTAGATTATGACATTCATTTCCACAAAATTGTGAGTTCCAATTTTTCTCCCCATCTCTCCCCTCCCCCCACCCCATAATACCTTATATTCTGAGTTCCCCTTCCCTCCATGTGCCCTCCCTTCTATCAGGCCCCACCCTTCCCTTCTCCTCATCTTCTCTCTTTTCTTGTAAGGCAAGATAGATTTCTGTATCCCATTATCTGTATTTCTTATTTCCCAGTTATATGCAATAACAATTCTCAACATTTGTTTCTAATACTTTGAATTACAAATTCTCTCCCTCCCTCCATCCCCACCCATCCCTTCTGAGAAGGCAAGCAATTGAGTACAGATTATATATACGCTGTTTTGCAAAAGACTTCCATAATACTTATGTTGTGTAAGACCAACTGTATTTCCCTCCATCCTACTCAGTGCCCCCTTTTTTCTATTCTCTCATTTGACCATGCCCCTTCACAAAAATGTTTACTTCTAGTTCCTCCCTTCTCCTATTTACCCTTCCTTCTATCATCCCACTTGGCCCCTTCTCCCCTACTTTTTTGCAGTGTAAGATAGATTTTCATACCAAATTTAGTGAGCATGTTATTCTTTCCTTAAGCCTTATGTGAAGAGAGTAAGCTTCACTTTTCCCTTCTCACCTCCTCCTTTTTCTCTTGCATTGAAGAAGATTTTTCTTATCTCTTTTATGAGTGATAATTTGCCCTATTTCATTTCTCCCTCTCTCCTCTCAATATATTCCTCTCTCACCCCTTAATTTTAATTTTTATAACTATCATCCCTTCTGCTTCAACTCAACTTGTGCTCTCTGTCTATATGTGTGCATGTGCGTGCGTGTGTGTGTGTGTGTATGTGTGTGTGTGTGTATAATCCCTCCATCTACCCAAATAATGAGAAAAGTCTAAAGAGTTACAAATATTATCTTTCCATGTAGGAATGTAAACAGTTCAGCTTTAGGAAGTCCTTTAAGATTTCTCTTTCCTGTTTACCTTTTCACAACTTTCTTGATTCTTGTGTTTGAAAGTCAAATTTTCTCTTCAGTTCTGGTCTTTTTATCAAGAATGCCTCACAGTCCTCTATCTCATTGAATGGACATTTTTTCCCTTGAAACATTATTCTCAGTTTTGCTGGGTAGGTGATTCTTGGTTTTAATACCAGTTACTTTGACTTCTTGAATATCCTATTTCAAGCCCTTTGATTCCTTAACATAGATGCTGCCAGATCCTGTGTTATTCTTATTACATTTCCACAATACTTGAATTGTTTTTTTCTAGCTGCTTGAAATATTTTCTCCTTGACCTGGGAACTTTGGAATTTGGCCACAGTATTTCTAGGAGTTTCTCTTTTCGGGTCTCTTTCAGGAGGTGATGTGTGGATTCTTTCAATATTTATTTTGCCCTCTGGTTCTAGAATATCATGGCAGTTTTCCTTGATATGTCTAGAATCATTTTTTGATCATAGCTTTCAGGTAGTCCCATAATTTTTAGATTGTCTCCCCTGGATCTATTTTCCAGATCAGTTGTTTTTCCAATGAGATATTTCACATTACCTTCTATTTTTTTGTTCTTTTGGTTTTATTTTGTAATTTCTTGGTTTATCATATATAGTCATTAGCTTTCCTCAGTTCCACTATCACTTTAAAAAAAAACTATTTTCTTCAGTGAGCTTTTGAACCTCCTTTTCCATTTGACTGATTCTACTTTTTAAAGCCTTCTTCTCCTCATTGACTTTTTAGACCTCTTTTTTCAATTGAGTTATCCTTCTTTTAAAGGTGTTATTCAGCATTTTTTTAAGTTTCCTTTAGCAAATTGTTGACTCATTTTTCAAGCTCTTCCATAGCCTGGGGCCATTGCATATTCATTTTGGAGGTACTGGTTGCAGAACCCTAGACTTGCTCTGACAGTATCCATTGTTCTTCATCACCAGAAAGTATGGAAGGAAATACTTGTTTATCCAGAAAATAACCTTCTATGGTCGTATTTTTTCCCCTTTTTTGTGGCAATTTCCCAGACAGTTACTTGACTTCTGAATCCTTTGTCAAGAGGAGGGTCCTAGTGCTCCTTTTCACCCCAGGACTGTGCTCATGGCTGAAGATCATATCAACTCCTCATTTCCCCCAGGTGCTTAAGGCAGAGTGTTTCACCACTGCTGCTGCCACCTGCTACCACAGTGCTGCCTGCAGCCTGTGCTGGGGGCAGGGGAAACCTGCTCCCCTCTACCCAGGTGGGAAAGCCCTCCCACTGATCTTTGAAGCTTTCTTTAGTGTTTGTGGTTTGAGGGATCTGAGACCCTCCTTGATGGGGATTCTGCCCCAGAGGCTTGTTCCAGTACTATTCTTCCTGGTGGCTCCCAGCCAGGGCTGGGCTCTGCTCCTCTAAGGGTTCATTGGGATAGACCTTTCCTATCAGCCTTCCAGGTTACCTTGGATGGAAATCTCTTTCATTCTGTTGTTCTGTGGCTTCTTTTGCTCTAGAATTTATTGAGAATCATTTTTTACAGGTATTTTATGGGCTGTGGGGGAAGAGCTAGTGTATGTCTATCATTCTACTCCACTATCTTGGCTCCACCCCCTTAAATCTGCTTTTCTAAAACTAGAATAACTTTTGAGGGGTCAACAATCACTTTAATCAAGTACATATATCATTCACTTAGTTCAGGGGGAAAAGTCAGCACCCTGAACTTCAGAGAAAATACAAACAGAAAATAAAGATCAACAGACAGGGCTTCCAACTGTCTAATCATAAACAATGCATACATCACAAATGAACAAATATATCCAATGTCTGACCATACATACATAGTTACCAGAGAGAGTTTTCAAAGTCAGTGATCTCCATAGTGCCTACATAGAGTCTCATCTGGTCACACAGATACTTCCAAGGAATAAACCCCAAAACAAAACCTCACTTCAGGGTACATATGCAGCTTTCAAAGCCAGAGGACATCATGATCCTTGAGAATCAGTGCCTCTTTAGAAATTAACAAAATGTGTAGGCCTACCTACAAAACATATCTCCTCTAATCAAGCTACCTTCAATGGATAGGCACATTAATGGATAGGGAACATTTTCAACTATCATTAACATTATATACTCTATCTCTTTTTTCTTCATTCACAGTTTTCTGTCTCATTTTTGTGTTATCTTTCCTCCATCAAAATGTAAGCATCGTGAGGATAGGGGCTCTCATTTTGCTCTTATTTGTAACCCTAAACCTTCTCACAGAATCTGGTCCATCATAACTGCTGCTTTAAATATCTGTATATATTTTTTCAGACCAAATCTATTTTTGTGTGTCCTTGTTTTTGTATTGACTCTCCCTTCACCTCATCATTCTTCATCTGTCTTCAGTTTATGTTTTATCTTATTACTTCTTTCATTTTGCCAATGATGTTTTATGTTACCCTTTTGGAATCAAATCTCCTACTTCCTTTATTAATTTCTTCAAAGAAATCTGATGACATATTCTTCCTATTTTGTTCAAACTTCTTATATCTTTTGATTTTTATTTATATTCAAGATGTCATAATGAATCTTTTTCTCTCTTTCAGTAATGTATCTCTTTGAGATCATTGGCCAGTAATTTCACCCTTTGATCTCATAACTTTTCTCTTATTGAGAAGAGAACAGCATACATCTGGACCAGGTTTAAAATTAAGACATTTCATAACTATTTTCCTCCAAATCCTTTTTTTTTTTTTTACCTAGGAGAAAAAGCAGTTCAAAATATTACTAGGCTTAATAAAAAATTCAGAGGATAAGAAAAGCAATCCTGATTGTGGTTGGGCACAATCTAATATGCCAGAAGGCATAACCAATTATAGAATAAGGTGTGTAAGGCAGCTAACAGATGCAGAAACTCTGTCCACAACAATGCTTAATTAGAACAGAGCTAGCAGGTAAACATAATACTTTGCTCCACTAAGAGAAAGAAGTTATGTGATATATCCATTGTCCTTTGTAATTAATATTTTCATTTGGACAAAAATAGTTACATTCACTACATTTTGATCTTCAAACTGTATCTCAATTATTTAAACAAGGGAAAAGCATCATATTTTGTAAAGTAGGCAGACTTAACATTATCAGTGCTCTGTCTTGACAATTTCCAAACATGGAAGTAAAGCATTCTAGGAGGTAGAAATGACTCAAAAGTGAGTCTTGCTGGTTACATGCATTTCAGTAATGACAAAACAAGATATTGAATGATCTATTATGCTTGAATAAAGAAAAACAAAATGCAAATAGAAATTGTATAAATAAAGAAAAGGTAAATTGAAGGGAAATTAGCACAAAGACTACTGTATAAAAATAAATTTTGCAACATTAACAATAAAGCAACCTAGGCAATGTCAATTGGCAAGCTATAGTTTTAAAACAACAAGTAACTAGTTATTCTTTGTGCGTCTGTGAACTAATTTTAGTAAGAGGTTTAATGACATTTTGAAAAGAATAGTAAATCAGACAGCCTTAGTCAAAAGATTTGAAGACTATTTAACAACTAAATGAGAAGGGGTGAAAAAGCCTGAACTTTTCAACCAAAGAGATCTTTTACAAAATTGTCAACTGAAAATCTGTGTTTCAGTTTTGTTCTTGATTGAGTTCAATAGATTATAATTCCCAGAGATTTTGATTATATATGGCTAAAATTATCAGCATTTAAAAAATGTAAACCCCTCTGTTAATTCCAAGAGAAGCTTCACTTACAAAAACAGCAGAATAAATAGAATAAAAACCACAATATTTACAAAATTGGGTCCATGGGAGTCATTTATTACATTTGTTATTTCAACTAAACTACATTTCTGCCTTGAAAGTATTTCATGAGTCTCCAGTGGATGAAGAACATTTGTAATTCTTTTTAGCATCAGAATATTCTAGAATAATGGGCTTTTAGTGGAGTGCTGCCATTGTGAGCTAAGTTTTAATAGATATTATGAAGTGACTTTTGTGGCAATGGAAAGATGCTTGGGATGCATATTATATTAGCATGTTCTGATACTTAACGACAATATTACAATTGCCAGCCAAGAAAGAATCCTTGTAGGGTACTGTATCGACAGCAGAGGAGTGATTTCTGCCATTCAATTCCAAATCTATTGCACTGCTATTAAGCTGTGACATTGTACATGAGTGACATTTCCAAGAATAGCATGATTAAGGCTTTTAAATGGCTCATCTCAAAAGCCTTGAATAAATTTTCATTGCTGGTGTGAAATAAGTGATAAAGCCCAAGCAAAATCCATTAGCCATACACTCCTAGGAACAGCTGTGAACACAAGGAAAATGTGGCATTTGGGATAACCCATTGAAAGGAAGAAAGATACTGTGTTCTTCATTTATGGATATCTGTGTATGTCAAGTATGTGTGTGTATGTATGTGAAAGGAAGAGAAATAGAAAATAAAGTAAGCTAGACTTTATTAAGCTCTATTTTGTATGCACTAGGCTGAGTCTTAGGAATTTAAAGAAGGCAGAAACATGACTACAGCCCTGAAGTAACTAATGGCAAAGGCAGCATGCAAATAGTTGTGTACATACAAATAAGCTGGCTATTTACACCAGTATTGTTCTCTTGTTAAAACCACGTTGGAATAAGAAACATTTCAGGAAATAGACAAATATTCTGCTGTTTTTGTAAGTGAAGATTGCATGGTTCTTACATTTTTAAATGGTGATAATTTTAGCCATATATAATCAAAATACAATATTTTTTGAGAATATTGTAAAAAGAGATATCTTCAACAGCATATGTGATTGAAAATTACATGGGAGCTGGTCATTTAGAGAGAATGTGCTGTAATACCAAGAGCTTTTGTGTTACATTCATATTCCTGTGGTGGTGGGGGTGGGGGTGGGGGTGGTCTTGAGATTATAAATATGAAAGGAGACAGGGGAACAAAAGTAACCGATTATGGTGGTTATATCACTACAAGAACTTCTATAGAAAACTTATGGAAACAAATGAAAAAGTATAATACAGAAAAAAGAAATGGAGGAGATGTCAATTGTTCCACTGTAGTGAACATCCTCGCACGTGAGGTCATAAATTAATCTAATCTCTAAGTAACTCCTACCTCGGATAGCCTTTAATTAATATTGATAGCAAGCATCCATATAATACTTCTAAATTTGCAGGATAATTTATATACATTATCTCATTTGAGACTCAGAATACCATTGTAAGATAAGAATTATAGTTACTATTATTCCATTTTTATTGATGAGGGAACTGAGGATCAGAGAGATTAAGTAATTTAGCATTTGTCACACTGATAACAAGTGAAAAAGAGTAGATTTTTAAAATAGATCTCTCTGATTTTTAAACCTAGTACAAAATGTACTACTTCATTCTATATCTCGGTGTTATTGAATTATTGTGCACAAAGTTGCTGTATGTACGTCTGTGTAATTTGTTGCAAACTCAATTCTTTATTAAGAATAAAATTAAAATAAATGCAACTTGATTGTTTTTCAATAAACAAAATAATTTTGTATTTAAAACATTTTTTCCTCCCCAATTCCTGTTTCAGAAATATAATAACACAAAGGAAGTTTCCAGTAGAATGTCCACCCATACAGAAAAGTGCATTAAAAAATTCCTTCATTATGATTATTTTGTTCCTGAGTGATGTGTAGGAGATTATACAATATTGGTTCATTTTTTCATTTATTCATCCAACAAGTATCTGTGCTACACTGTACAGATTATTTAAAAGAAAAAAAAATTGCCATAACTTTTGCTGCATTAAACTTAGAGTCTTGTTAGGAGATAAAATATATGCATTGGAAATAGTTTAGTTACCATACAAGTTTATATATAGCTAAGTATCAAAATGTGAGCATAACCTAGACTGGAACTGTGATGAGGACTCACAGAGAATTCAATTATTCTGGACTTTATGTGTCTCAAACAAGTCCTTGGTAGTTTAGGTTTAATACTGGAACAATATGAGATGCTCATAGGACTTTCAATGGTTACTACAATGAGATTTACTTAGGAGAAAAATATTAAACAAGGATAAGCAATGAGCAATTCAATGTGATTCAGCTGAGCAATGCTCTCTTGTCTAAGTTTATGTTCATGTGCTCTGCCAAGTATCAGAGAGAATAGAGGGAGTGCCTTATGGTTGTTTTATATTCAGGTGATAAAGAGATGCTGTCAACACTCTTTTCCTCCACTTTCTTGAGTCAATGAAGTCTGGAGGATAACCTCAGTAACTTTTTTTTTAATGACTCTTTTTTAGTTTATTACATTGATGAGTTACACTAGTCCAAGTAAAATGGTAGATCTTAAATAGTTACATCATACAGGCTGTGAGGTTTTATACTTGTACAACAGACAGAAGGGATATTTTCTATTCATTGCAAGGAAATACTGATTTCAGCTTCAGTGGGCCACAAGCACTTAAAACCCATGAATCTTCAGCTGGTCATCCTTAACCAGTCCAGTCTCTAATAGGAACTGGCATGTGTTCTTTTGCTAGTCACCCTGTAGCTGAATCACTTCTCCACATTATGGATTCTCAATTACAATACCATTTCAGATGAATTTCTTCTTGAATGCCTTCAACAATTTCTTTTTATTTTGATCATCAGTGATCCCTGAACAGTAGTGAAGATGTTCTTGCCATTTCTCTGTTGAAATCTTATATGGATATATTCCTCAGTCCCAGAAGGAAGCAAATCATCAAGGGGTTAAACGAGTGGAGGTTCTGGATAGTGAATATATAATCTGATTATTTTTCCTCTGTGGAAATGACCTGCAGAAGATGGTGGCAGGAAAAGGAAGGGACTGGTATGGATTGTTGGGAACCAATGTGTAGGGGAAGAGGTTTCAGTGGTGGCTCAGCGACATCTGCCTCAGTAACTTTTAAGGAAAAATGAGATAAAGCTCTAACCACTTCCATTAGGGCAAGCATTCCAAACATATTACCCTAGGTTCTAAAGCTTGGTATTAAATTAGATGGCTGGATAAAAATATGTTCAGGAAGGAAGGACATCCCACGTGGACTGACCAGTGTAAGAAAAGATTTGGATTTTAAAAGAAGCATAGGATAGTACATTCAGTTCAGAACAGTGATGACCAAAAGTAAAATAATAAAAGTAACATTTATAAAAAATGATTGTTAGGGGCAAGTACAAGTTATATTATCATGCCCAAAATAACTTCCTATTTTAATCAGTTTTTTTTTTAATTAGTAGCTAAATCAAGACATTTCTCCCTGTTGAAGGAGTATATGCATTAAATTTTTGCACTCTGAGTTTAAATATACTGGGTCAAAATCCCACTAGCATCAACATTATTATTAATCTGATTCACTGAACATTGAATAGACTATGTAGCCAGCGAAAAATTTGTATTGAGGAGCAACGGGAGAGGAAGTGGCATAAATAATGGTGGAGAGGTGAAGAGCAGAAAAGAGATATAGAAAAAAGAAAGCTATGAATTTTAAAAACACAAGTTTGAAATTTACCTTGTAAGGAAAAATAAGCAACTTTACTGTTTTGTTTTATTTTGAAGAGAGAAATTACATGATGATGGGGGTGAAGTGGTGTGATGAAATGACATAAATTTGAGATACTTTCTGAAGTCTGTGAGAAATGCAGCAACAATTTAGGTAAACATTGCTGCAAAGACTATCTCACTACAAATTTAATTTCTTGAGAAGAAAAATTGTGAACTTATTCAACCTAAAGAATTTTTTTTCATTTTAAAAATGGAGAAACTGACATCAAGAGTTGTTACATGGTTTCCCAAAGACCACATAAATGATATTTACTCTTTATATTGAGCTACAAAGGGATTCCTAGAAATTAAACCTATTCTTTAATTCAGAGGTTTCTTTAATCCTTTCCTCTGTTCCTCCCCCTCTCTGAAGAAACACACTCCCTTCTCCCTCCCTTTCACCTTTCCAATGTCTTTCCTACTTCTCTCCAGAATATATTAGTCTTAAAGAGTTTTAAGACTTTTATGAGAAACCACAAAAATTAGATGAAAAATTAAATAGCATCATTAGGCACTCTGTGAACACTCAGAAAAAGATTAATTTGGAAAGAAGATTGCTAGCCTGAGTTTTTGTCCACTAAAAAGAAAATAAATTGAGATACTGTTATGAAAGCTGTTATGAACAAGTAATAGGACTACACATAAATAACTTAAAAGACTGGAACTTTATTTTTGTTTTTAAGAGTGCTTATTTTTCCCAATTATATGTCAAGAAAATATTTAACCTTCATTTTTAGAAGATTTTGAGTTCCAAATTTTAATTCCTCCCTGTCTCCCATCTGTTCTTCCAAAAATGGTAGACAATTTGATATAAACTATACATATCCTATCATGTAAAACATATTTCAATATTAGTCATAGCAGTGAAAGAGGAAACAGATATAAAGGCAAAACATGAAAAAAGCATAAAGAAAGTAAAAATATACTTTAGTCTGCATTCAGAGTCCATCAGTTTTGTTGTTGTTGAGTTGCTGTTATTGTTGTTATTGCTTTTAATCTAGATGTAGATAGTATTTTCTTTCTTGACTCCTGTGTAATTGTGTTGGATCATAGTGCTGCTGAGAAGAGTTGAAGCATTCATAGCTGATCATCAAACAATGTTGCTCATACTATGTACAATGTTTTCCATGTTCTGATGATTTTGCTTTATATCAGTTCTTACAAATATTTCATTTTTTTCTGAAAAATGCCTGTCCATATTTTTTTTATTACATAATAGTATTCCATTAACATGCATATGCCACAATTTGTTCAGCCAATCCTAAACTGATGGGCATCCCCTCGATTTCCAATATTTTACTTCCATTAAAATGGCTGCTATAAATATTTTCACACATGGACTGGAGCCAAGATGATGGAGTAGAAAGATGGACCTTTAGAAGCTCCCCAACATAGCCCGTAAAATACCTGTAACAATGACTGTAAACAAATTCTAGAGCAGCAGAAGACATGAAATGACAGAGGAAAAGAGATTTCCAGGCCAAGACAGCCTGAAAGGGTGACAGGAAAGGTATATCACATGGGGCAAAGAGAAGAGCATAGCCAAGAATGTGATTTCTTGGTTTCTCATAAAGTCATTAGCCTCCATCTGTTCCATTCTAATTTTGAAAGAACTATTTTCTTCAATGAGCTTTTGAACCTCCTTTTCCATTTGGCTAATTCTGCTTTTTAAAACATTCTTCTCCTCATTGGCTTTTTGACGCTCTTTTGCCAATTGAGTTAGCCTATTTTTAAAGTTGTTATTTTCTTCAACATTTTTTTGGGTCTCCTTTAGCAAGGTGTTGACCTGCTTTTCATGCTTTTTTTTGCATCTCTCTCATTTCTCTTCCCAGTTTTTCCTCCACCTCTCTAACTTGATTTTCAAAATCCTTTTTGAGCTCTTCCATGGCCTGAGCCCACTGAATATTTAATCTGGATGTTTGGGATACAGAAGCCTTGACTTCTGTGTCTTTCCCTGATGGTAAGCCTTGTTCTTCCTCATCCAAAAGGAAGGGAGGAGATATCTGTTCACCAAGAAAGTAACCTTCTATGGTCTTATTTTTTTTTCCCTTTTCTGGGCATTTTCCCTGCCAGTGACTTGACTTCTGAGTGTCCTCTCCACTCCCACCTCACCTCCAGATCCACCCAGCCAGTGCTTGGGGTCTGAGATTCAAATGCTGCTTCCCAGCCTCAGGGCTTTTGGGGAGGGCGGGCTGCTATTCAGTGTGAGATTAAGTTCAGGT
>CM052677.1:103443164-103455465 GCA_028533205.1 Lagorchestes hirsutus
ACAGGGCTGCCTCATGGGGCTCAGTTCCCTCAGGGGGTTTATGTGGAGACCTTCAACAATGGATCAGGGCTCCTGCCTGCTTTGGGGAGCCCTTGTCTGCTGCTGCCTCCACTGCTGCCTCCCAAGGGGGCCTGAGTTATGGAGACAGCCCGCTCCCCTCCCAGCGAGCCAAAAAGACTCTCTTGCTCTCCACAGATGCCTGTGGGTGGAGGGACCTGTGCTGTGGCTGGAGATTCTGTCCCTGAAGCCTGCTTGGATCTGCTCCTCTTGGTGCTGCATGGCCAAGGCAGGGCTGGGCTCTGCTCTAGGTCTGGTGCACGATGGACTTTTGGTGTCTGTTTTTCAGGGCTCTCTGGAACAGAAATCTTCCCCACTCCATTGCTCTGTTGGTTTCCTCCTCCAGAATTTGTTGGGAGATCCTCTTTACAGATATTTTATGGGCTGTGGGTTAGGAGCTGGCATATATGTATCTTTCTACTCTGCCATCTTGGCTCCTCCCTTGGAAATAGTTCTTTAAAAATTAGAATGGAGCAGATGGAAGCTAATAACTTTATGAGAAACCAAGATATTACAAAACAAGAAAAGTAAATAATGAAAAAAATAGAAGACAATGTTAAATATCTCGTTGGAAAAACAACTGCTCTGGAAAATAGATCCAGAAGAGACAATTTAAAAATTTTGGGACTACGTGAAATCCATGATCAAAAAAAGAGTCTAGACATCATCTTTCATGAAACTATCAAGGAAAAGTGCCCTGATATTCTAGAACCAGAGGGCAAAATCAATATTGAAAGAATCCACCAATCAGCACCTGAAAGAGATCCAAAAAGAAAAACTCATTGGAATATTGTAGCCAAATTCCAGTTTCTAGGTTGAGGAGGAGATATTGGAAGCAGTTAGAAAGAAACACTTAGAGTACTGTGGAAATATAATCAGGATAATAGAAGATGGAGCAATTTCTACCCTAAGAGATCAAAACACTTGGAATATGATATTCCAGAAACCAAAAGAAGTAGGATAAAAACCAAGAATCACATACTCAGCAAAACTGGGCATTATTTTCAGAGAGAAATTGAGAACCAAAGTTCAGAATTTGAAAGTCGTGTCATGCATTTGCTTACAAAATAGGCAGTAACTCTATGTCCTCACTTGTGCGCAGGATGGGAAGCAGTGAAAGAAGGATGAAATCCCAGAATGAGTACTTGGAAGTAGTATGCTAAAAATGAAAGTTTGAAGACATTTACCATGTCTTACATATGTGTCTAGTTCCCACAGTACAAAGCACAATGTCTTTTTCATCTTGTATTTCTTGTTCAGTCAGTTCTTCATGACCCAATTTGGAATTTCCTTGGCGAAAAATACTACGTTGGTTTTCTCTTTCCTTCTCCAGTTCATTTTACAGATGAAGCAAATGGGATTAAGTGACTTGTCCAGAATTATACATCTGATAAATTTCTGAGACCAAGTTTGAACTCAGGAAGTTGAGTCTTCCTAACCTCAGATCTGCTATTCCATCCACTGTGCCACCAAGCTGCCTCACCTTCTTCCTAGTATTTTTCCCCTTAAATTTGTTAAATAATGTGAGAATGGAAAAAGATATAACCTATACTAAATTCTCTTTGTGTAGCATTTTCTCCATGGGAGATTAGGCATTTCTTTTCAAAGGAATAGAAATTCCACAGGAAGTTTTTAAGGCAAATGGTTATCATTCATTGAGTTAGATAAAGACAATACTCGTGTAGGTTTTATTTTACTAATAATGATAATAATAGGCCTACATTCAATAATTCTTACATAAATGTTCTCATAAAAGTGTATCATTTTTATTCCTCTAATTTCTTCTTTGTTCATCATTCTTCTTCAATTAAAGGCTATTAATACGAGATCCTATTGAATGAATGTCACTCTTGTCAATTAAATTGGATGGAATTAGTAATAGAATCTCTGGGATTTTGTTTGAAAACAGATGGAACAACAATTGAAACCTATTGAACATAATGCAGAGGTAGAATATGTTAACCCCTCAGCTATATGGGAAAGAATTACACAACATGGCTTTAAAAAATCAAGAACTTTTAAAATTGTTGCTTGTCTCATAAAAATAATGTGTCCAGTCATAAACAAATTAAATTGGCAAATTTCATATAATATCTCCCCTGGGGACACATTAGATGAAAACTTTTTTAAGTTTTTGCTCCAGGTCCTACATTATGAAAGTGATAGTAGAATTCCATACTCATTCATTATTATATAAGCTGAGTGTAACTAAGGGTGAATAGACTGTCGTGTATATTTCAAAATTCTTGGAGCTCTCATATTTGGGAAGCATGCAAGTTCTGCATTTTAGCTAGATATTTCATAATCTCTTTGAGACAAACTCTCACAAGTAAAATAATCTACAGAACCTTATCAAAACCCTTATCTGCCCCTACAATACTTTTAAAGTTGAAAATAAAAAAAAATAAATTTTAAGCCAATTGCCTTTAAGTAAAGCTATAAATTCAATCAATTAGAGTTAAGTACTTGATTGATTGATGAAGACTCTACCAGATTTGATATCAGATAGAAAACTCTATCAGATCTGATAATATGTCTCTTTCTGAATTCCAAGAGTTCCTAGTTGAAATCACCGGTGTATAAGTAAAATAAACCTATGATTTCACCAGGAAGAAAAAAAATTCTTTATATCACTTAGAACAATGAAGAAACTCTAAGATTTCCTGTCTTATTCTTCACTTGTATATTTATTTAGGAGCTATTTCTAGAAAAAAGTGAATTGCACTTTTCAGTTTTTTAAAACAAAAACTACAATTTCACCATCATCCTCTTTTGAAAAAAAAACTAAACAAATTTCCTATGACATCTCTATTTTTCACAAAATTGATATTTATTTCAAGATTTTACTGAGGTGCTACATTTTACAGAATCTCTTGTCCATTTCTTTTGTATTTCTATGTTGTATGCCACATTAGAAAATAAGGTTTTGGAGGAGAAATGTCTATTCAATTTTGTGTTTGCTTTCCCAGTGCCTCATTCCCAGTGGCTGCCATATTACCTTGCAAACAATAGGCAATTAATAAATGTATGTTGCATTTTATTGAACTTAATTAAAACTGAAATGGTTTGAAGTGAAAAATCCAGAAACCTCTATAGCATAAATTTAATTATTGACTTAGATGAATTTTAAGTAGGGGAATTCCTTATCCTTGAAATGATCTGATCTCAATTATTATGGTTCTTATGTAATAGGATTTCAGGTATACTGTCTTACTCTTATAAGAAACTTCAGTCTGAAAAAAAAAAACAATTGACAGATTTTTAGCTTTATTGAATCTTCTCTATGGAAGATTTTACAGTTTTCTTTAGATTAGTGAAAGTAAAAAAGTAACTTCTCAATATCTGTCTCTCTTACAATGTGTCAACTAAGTTAGCACTAACTCTTAAGAATACTGTTATTCAAGATTTAGTGTCTTTGTGGCTGAAATGAAGAATTCTGATAATATGTTATGCTTTAGACATCAAGTTAATGCTACTTAGTGCCATCCTTAGAGCCTCTATGTCCAGTGTCATATTTTTTTTTTCTCTGCAAGTTGACCAGAAGATAAATCCATTTACTTTATTGATCAATCCACAGTGTAACCAATGGAACACAACTGATCAGATTTAAAATCAGAGTCTATAATCATTATACAAATCAAAATGTTATATGATCTTTAGTTGATCCAATCAATTTTGTTCTAAGTTATCAAATTTTAGTATGTGACAACTATGAGATTATTTTTACCATCCTGAGGTTTTCAGAAAAAGTTTCCATCACAATAGAAATTGGAAAGAGGTAATTTAGCAAAGGTACATTGCCATCATCTATGCAGTGATGATAAGAACACAGTTAGAATACGTGAAGCATAGCTACATAGTTTGTTTTACACGGGATATTCCAATCCCAAGATTGACATGGCAAGTCGGCATACCCCAGGGCAGCTCTGAAAATGGGGAAAATTTGAGTTGATCATTGTATCTGGGCAAACTGAAAGAGAATAAAGCTTTTGTCAGATGACTGCCTGTTGAACCTGAGCTACTTAATAGTGCCTAAATTTGTGTTCTCCACCATTGACACTACTTAATCTCTGACCTTGACAGAGTATGAGAGTGTCCCTGAAAGACTCTATAAACAGTATGTCTATCTGCTGCCCAAGAAAATGGATGAGCATGTGGTAAGGCTTCATCTTCCTACCTCTGATATACACCTGATAGAGCTGATAGATGAGCAGGTCAAGTACCTGGGGCTCAACAATTGTGAGCTCTTCAAACCTAACTCGTATCGATATTAAATTCCTGATACTGCAGCCAAAAGACCTTTTACAGAACGGAAAACTAATTCTTTTTTCCTTTACTCAACAAAACAAAACCCAGTAAGCTGCTTCCCTGGTTAGAGGCACTCACAATGCTCATTCTTAGATCATATGTTAGATTATTTAGTTATTGAAAATAGAATCCTATGTTTGGGGGAGCTGAAAATTTTTCATTTTGTATTGAGCATATAGAGATTAGGATGAAATACAACTATAAACGTAAGGACATGCCAGATTTTGAAGGATATTAGATGCCAATTAAAAGGGGGAGAAGGGGAGAGGAATTTTGGTTTTATAAAGGAAGTGAAAATAGACTTCCGTAATGAATACATTGGAAAAGATTTACAATAGGGGCACTATTATTGGCAGATATAATAAGTAGAAGATGCATGGAAGAGATGTGGACTTTGTACTTATTTTTTATGAGAAGTTAATTAAAGAGTCAAAGATTCTAAGGTTTTTAACATGGTAAACTGGGGATGGAGGGAGGGAAGACACTGGTAGAAACAAAATCTGGCTCTCTAGAAGGCTTTGATAAAATGTGATCTTCTATTTCTTGTGGCAGTAGATGTTATATCAGACTTTTATCAATTAATTTCAAATAGAATGGTTACATGGAACTTGATAGAACAAGATATGGTTATTTTGTAATCTCAGATTCAGAATGGCATGATGGATATAGTTCTGAGTTTAGAGTCAAGGAAACCCGGTTTGAAATCATATCTCTTCAATTTACTGAATGTGTGACTCTGGGCAAGCCATTTACACTTCAAATGGCTGTCAGAAACAAGTTTCAGCTTGTAGTAGTTGCAGAAGTTCACCATAAAATGTTCTTATCCTCAGGAA
This sequence comes from Lagorchestes hirsutus, assembly GCA_028533205.1. NCBI lineage: Eukaryota > Metazoa > Chordata > Mammalia > Diprotodontia > Macropodidae > Lagorchestes > Lagorchestes hirsutus. Next base: position 103,448,363 of record CM052677.1, read on the forward strand.
ATTACAAGTCAATTCTGTAATCATTTATTTTATAAGATCATGTAACTGTAGCTCAGGGCAGGAAATTATTTGGATTTGAAGTTTGGATATCGAATAAATGTCAATGTGGGTTGACTTTACAACTCTTCCTATGTATGATCCCAGTGGCAGCACACTGGTTTCTTCTCCCTTTGGCTTCATCTGTGCCAGTTTTTGTATCTCATAGGCTGAAGATAACTTTGCAAAGTCAGTATTCATAAATAATAGAAACATTGCTTGAACTAGATTTCATCAAGAGACTTAGCAAGTGACAAGAAAAGATTCCTGAGGAAATTAAAATCTTGACCGCATTTCAACACTGATCTTGATGGTCATTATTCATTCTTGAAAATATCATATTGTAAATGTGTTAATATAGCATTTCCCACTGTGCATACCATAGGTTGTTTCTTCCAGCGCAAGATGGGATTAGTAATATATAAGATTACATTTACATTAAAATATTAAACTGAGAAGTTACTCTTGTGTGACTTTAGCTTTAATCATATTGGCTAGCTTCATGTGAGGCAATTAACCAGATAATTGTGAAACTATACTGAACATTTTAGAATAGAATTCTATTAATGTGAAATTAATTCTTAAATTCTTTGAAGTTAATGGTAATATACAATTTGGGAAAAGACAAGATAGGTAAACAATCTAATGTAATTTTATTTTATAAATTTAAAATAGTTTCCATGCTTGACTACATATCTCCTTGGTTCTGAAGTAATTGAGATATCTATGTATCTATCTATTTGTCTATCTATCTATCTAGCTAGCTAGCTAGCTAGCTAGCTAGCTAGCTATCATCTAAAATATAGATATAGATATATATTTCCATGGAGAGAGAGATATGTATAACTATTTCTCTAGAGATGTCTATCTATGTATCTATCTTTCAAAATGACTTTACACAGTCATCCTCAGCCTATGAGATATTTTGTGTACGTGGGTGGAGGGGGATGGAGGGGATGGTGCACTCATTTTATAAAGGAATAACCTCCTATAATGATTTTCAAGATCATAGATATAGACTTTACAAACCATCTCATTCAAACATTTGATTTTAAAGAATCAAGTATAGTAGAGGACTTCTTGAAAATTACACAGTTAATAAATATAAAAAAATGGAATTTGAAACCACTTGTGCTGACTGCAGTCATTATTTTATTGCTTTTCCTATTATATTACTCCTCAAGTGTACCCCAGTTCTTAAAATCTTATGGATTATATACTTAAATTAATAATAATGCAATTTATACACACATACATACATAGATAACACAAATACATACATACATCTGTGTATGAGTGTACAGAATTCAGGTTAATTCAACAATTGATCTTTAGTATATAGAAGAAGTGAAGGACATAAGGATAAATTTTGTTTAAATCAGCTTCGCTTTTCATTAAGTTTATATTCTACAAGAATACAGTTACAATACAAAAATAAGTGAATACATGATAATTTGCAAAGATATTAAATGTGGTTTCATGGGGAAAAGAAAAATAAAAGATTTGTATACAAAAGGTCTAGATTCATATATTTCCCTTTCCTAAAAGTTTTGTGAACTAGTCACCTCACTTACTGAATATGAACCTATTTTTTCAACTATAAAATTATTGGATCATAGTACTACTAAATTCTCTTACAACTGTAAATCTATTATGATAAATCATCTAAATCCTGTGCTTCTTATCCTGTCTTTACTAGACACAAAACTATATACATTTTTGATATTTTTTAGGGATAGATATGTCCTCACTTGTGTAGAACATGGAATACATGCTAATGTTTTACAAATACTATATATGGTGAACAATAAGGTGAATTGCTAAATTGAATGGAATTATAGATCACTGAGGAAAATATATGAAGTTAAATGAGCATAGTCTAAAACTACAGAACTGATTTAGAAAATGATTCCACTTTTTTCAAAATCAGGTAATGAAGAACTAGGGAATAATAACAAAACTAAAGAAAGAACCTTGTTTCTCTCATTGTGTGGTACACATCAGTCATTCATCTATATGACAGGATTCAGTCATAGGGTAGAAGTAAGTCACCCTATGAAGAGCCCTTTTATTCAAGACCCAAACTCTGTGTTCTATTTGCCACCATTGTACGCATGACAATTAAACTAGTTCTTGACCTACTTCAGAAAAGATTACTTGACAAAAGACTCAGGGATAGCTACTCCATTCAAAGCAATATAAATACCTTACACAATTCTATTCCATCCACCAATCAATAAACATTTAATAAATACATACTATGTGCGAATCCTTGTGATAAGTGCTAAAGTTACCACAGAGACAAAGGACAGTCCATGACCTCAAGGAATTTACAATCTAATGGGGGAGAGAACATATAAACAAATATTTACAAAGTAAATAAAATAATATTTACAACATATATATGTTATTTCTTTATCATATATATATATATATATGATAAAGAAATAATACTAGGGGTAAGATTTGAACTAAGAGGAGTTGGGGAAGGCTTCCTATGGAAGGTAGTATTTTAGTTGAGACTTAAAGGAATCCAAGGAGGTCAGCTGTCAAAGCTAGTGAGGAAGAGCATTCCAGGAATGTGAGACAGCTAGAGAAAATGCCAGAACTAAGAGATGGAATGCATTTTTTTAAGGAATAGTCAGGGGTGCTCTGCTACTAAATTTAAAAGCACATATTGGGAAATATGGTGTAAGAAGACAGGAAAGGTAGATAGGGGATAAGGAAGGGGTTTGAATCTTAAGCAGAACATCTGTATTTGTACCTGAGTGAAATTGGAATTCACTAGAATGTACTGATTATGGAAGTGACAGTTGCAGATTTGCATTTTAGTAATATCAGTATAGTAGCTGGATGGAGAATCCATGGATTGGGGAAAGAAATGAGGAAGACAGACCCATCAGCAGGCTGTTAAAATAATCAAGGTCTATGGTGATGAAGGCCTACCCTAAAGAAGCAGAAGTGCTGGAAAAGAGAAAAAGACATATTCAAAAGAAGATCCAGGAAATAACATTTGTTGTTAAGAGTGCATGATCCACAAGAGTATCCAGCAAAGGAGACAGAGAAGGAATAGTCAGATAGGTAGCAGGAAAACCAGTTTATGATTTCCTGAATACCTACAGGAAAGAGTCTCAAGGATGATATAGTGATCAATAATGTCAAATGGTGAAGAAAGATAATTTAGAATGAGGGTTGAGAAAAGACCATTGGATTTGCCAGCCTGGGTGATCATGAGTAACTTTGGAGAGATGAATTTAAGTGAAAAGATAAGATCAGAAGCCAGATTGTGAGGGATTAATAAGAAAGTGAGAGTAAAGTAGAAGCACCTGTTATAGACAGTCTACTTGAGGAGTTTAGTTACAAAAATCAGAATAAATATAGCATGATAATTAGTAGGGATGGAAGAGATATGTGAGAATATTTTTTCATGATAGTATAAACATATAAACACATACTATACTGACCTTAGCAGTATGGAAGTAGCCAGCAGAGAGTGAGAGACTGAAAATAAGTGCAAGAGGAGGGGTAGATGGGGCAATCAATTGAGGAGATGGGATGAAATGTGATTGTTTGAAGTAGAGTCCTTAGCCTAGATAAAGGAGTAAGGCCATTTCATCATGTAAAATATAGGTGAAGAAGGAGAAAGTAATGGAAGCCATCTGAAAGACAGGAAATGAGGAAGAAGTGGAAAGAAAGGGTATGCAGAAATAATTTCAATATTTTTTGTAAAATATGATTCAAGGTTTTCATCTGAGAAAGTGGGTAGAGGAAGATCAATGGGCAGATTGAGAAGGGATGAAAATATTTGAAAGAACCACTAAGAAGAGTGGGATATTAAGTTGATAAGGGACATATAATAGGATTATCTAGAAGCAGTGAAAGCCCAGTTGAGGTTATGTAGCATATATTTATAGTGGACCAAATAAGAATGGTTATATGATTTTTTTTATTTCCGTTCAACAGCATGTGTACAGGCACAAAGTGGACAAATTCTGGGAGTTATCCAAGGTGGATGTCTGGCTGGATATAATAAATGATATCATAAGAGTTAAGGATTCAAGAGAAGAAGACAGAATATAATTGAATTGTTTCCCCAAGGAGTCAAGACAGGGAGAGGGGGAGAGAGTGGCTAGTACAAGATAGATGCCTTGGGAGATAATTAAGGTGTCCAGCTATTGAAGTTTACAGTGCAGATAAAGAGTATAGCTATGTATAGTAAGGAGGAGGGAGAATTAAAATGTCAAAAGATTATGGTGAGATAAGCAAATTTCAAATTCATGAAGATAAAAATTGTACATTTATGTGGGATGGTAAGATCAAAGGTAGGATCATCTTGGTGGCTAAGGTAGGTGGAGAAGTAGTTCATAGGGTATGAGTAGGCTGAAGAAATGAATGATTAGTATGTGAAGAAGAAATAATATATATGTTCAAATCCCCTAGTATGAGGGTAGGAGTTGGGCAGGAGAAAAAAAATACTAATGTAAGTCCATATATTTGATCATTATTATATTGACCTTAACATTTATTTTGAAAGAAAAACAAGATAAAAAAGGTGTCTTTATATGCTCTTTACCACCAACAATCCAGCAAATAGTTGTTTATATGTATATATATATATATATATATATATATATATATATATATATATATATATATATAATTTATTTATTTTTCAGTTCTAAACATTCACTTCCACAAGAATTTGAATTCCAAATTTTCTCCCCATCTCTCCCCATCCTCCACCCCAGGACGGCATGTACCCCATACACTCCTTTCTCCAGGCTCTCCTTCCTTTTATTCCCACTCCTCTCTTCCATCTCATTCCTCTCTATTTTCCTGTGGGTCAAAATAGATTTCTATCCTGCATTGCCTGTATATCTTATTTTCCAGTTGCATGCTAAAACAATTTTTAACATTTATTATTAAAGCTCTGAGTTCTATATTTTCTCTATTCCTCCCTCCCCACCCACCCTCGTTGAGACAACAAGCAATTCAATATAGGTCATACATGTGTGACAATGCAAGACATTTCCATAGTAGTTATGTTGTGAAGGACTAATCACATTTCCCTCTGTTCTATCCTGCCCTCCATTTATTCCATTCTCTCCCTTGACCTGTCTTCTCACAATAATGTTTCTTTCTGATTACCCTTTCCCCTAATTTGTTGCCCCTTCTATTGTCTTCTCTCTCATATCCACTTTCCCATTGTCTTCCTGCAGAGTAAAATATTTTTCCATATACCATTTCATATCATGGTTGAGGTAGGGTGGAAGAGTAGTTCATAGAATATGAGTAGGTTGAGAAAATGAATGGTTAGTATGTGAAGAAGAATCAATATGTATGTTGAAATGTATGAGGGCAGGAGTTGAATAAGAGAAAAAAATAATAATGTAAGCCCATATATTTGGTCATTATTATATTGACCTTAAACATTATTTTGAAAGAAAAACAATTGTGTGTCATTCCCTCCTTAAGCAAAATCTCGTGAGAGTAAGGATCATTTATTTTCTTTCACCTCCCCACTCTTATCATTCATTGTAAAAGTTCTTTCTTGCCTCTTTTTATGTGAGATGATTTGCTACATTCTACCTCTCTCATTTGCTTGCTCCTAGTACATTCCACTCAACAGTAAATTTTATTTTTTAGGTATTCTCCCTTCATATTTAGCTCACCTTGTACTCTCTGTCTATATCTATATCTATATCTATATCTATATCTATATCTATATCTATATCTATATCTATATCTATATCTATATCTATATCTATATCTATATCTATATCTATATCTATATCTATATCTATCTCTATATATATGTACATACACCCATGTACACATATAAACCTACATATCTGTATGTATATATAATATCCATCCATCCATCCACACACACACACACACACACATATACGTATATAAATATACGTATATATGTGTGTATATTCTCTCTAAATACCCTAATACTGAAAAAGGTCTCATGAGTTACAAATAACATCTCTCTATTTGTAATGTATATAGTTCAACTTCAATGAGTTCCTTAAGTCTTCTCTTTGCTGTTTATCTTTTCATGTTACTCTTGATTCTTATATTTGAAAGCCATATTTTCTATTCAGCTCTGGTCTTTGCAACAAAAATGCTTGGAAATCCTCTATTTCATGGAAATTTCATCCCTGAAGTACTATACTCAGTTTTGCTGGGAAGGTGAGTCTTGGTTTTAATCCTATCTCCCTTGATCTCTGGAATATGATATTCCTAGACTTTGATCACTTAATGTAGAAGATGCTAAATCCTACATTATTCTGATTGTATTTCCACATTATTTGAATTGTTTCTTTCTGATTACCGGTAATATTTTCTCCTTGACCTGAGGGCTCTGGAATTTGGCTGAAATATTCCTAGGAGTTTTCCTCTTGGTATGTATTTCAGGAGGTGATTGGTGATATCTTTCCATTTGTATTTTACCCTGAGACTCTAGAATATCAGGGCAGTTTTTCTTGATAGCTTCTTGGAAGATGATGTCTAGGCTCTTTTTTGATCATGGTTTCATGGAGGCCAATAATTTTTAAATCATCTGCCCTGGATCTATTTTCCAGTCCAGTTGTTTTTCCAATGAGATATTTCACATTGTTTTCTATTTTTTTCATTCTTTTGGATTTGTTTTCTAATTTCTTGGTTTCCTACAAAGTCGTTAGCTTCCATATGCTCCATTCTAGTTTTTATGGAACCATTTTCTTGAGTGAGCTTTTGAACCTCCTTTTACATTTGATCAATTTTGCTCTTTAAAGCATTCGTGTGGTCATTGAATTTTTGGAACTCTTTTGCCATATAGGTTAGTCTATTTTTAAAGGTGTTACTTTCTTCAGCATTTTTTTGTTTTGGTTCTTCTTTAGCAAGATGTTGACTCACTTTTCATGATTTTCTTTTTTTTTTAATTTTATTTTAATTAAACGTTTAACATTCATTTTCACAAAATTTTGGGTTACAAATTTTCTCCCCTTTTATCCCTTCCCCCCCCCAAACACCAAACATTCTACTTGTCCCTGTGTCCTATCTGCTCTCTCTTCTAT
>CM052677.1:103455965-103483080 GCA_028533205.1 Lagorchestes hirsutus
TGCCAGCCTCAGGGCTTTTGGAGGGGGCAGGGCTGCTATTCAGTGTGGGATTAAGTTTAGGTGCTCAGGTCAGGGCAGGGCCACCTCAGGGGTTTTATGCAGAGACCTTCAACAATGGATCTGGGCTCCTGCCTGCTTGGGGAACCCTGGTTTGCTCCCTTCTCTGCTGTTTCCTCCTGAGGGGGCCTGAGTTATGGGGGCACCCCACTCCCCTCTCGACCCGCCAAAGAGACACTCTCACCGACCCCCGTCACCTGTGAGTGGAGGATCCGCGTGGCTGCCAGAGACTTCGTCCCTGAAGCGCGCTCGGATCTCTTCTGCTCGGATCTTTTCCTCTTGGTGCCGTGGCAAAGGCAGGGCTGCACCCAGCTCCCAGCACCAGCCCCCAGTCCACGGTGCGACGGACCCTCCGCGAGAGGTCTGCACGTCCTTCCAGAACAGAAATCTCCCTCGCTCCACTGTGCTGTGGCCTCACTGCTCCAGAATTCACCGTGCATTACTCCATGCAGATGTTGTATGGGTTGTGGGTTCGGAGCTATGTGTATCTGCGTCTTTCTACTCCACCATCTTTGCTCCGCCCCCACTTTTCATGATTTTCTTGCATTGCTCTCATTCTCTTCCTTATTTTACCTCCACATGTCTTGCTTGATTTTCAAAATCCCTTTTGAACTTTTCCATGACCTGAGACCACTGCGTGTTTTTTTGGAGGATTTGCATGCAGAAGCCTTTACTTTATGGTCTTTCTCTGTTGCTATGCTTTGCTCTTCCTCATCTGAAAGGATGGGAGAAAATAAGTTTGCACCAAGAAAATAACCTTCTATAATCTTATGTTTTTCCTGTTGGGGCATTTTCCCAGTCAGTTACTTGACTTTTAAGTCCTTTGTCAAGTTGAGGGTATACTACGTTAGGGTTCAGACGTTTTGTTTAGTTGTTGTCTGAAGCATCTCGAGGGACCTGTAAGTTCTCAGTTCCTCCAAGGTGACTCAGTGTAGGGAGAAGAGTTCACTCTTCTCCTGTCCTGTGCTGTGGTCTGTGAACAACCAAAAGCACTCTTTTTTGCCCTGAAACTGTGAGTAAGATTCCCTCTCTCTAGTCACCACCAGCTCTGCAAAGCCAGTGCTCCTCCTCACTCCAGGACTGCCATTCAGGACTGAGAACCAGATCAGCCACTTGGTTCCCTCAGGGACTTTAGGCTGAGGTCTCCAAAAGTGGAAATTCCTGCTGCAGTGGCTGTTGCTGCCCTGAGGCCACGGCTTGCACTGGACTAGACCTTGTTCCCCTTTCACCCACGTGAAAGAGGGTTTTTCCTGACCTTTGAAGCTGCCTTTGGTGTTTGTGGGTTGAGAAATCTGGGAACTATAGCAGCTGCCTGGGATTTTTTGCCCTGAAACCTGCTCCAGTCTTCTCTGTGCTGTGTGGCCCATGTTGGGCTGTGCTTTTCTCTGAACCTTGGTGATAGACGTTTCTTGTTGCCCTTCCAGGTTAAGTCTTTGCTGGAAATGTGTTTCATTCTATAGTTTCGTGGCTTCTGCTGCTCTAGAAATTGCTTTTACAGGTATTTTATGGGCTATGCAACTGGGAAATAAGCAATACACGTAATTGGGTATAGAAATCTATCTTGAACTACAAGAGAGGAGAGAAGATGGGGATAAAGGAAGGGAGGGTTATGATAGAAAGGAGAGAAGATTGGGGGAAGGATAATCAGAATGCACGGTGTTTTGGGGTGGGGAGAGGGGAGAGATGGGGAGAAAATTTGGAACTCAAAATTTCGTGGAAATGAAAGTTGAAAACTAAAAACAAATAAACATGAAAAAAAAGGAATTATCAAATAAAACTGCCTTAATATTCTAGAACCAGAGGATATAATAGAAATGGAAAGAATCCACCAATCATCCACTGAAAGAGATCCCCATGGGAAAACTCCTAGGAAAATTCTAAATTCTAAAGTTCCCAGATCAAGGAGAAAATATTGTAAGCAGCTAGAAAGGAACCAATTGATCTACACTGAAATATTTAAGAGACTCCAATTCATTCCAAAGAAAATATTTTTCCAATATTTTCTCAGTTACTTTCTGCTAAATTTAGTTTCCAGCATTTGGAGGAAATAGATTTTATGCTCCTAAAGAGCCAGAAAATAAACATTCAATTAATTTAAATGATAATATCATTTTAAAAGAGTTAAGTACATCTTCCATTCCATTTCGAATTTACCTCTCAAAATGACTCCAGCAATACAACCCATAATTCCCTTAATGAATCTGAATTCTAATATGCTGATTATTGAGTGATGAAGAAACTAGGCCAAAAAAGAAAGAGAATCCTAATATCTTACACATAAAGAAATTTTCTTTCTGAGATATAAACAAAAGTAATAAATATTTATTTATGTTCATTATGATCTGTAGGAAAAAAAGGATTTATATCACTAAAGGGAAGATAACACAAGCAATGTTAGTTCATAAAAAAATTAAACTGTTAAGTTATTTTTGTTAAAATCCTGTATTTAAACAAGGATCACATGGCATTTTTTATTAAGTTATGAGCCTTTGGCTCAGGTTTTCAAACGAACATTGTATCAAGGAAATATTACATAAGAAGGAATATTAAGAAAGTACCTGTAAATTTCCCTCAGAATTAGTATTTTGTATCACTGAACATATCAAGTTTACAAATGTTTTAAAATTTTATTTTGACACTATCAGTATAACAGAGCTCTAAACCATTTGTCATTTTCTTTACTCTCAAACTTACAACTATTTTCCGGTTATCGTAAATATACTTTCCAAATCAGTTTTGTATTGCTTAATGCTTGGATTAATAAATTAATTCCCTGCCCCCTTAGTTCGCTAGAAATTACAACTTTTAGTGCCCATTCTGAAGATTCTAACATGACATAATTTACATGAAAATTGCACTCCTTTGGATTTGGAGAGATTGTGATTTCTCTTCTCAAAATTCAAAACTCAAATTAGAATTCAATTCTGAGTAGACACGCTTTACCTTTCATCCTCATTCATATAAGCTAAGGGATTTATTTTTACTGTGTAAGCAGAAAAGTGCTAGTACAGATAACAAAAACTGGAAAAAAATATTTAAATTTTATTGCCTACTGTTATTATTTAGCACCTTTGATATAAGTAAAAAAATTGTTGAAATACATTAAGCATTAGGACATATAGATATTTTACCAATGGTCTAGAAAAAATGAAATCATCATACATACACACATACCACATTCCTTTTAATTTAAACTGTTAATGAATATTACTGAAAAATCAAATTTCCTCCTCTTTACAAGGAAAACTAAGACAATTTAAGAGTTGTTTGCAAAAATGTATGAATGTTGAATTAATCATTATGTTTTTCAACAACTGAAAAATCACTCATATAAATTAAAATTCAAGGATACATTATAGTCTATTTTCATTACTATCATTTTTCTAATTTTTTTAAATCATAATTCTTCTAACATTTCCAAATTTAAAAAATAGCTCTTAAATTATTTTAGTTTTTGTCTGGTTTGCATAAGAGGATTTTAAAAATAAGTAATATTCATTACTGGTATAATTTGAAAAAGGGGTGTGGTGTATGTGGGGGGTGAGATAATGATTTAGTGTCTCATAGATAAATAACCCAATATACCCTTGTGCTTACTGAAATTCACTATTTTTTTAACGTGTATATCACAAAGGGAAATCCTATTATAATAACATCTCCTAGTAAAGCATTTTCAAACATATTTAATAATATCTTTAAAAATAAAGGTATTTCCCTGGGCTTTGTTTTCTTCCTTCATCAGACCTAAGCAATGTCTATTTTGCTGTGTACAAGGAAGTGCAGTCATTTTCAGATTTCAACATGAAGTGTATAGTGACTTCATCAGCTAATACAAAAGATAATATATGTATATATGCATTGCCATGTTGGATTCACGTGCAAATCCTAATCCAGATCTCTTTCAGGTTTCTATAGTTTCAGTGAAGTATTATTTTACTAGTCAGCATAAAGTGAGAAAAAATAGAATTATTTGGAAAAAAAACACCCACATTTCCATTGAAATAGCTGTGTAGGTGGAATGTATTTTCATTATATTTTCAATAGAGATAGAGTTCTAAATGTTGTTTTAATCCAAAAGCAAGATCTCTTAATAAAACATGAAGAATCTTTAGGCAGACATTGAAATGATAATGATGATGATGATGATGATGATGATGATGATAGTGATAATTTCAACAAATGTACAATCACATCCATCACCTGATAAGTATGAGAATTGGATGTAAATGCTAATATTATCTATTGAAAAATGAAACTTATCTTCCTTTCTTGCCATATAATTATTTGCTTCTATAAATCAAGACAATATCTATTGGAAAAGGGTGGGGGGAAGATGATGCCGTTATACTTGATATGAGAAACTAAGCTTTTCCACGTCATGTTAGATTGTGCTGCCTGCTTTTTACAGGCATTGGTATATTTCTCAGATTTTTTTAAACTGCCATGGTTGTTATCTTTCAGTACTTGTCCTATTTCGTATATAGTTATTATTATTATTATTATTATTATTATTATTATTTTTGCTAAACACAGGCAGATGAGTAGGTATTTTATCTTACTTGGATTGCTTCAGCTAAATTAAGCTGTCTCATTCCTTTGAAGAATCCACCTCCTCATCTGATTTAGCTTTCTACTTTCATATAGAAATATAACTTGGCCTTAAATGACTTTGGCTGCAAAGGTTTCATGCTATCATATTGGTAGAAGATTATACTTCTTTGCAGTTTACTATCCCATTGTCTTATATCAGCCTCTAGCAATTTAATTGTCCACTTCCTCTGAACATGCCACCCAGAAGCTTTCTTTTTCTAATCATGTAGTTACAAGCAGTATGTAGCTTCACTATTGTTAGGTTTTTGACCAGTCAGCAATTCAGTTGAGAAAACGTTTGAGTGCTGGTATGATGTTGAGTTGGGAGCCTGATTTGCTATTTTTTTTAATAGTATTAATCTTGATTACCATGTGAGGCATAAAAGAAACAACACCCAAACTTTAAGTTTAGTACAGTATATATACCCCTCCTCCCTCAGAACTTTATTAATAAAATATTCCCCAAATTGCCCATCCACTGATCACAGTTACCTTACCCTCCTAAGGCATCTTAAGCAATGAATGTTAGGACTGCCAATAGTTACTTTGGGACACTAAGTTTTTCTTGGCCAGTTGAAGAATTTGGTTTAGATTTTAAAATTTCTCAATTTAATTGTTCAATGAGATGACTGCCAATTTGCAGATTGTGTGAAAGAAAGTACAGTGGGAAAAAAAAAGATGATAATGGGGAAAAACACATAAACCTAGTTGTTATAATTTTTATGATTAATTAGATAACTCTTCACCATTCCAATCATAATTTACTCCAAACATAATTTGAGAGGGGCACTTCCAAAACCAAGACAAAGTTTGGCATATGAATCTATAATACTAACTTAATAGTCAAAGAGTAGCTTCTCTAACTAATTGTATTTATTCTGGTTTAGAGACCTTGTGGTTATAATACTTTGTTGAGGGAAGAAGGTTACAAATGTGTATGCAAATTTCTTTTTCTTGAATGCTGGCTTCAATTAAATGTGACAGGCACATATCTTCTCTGAATTTTTAATCACCACATGGAGAACTGCAGTGTACTTGTGCATCTGTTAGTTTCAGACACCCCCAATCACTAGTCTCACTAATAGAATTTGCTTTTATCAGTGTCTGCATCAATAAAAGGGCAAGTGCAGTTTATGTCTAAGCTGGGGAATAAGTGAGCTTTATATCCTCTCTGTAGTCAGATTGCGCAGCTTTTCAAAATGTCTATTTTAGTATTAAACTTTTGAAGTCAGACAAGTGAGGATACATTTGGCATGCATATTATGGCCTCCTGGAAACCCAGGAAAATCAACTGTTTCAAATGTAAATACCAAACACCTGGTGCAGTGTTTGGGCTGTAGTTTATTCGAAAACCAAAAGGCATATAAATAAAAATGTTCTTTAATACTCTGGTTGGGAAGTGAGAATACACACACACACACACACACACACACACACACACACACACACACACACCACTACCACCACCACCACCACCACCACTACCACTATCACCATCAACAAGTTGCCTATACTATAGCTGCATACAGTGTATTAACTCTATCACATTATATTACTAATTAGTGTATATTGTTATATACTTGTTACATAATACACTAAATAATGCATCAAATAATATTATAAAATTAATATACTACTGCCTTAACTAGCATATGCACACAAAGACTTAAACATATATGTGCATGTAATTTTCTAAGACTATACTAATCTTTAATGAAAGACTAAAATCTAAATAATCTAGAACTTCTCATCTTTAAACCATAACTATATAGCTTAAAAGTCACTAGCATCCTTAACTGGATAGTCTGTATTTGCACATGCTGTAGGAACTAGATTTTTTTTCAAATGTGTCAAGCTAAATTAAATTCTAGAATATCAATTTCAGAAAAAAAATAGAATCTAAGATTTCAAGGGGAAAAAGTCGTAAAGTATTCTTTTATACCTCCTATTTACAAGGCACTGAAGTACTTAACAATGATCATTAGCACCATTGTAGGGCTCCTCCATGAAGGATTATAACCAAACTTAATTTCATTTTGATAGGGGCAAAATAAAACAAAAAACTTCAAATGTGTGTGTTGATTTTAGATTAGCCTACAGAAGAATGCCATATCATATTGAGACTTGTAACTCATTAGAAAGGGTTAGAAAGATTGTGGACTGGTCCTTTGTGGATATCTTGTAAAAACTGATGGACTTTCAGTTGCCTTTGGAGGAATAAATTTAAGTCTATTTACAAAAGGAAAGAGCAAATCCACAATTTAAGATGTAAAGGGAGTCACCATGATTGGAATTTATCAGCTTCTAGTCAAGCGCTATGACATAAGTCCTAGAAACTACCAAATATTTAGAAGAGCCAGAAGAGTTGAATAGCAAAGGGTCATTGCAAAGGGTAATCTAAAAGGATGGGTTTTTGTGGGGTATGGGGTCTAAATTTTAATTCAATGGCTTTAGTATCTGTGAAGTAAGAGGAAGAGATTGAAATAAGCACATCATAATAACTTTAAGTATTAAACCATAAAGTTTAGTGAGGACTAAACCATAAGGCATGTGTCCATCCTCAAACTGTGTATTGTTGTATTCCTGCCATAATAACTCTCTTACAACAAAACTCTGCCATTTTGCTCTGAGACAACGTCTGAAGTTCCCACTGGGTTATTAGGTGGCACGGTGAATAGAGTGGCAGCCCTAGTGAAGGAAGATCTGAGTTTAAATACAGTCTTCAGACAGTAACTGTGTGACCCTGGGCAAGTCATTTAAAAACCGTTTTGGTTTTTTTTGCCTCAGTTCCTCATTTATAAAAAGAGCTGGAGAAGGAAACTGCAAACCATTCCAGGATCCTTGCCAAAAAAATCAGGAAATGGGATCCTGAAGAGTTTGACATAATTGAAAAGTGATTAAAAAATTAAAAAGGAGGTTCCCAACAAGGAGGAGAAGCAATGGAAAATCTGCAATAAATCCAATAAACACATCAGGAATTTACTGCTTAAGGAAGAATATAAGAAAGTAATCAAAGGAAATATATACTGAACTCTGAAAGGTTGTAAAATATAATACTAGTATAATTATTTCTGTTACAACAAATAAATTGATAAAGGTATACAACATAATACCACTACTTCTAATAAATATAATAATGAAAAAAATAATAACTACCATCTGAATAGCACCTAATTTGTGTAAGGAACTACATCAAGCTCTTCACAAATATTAGATCATTTGAATCTCCAATCAACCCCAAGAGGTAGGTGTTTTTATTAACCTCATTATATAGATGAGGAAATAGGAATAAACAGTGGTTAGGTGACTTGCCCCAGGTCACACCACTAAAAAGTGTCTAAGGCTGTACTTAAACTGTCTTCCTGTATCCAGAACAAGTGATTAATTCCCTGTATTACCTAGCTGTTTTTATGCAAGTGTACACCCTCTACCAATAAAGACTCCCAATTTTCTGCACAGTTGAGGATGGCTGATCATATTACTGAGTTGCAGTAACTAATGAACATGTGATTACTCTCTTTGAGCATAGCTAAATCAGTCTTTGAACAGAAACAGCAGAGACAGTATTTCACTAGTGTGATACAAGATTGTATTTCTCCACCTGGTGAAACTTGTTGAAGTGTATGCTCTGCCTGGATTACCTCCATGTTTTAATTAAATATTAAAGGAAAGCTTCAGTGGAGGCATGAAAAAGTAATTATTTTTAAAGCATAAGATATATAAGAACTTGCATAAATTGAATCTCTACTTCCCTACTCAATGAAACTTGTTAAATTTACTCCATCGAAAGAAGTCTAGCTTAATTTTTTATGTCTTCATATAATATTAGTAGAATCTTGAATCAAACATGTCAGCCTTTAGAAAAGTAGGCCATTTATACCTGTTGTGAACTTTCTGTAATTATGCTGCTTATCTCACAGTTTAAAATAATAATATAAAAAAGATGACCATGATCAACCAATTATAAAAATTACGTATATGTGAAAAGGTTCTTTTGTGATATAATGAAATGTTTATTGTAAGACTGACATTTGATAACAAGTACAATTATTATTTTATTTCATAATACTTAGGAATGCAATAATCACTTAAATTACTACAATTAGTATTGCTTTTGTCCAAACACATCAATTATTTCTAAAGATTTTGATGGAAATACAAGGAAAATGAGAATTGGGTAGATCAGATAACAACTCTCAGGCTGCTTGGAAGATGACTTTACACAATGCCTGGCACATAATGAATCTTTAATAACTGCTTGTCAATTTGACAGGATGCATAACAAAGGGCTATGTAAGGTTCTAGGAAATAAGAAAATACTTCCATATTTAAAAGACATGTATGGGAAGTTACTGTTCATAATAGTCCATACTGAAATTAACTGGGGCTTTGGCTACAGTAAATAAATATTGGTAGAAGAAAAAGCATTGTAGGGGGCAGAGCCAAGATAGTAGAGAGAAACCAGGAACTTGTAGTAGCATTTCCCAATTTCTCACAGAAATAATGCTAAACAATGTTAAAACAAGACTCTAAAAGAATTCTGGAGCAAAGATAAAGTAAAACAATTTTTTAAACCCAAGATAACTTAGAAGGACTTCAGGAAAAGTCTTATTTGAGTAAAAGGGGAATGAAGCCCATCTTGGATGGTGTCTGGACAAGCCAGTAGGAGACTTTTAGCCACAAGACAAGTCAACAGCTGAAGCCCCAAGATTCTAGATCAGCTGTGGGACTTCCAGCCCCAGCACAGCAGGCAAACTGCCAGTCTTAGAACTCAGGGCACAAGAGGCAGAACTGGTATAGACTGACCTAGTGCAATGGGTAAACCTCCAGCCCCAAATGCCCTGGGGTGGAAATGTATTGACCAGCCCCCTGACACCAGTATAAGGAACTTGGAAGAGTGCCCCCTGCACCATTAGAGCAGAGCTCAACTTTTAAAAATGAGTAAAACAAACAAACAAACAAACAAAGAGCCCTGACCAAAGAAAGATACTATGTCAACAGGGAAGATCCAAACACAAAGTCAAAAGAGGATGACAATGTCAACATCCCTACATGCCATGGGCATTCAATGAAGACACAAAAGGGAATATGACTTGATCTCAACCCAAAATATCATCTTGGAAGAGTTCAGAAAAGATTGTAAAAATGAAGTAAGAGAGGTAAGAGAAAAATTGGAAAAAGAAATGACATGAAGAGAATTATGAAAATAAGAGTAAAAAACTTGGAAAAGGAAGGACAAAAATTTGCTGAAGAAAACAACTGCTTAAAAAAATTGACCAAACTGGAAAAAAATAAATCCACTGAAGAAAGCAATTCCTTTAAAAGTAGAAATGATCAAATGGAAAAGGAGGTACAAAAATTTACTGAAGAAAATAATTACTTTAAAAATTACAATAGGGCAAGTGACTGCTAATGACTCTATGAGACATCAAGAATGAAATGAAATCAAAAGTATGAAAAAAAGAAAAAAAAAGGTAATACACCTAATTGGAATAACTACTCACATGGAAAATATGCCTACGAGAGATAATTTAAGAATTATTGGTCTACCTGAATGTCATGGTCAAAAAAGAGCATGAACAGTGTTTTTGTTTTTTTGTTTTTTTTAAAGAAAACATCAAGGAAAATTGCCATGATATCCTAGGACCAGAGGGTGAGATAATCAATGAAAGTATCCACGGATCTCCTCCTGAAAGAGATTCCCAAAAGAAAACTCCAAAGAACAGTGTAGTCAAATTTAAGAACTATCACATCAAGCACAAAATTCTGCATTGCAGCCAGAAACAGTTCAAACATCAAGGAGCTATAGTCAGGATTACACAGGACTTAGTAACTTCTACATTAAAGGATCAGAGGTCTTGGAATGTATTATTTCAGAATACAACTGAGAATTACTTACCTGGTGGAATTAAACATAATCCTTCAATGGGGAAAAAACAAAGAAATTCATGGAAATAGGGGATTTTCAAAATTTTCTGATGAAAAGACCAGAGCTGAATAGAAAATCTGATTTTCAAACACAA
This sequence comes from Lagorchestes hirsutus, assembly GCA_028533205.1. Taxonomy (NCBI): domain Eukaryota; kingdom Metazoa; phylum Chordata; class Mammalia; order Diprotodontia; family Macropodidae; genus Lagorchestes; species Lagorchestes hirsutus. The sequence continues at coordinate 103,466,636 of CM052677.1, forward strand.
GACTCAAAAATCAAAAGTTAAACAGAAAAAAAAATGCAGTATTCCACAAGATTAAACTGTGCATATCCCTACATGGGAAAAATGATAGTTGTAACTCTTGATAATTGTATCTCTTCTGGGTAGTTAGAAGTATACTTAGACAGAGGGTGTGGGTATAAGATGAATTTAGTGTGATGTTAAAAATAACTAAAGGATGAGAAATAATTATATTGGGAAAAGAGAACGGGGCAAGCAGAATGGTGTAAATTATATTACACTAAGAGGCATGAAAGATCCATTATAGTACATGTCAAGAAGAGAGGAAATTGGCATTATCTGAACATGATTCTCACTGGGTTTGGTTCAAATATGGATTAATATACATATTCAGTTGTGTAGAGAAATCTATATTAGCCTATAAGGAAGTAGGAGAGGAATGGAGAAGCAAAAGGGAACAGGGTGACTTACAGAAGGGAGTGCAGAAGTAGGAGGGGAAAAGGGTAAACAAAAGGGAGGGTGATGAAGAGAAAGGAGGGGAGATTAAGAGAGGTAGTGGTCAGAATGAAAACACTGATGAGAAGAGGCATAGTAAAAGGAAAGGAAAAATTTTAAAAAGGGGGAAAATAGGATGGAGGGAAATACACAATTAGAAATCATAACTATGGATGTGAATGGTATGAACTCTCCCATAAAACAGAAGAGAATAGCAGAGTAGATTAAAAAGTAGACCCCTAAAATATGTTCTTTACAAGAAAAATACTTAAAGTGAAGAGATACTTATAGAATGAAGGCAAATGACTGGAACTAATATATATCATGCTTTAGCTGAGTGGAAAAAGTTGGAGTAACAATCTTGATATGAACAAAAGAAAAAAAGAGATCTAATTTAAGGAGACAGAGAAGGAAACCAGATCTTGCTAAAATGTGATCTGGATACAGTGACTAGATATTCATCAGGATATCAGATATCAGAAAACAAAATAATGTTAATAGTAAACATACAATCACAAAGTTGTACAGCATCCAGATTTTTAGAGGATTAGTTAAATGAGTTACTGGAAGAAATAGATAACAAAATTATAATAGTGGTGGACCTCAAACACACCAAGTAAGAACTAGATATATCTACATACAAAATAAACTAGAAAGAAGTTAAGGAAGCAAATAGAATTTTAGAAAAGTTAGGTTGAGAAACATCAGAGAAAATTTAATAGGGACTGAAATGAATATAATTTTTCTCAGTGACACATGGCACCTACAAGAAAACTAACTACACTTTTGGGCATAAAAATCTTCACAATCAAATGCAAAAATGCATTACTATTAAATGAACCATTTCCAAATCATGATGCGCTAAAAATGTCATGTAAAAAAAAAGACCATGGAAAAATAGCATAAAAATTAATTAGAAACAAAACTAAAACTAAGGCATGGTTGTTTCAAATAACACATTATGGGAACAAACATTTTATCAAAAGGAATAACAATAATGTGACAATATGACAAAATTTATGGGTGCAGCCAAAGCGCTCCTTAGGGGGAATTTTATATTTCTAAATGAAGAAAATAGAGAAAGAATAGATCAGCAAATTGGATATGCAATTAAAAAATGAGAAAAAAAAACAAATTGAATATCCCCAATTAAATACTGAATTAGAAATTTTAAAAATGAAATGATAGATTAATAAAATTAAAAGTAAGATAATTTTTGAAATAATAAACAAAACTAAGAACTGACTTCATGAACAATCCAATAAAATAGATAAATCATTGGTTAATTTTGTTTTGAGAAAGAAGAAAATCAAATTACAGTATCAAAAATGAAAAGGTTGAAATCACAACAAATGAAGAGAAAATTAAAGCAATAATTAGGAGTTATTTTGTCCAAGTATATTCCAATTAATTTGACAATCTAAGTGAAATGGATGGAAATTTACAAAACATAAAAAATGTTAAGATTAACAGAAGAGGAAATAAAATATTTAAGTAACCACATTTTAGAAAAAGTTGTAAAAGTCATCAATGAACTCTCCAAGAAAAAAATCTCTAGGACCAAATGGATTCAGAAGCTAACCCTATGAAACATTTTTTAAAAGAAGCAATTAATTCCAACACTATATAATCTTTTTCAAAAAATAGATGTAGTCCTACCAAATTCCTTTTGTGACACAAATATATTCCTGAAACTTTAACCAGAAAGAATCAAAACAGAGAAAGAAAATTATTGACCAAATTCCCTAATGAATATTATTGCCAAAATTTTAAATAAAACATTAACAAACAAATTACAGCAACTTATAATGAGGATAATGCAGTATGACCAAGTGGGATTTATTCCAGGGAAAGGAGTTGTTTCAGTATTAGAAAAATCATTTGCATAATTTAATGTATCAATAATGAAGCCAACACAAATCATGTGATTATCTCAATAGATACATAAATGGCCTTTGACAAAATATAGCACCTCAAAACATTAGGGTGCATAGCAATAAGTTCAGTTTTCCTTTAAATGATAAATAGTATCTATCTCATATTGTAGGCAAGTATTGTATGTGAAAGGGTTAAGCTAGCAGCCTCCACAATAAGAATAGGAGTGAAACTATGATACCCATTATCACCACTGTTATTCAATATTGTAGTAGAAAAGTTAATTTTAGCAAGAAGAGAAGAAAAATAAATTGAAGGAAGTAGAAAAGGCAAAGAGGAAACCAAACAATCACTTTATGCAGATGATATGCTTAGAAAGTTCCGGAGAATCAACTAAAAAATTGCTGGAAACAATTAAGAACGTCAGCAAAATTTCAAGATATAAAACAAACCCACAGGAATAATTAGTGTTTCTGCATATTAATAGCAAAGCTCAGAAAGAAGAGAGAGAAAGGGAAATTCTATGTAAAATAACTTCAGACAGCATAACATATTTGGAAGTCTCTTTGCCAATACAAAGCCAGGAACTTATGAATCCAATTACAATACACTTTTCACACAAATAAAGTCAGATCTAAACATTTAGGAAAATGCCAATTGCTCATGGGCAGGTTAATATGATAAAAATGACAGTTCTACCTAAATGCATTTACTTATTCAGTGGCATTTACTTATTCAGTGGCATCACTGAACTACCAAACTACACATCAAACTACCAAAGCATACTTAACAGACCTAGAAAAAAATAATAAAATTCATCAGGAAGAACAAAAGACCAAGAATATCAAGAATTAATGGAAAAAATGGAAAGGAAAGTGGCCTAATCATACCAGATCAAAAGCTGTATAATAAACAGCAATCACTGAAACTAGTTAGTGTTGGCTAAGAAATAGAGTGGTGGATCTGTAGTATAGGTTAGGTACACAATACACAGTAGTCAATAATTATACACATCTATAGTTTGTTAAAATAAAAGACTCCAGTTTTTAGGATAATAACTCACCATTAGATAAAAACTGTTGGGAAAACTTGAAAGTAGTATGACAGAAACTAGACATAGACCAGCATCACACACTATATACCAAGACCAGGTCAAAATGGATGAAGAGTTTAGACATAAATCATGACAGCATAGACAAATTAGGAGAGCAAAGAATAATCTACCTGTTAGATTTATGGATGTGTGACCAAACAAAAGAAAGAAAACGCTATGAAATGCAAAATTGACAAGATTGATTATATTAAATTTCAAGTTTTTACACAAGCAAAACCAACACAATGAAGATTAGAGGAAAAATAGAAAGCCAGGAAACAATTTTTACGGTAAGTGTCTCTGCTAAAGGCCTCCAGATAGACAGAGATACATAACTGACTTAAATTTATAAGGATACAAGTCATTCCCTAACTGATATATTGCCAAAGGGTATGAACAAGCAGTTTTCAGATGAAAAGATTAAAACTATGAAGATGATGCTCTCTGATTAGAAAAATGGAAATTAAAAGAACTCTGATGTAACCCCTCACATATGACAGAAAAGGAAAATGATAAACACTAGAAAAGATGTGGGAAAATTGTGGCACTAATGCACTGCTGGTGGAATTTTGAATTGATGCAACCATTTTGGAGACCAGTTTGGAACTATGCCCAAATTCTCTGCATACCGTTTGATCCAGCAATACTACTTATATACTAGATCTGCATCCCAAAGAGATCATACAAAAGGGGAAGGACTCACATGTACAAAAATATTTGTAACCCACCTTTGTGTGGTGGCAAAGAATTGGAAACTAAGGAAATGTCTTTCAATTGAGAAGTAACTGAAATAGTTGTGGTATTTGGATGTAATGAAATACTATAGTGCTAAAAGAAATGATGAGCAGGTAGATCTCAGAAAAAAAATAAAAGTGGAAAGACTCCCATGAACTGATGCTGAGTGAAGTGAAAAAAACTAAAACATTCTACACAATAGCAACTACGTATGATGATCATCTTCAACTGACTTACCTCTTCTCAGCAATGCAATGTTCCAAGACAATTCCAAGAGATTCATGATGTAATATATGATTCACATCAACAGAAAAAAAAGCTAGGTAAAAACAGCAAAGCATACTATTTTCTCTTTGTATGTGTGCATGTATCTTTTGCCTTTTGTTTTGTTCTTCCTTTCATAACATATTTAATGTGGAAATAAGTTACAAGATTGTCCACATATAACCTATATCAAACTGCTGATAAAAGGGACAAAATTTTTGAAACTCAAAATCTTATAAAAATGAATGTTTAAAACTATCTTTGCTGATACTGGCAAAAATTGAAATATCTAACCCTCCCCCAAAAAATTGTAAATAAATGCTACTCAAATTAGGAGAATGGAGACTAAGGAACAGAATAGGTTATCAGTTTTACTCCTTATTCTTTTATAGTCTATAAAAGGTTGGTTGGTTGTTGTCCTTTCTTTTCAAAGAGCAGCAAAATGACATCACCATGATAAAGTGAAGTTTTGGTGGGTCTGACTGCAGCTGATCAGATCAGTAGGAATTTAGAATCCTCTACCACAGATTGGGCATAGATAATCTTTGTGAATATTTGAGGTAGTTACTCCAAATCCAGTGTTTCCTTTGTGCTGTCTCAATTCTGCTTTGCTCATAGAATACAACAGTTTTTCTGATGTGGGCACATGCTGAGCGGTTCTGTGCCAGTGTCTCCCACGTCACATAGTCAAATCCATAGTTCTTGAGAGAGAACATGAGAGCGCCCTTGTATCACTTCTTCTGATCACCATGTGTGATCACCTTCCCTATGTGAATTCTCCATAAAATAGTCTGTCTGGCAACCCTACATTTTGCATTTTATGTGTGTGTTCCTTCTTTGTTGCCAAAGAAGACCATGACATCAGAGAAATGACATGACTTGCACTTGACTTTGTTTTGAGGGAGGGTGGGCTGTGCAGGTCACCAGCCTCATTTCTCCTCCAGAACCATCTGAATCCAGTGACCAGATATTCATCAGGATGATGGGAGATGACCCAGGATGAGGCAATTGGGGTTAAGTGACTTGCCCAAGGTCACCCAGATAGTAAGGGTCAAGTGTCTGAGGTGAGATTTGAACTCAGATCCTCGACTCCTGCACTGGTGTTCTATCCACTGCACCACCTAGCTGTCCTTTTGGATTTCTATGACATGGGCAGCCCTTTGGAGTTGCGCTCTCTGAAGCATAGTTTGAATGCTTGTCAGTTCAGCTCAAGCAAGGACTTCAGTGTCTGGTACCTTATCCTGCCAGGTGATCCTCAGAATCTTCCTAAGACAGTTGAAATGGAAACAATTCTGTTTCCTAGCATGGTGCTGGTAAACTGTCCATGTTTCACAAGCTTATAACAATGAGGTCAGCACAATGTCTCTGTAGACCTTCAGTTTGGTAGTTAGTCTAATACCTCTTCTCCCCCAAACTTTTCTTTGGAACTTCCCAAACACTGAGCTAACTCTGTCAATGCGTGCATCAACCTCATTGTCAATGTGGACATCCCTGGAAAGTACACTACCAAGGTAAGTGAACTTATCCACAGCATGCAAAACTTCTCCATTTGTTGTAACTGATGGTTCCATGTATGGATGGTGTGGTGGTGGCTGATGGAGCACCTGCGTTTCCTTGGTGTTAATTATTAGGCCAAAACTAGCAGAGCAAATAGAAAATTGATTCATATTTTGTTGCATCTTAGCTTCAGAGGTTACATTGAGTGCACAATCATCTGAAAACAGAGAATCGTGCACCAACACTCCCTCCATTTTAGAGAGAAGAATAGGAAGTTCAAAGAGAAGAGGGAAAATTATGACAAATATAATCTTAAACAATAAAAGGTAGATGAAAGACTACATGGAGACAATGATCAAATCATAGTAAATAAAGCAAATCATGGCAATCTGAATTGGCTTAAAAAAGAGAAATAACAAGGAAAAACTTCAACGCAAAAATTTCAGTCTCAATAACTATACATTTCATAAGAATTCAATTAAACTTCACAATAATATCAAGGTGAATGGAAAATGTAAAAGGAAACAAATCCAACAAATTCCACATTCCAGAATTAGGCAAAAATAGATATGTATAAAAAAAGAAAAAGGGGGAGCAGATTTATTTTTGCCCATTTTATTATTCTTTTTATTATAAAATTAATTGAACTAATTAAACATTTCCATTAAATTGTCAAATAGAAAAGGAGAGTTACACATTAAACTGTGAGTTTCTATGGCATGTAGTATGTTTTGTAAGCTAAGAAAAATTAACATTCAATGTTCAAAACCTTCTTCCTTTCAGCCACCCCTAATCTTCCAAAAGCATAAAAAGCAAAAAAAATGCTTGTAACAAATTTATGCCTTCAAGCAACAACAATAACAAATTTTTCCTCATTAGTTATGCCTAAATATGTATGGCTTACTTTGCTTCATGCATCTGCAACACCTCTGTCAAGAGATGTTCTTTGCCATTGGGCCTTTAGAGTTATATTTGACCATCATATGGATAACAATTCATATTTAAAATTGATTATTTATCTATTTTAAACATTCTTTCCTTTTTAAATTTTGAATTTCAGATTTACTTTCTACTTTGCACTACTCCCCCACCCACTGAGAAGAAAATATCAATTTTACATGTGAAATTCTGCAAAACATTTCCATTTTTGCCTTATTTCAAAATAAAAAAGCAAGAAAAAGAAAGTGAGAAAATCATATTTCAATTAGCAATCAGGATTCATTGGTTGTCTTCTGGAGGTGGATAGTATTTTTCATCATAAATCCTTTGGAATGGTCTTAGATCATTGTACTGACCAGAGTACCTAAGGTTTTTCACAGTTGATTAACATTACAACATTGCTATGGCTGTGCACAATAATATCCTTGTTCTTTCCATTTCACTTTGCCTCAGTTCATATAGGTCTTACCATTTATTTTTTTCCTGAAATAACTCTCTTCATCACTTCCCACAGCATGAGTGTTCCATCTATTATCACATTCTGCAACTTGTCCAGCAATTGCCCAACTGATGAGTATCCCATTGATTTTCAATTTTTTGCCACTACAAAAATAGTTATGAATATTTTTGTATGCATATATCTTATTTTAATTTTTCATTGATTTCTTTGGAATATAGATAGTAGTAGTACTGCTAGGTCAAAGAGTACACAGCTGTTTGTTTGTTTGTTTTTTAACTCTTTGGAGCCACTTACAAATTGTTCTGCATAATATTTGGACGGCTCCACTAACCCACTAACACTTTATAAGTCTACATATTTTCCCTCACCCTTCCTGCATTTTTTGTCTATGGTAGATATGAGGTGATACTTCAGAGGTTTTTTTTTTTTAATTTTTCTTTCTCTAATCAATAGTGACTTAAAGCATTTTTATGACTATACATAGTTTTAATTTCTTCTGAAAACTGCCTGTTTATATCTTTGGACCATTTATCAATTGGAGAATGACTCTTCTTTTTAATAATTTAAGTTCCATACTGAATATATATATATATATACATATACATATATATATAACTATATATGTGTTTATGTATGTGTATGTGTGTATGTATATATATATATATGTGTATATGTGTGTGTACATATACATACGTATATATCTATGTATATATATATATATATATACACATCTATATCTCTATATATCTATATGTATCCATATATCTATCTCTCTATCTATATATAAAATGAGGCTTTTATCAGAGAAGCTTACTACAAGTTTTTTTTTTTTTATTGCTTCATTTTCCATGGTATAGCAAATTAATTTTTTATGTTACTACATTGTTTATCATATTGTTTAGCAAAATGTAATTTCCCTGAAAATCACTTTTAATTAGGTATATTTTTACTTTTTTGTCAGAGGTCATGATTGCTTACCGTTGTATTTTTTAAAGTTTATTGAAGCATATTAGATTCTGCTCCAACCCTTCATTTTAACTCTGTGTATTTCTTTCCATTTTCAATATGTCTCTTCTAAAGAACATATTGTTGAATTCTGATTTTTAATCCATTTTCAATCTTTTCCATCTTGTGGGTGAACTCATCCTACTTACATTCAGAGTTTTGTTCACTCTCTATACTCTTCTTTCCTTCCCATTTTCTTCTCTTTCTTCTTCTATTTTTTTATCCTGTCTCACCTTAAAAGCTTGACTCTGAGCTCAGCACAGTTCTCATTTCACCAACCTCCCCAGTGGCATATCAGTGCTTATCAACAGTATAATTCATGAGATTATTACAGAGCTATGTACTTGCTTAATTTTACTTAACAGCTGTTAAGGGAAAAAAAGCATACAAAAAGCTCATAGATTAACTCATCACTGAACCAAAATATACTGAGAAATGTTAAAATAATGTTTTGTTTAGTTTTGTTTTGTTTTACAACACAAAGTCCTTACATACTAGGGGGAAAATATTATGGGACTAGGTAATAATGGAAAAATGTGAAAAGAAAGTCACTTTTACAATGTTCATCAGTTATATAAGAGTGAAGCTCACCAAATTGTTGTAACTTTAGAAATTACTTTCCACAAACAGAAAACCTATATTATGTATTCAAGGACAACATTCCAATCACCTCCACTTCAAAAAATTTGTTGCAATGATAGGTAATTTCTTTAATGTTTTATCATCATCACCACCATCACCACTACCAGGACAATTACCACCCATATTAGACCATGTTCCTTTACAATAAAGGCAGGTTCTTAACAGTTATTTGGTTTCTCTATGAGTATTCCCATGTCCTACTGCTTACAAAAATCCCCATGTCTCTTCCATTTTTACAAAAAAACAAAAAAATGGTCATTTGTTCCTTCTACTGGCTGCCATCCAATATCTCTCTTCCCTTTATGACTTAATCTCCTTAAAGAGGCCCATTATAATGAATACTTCAATTTCCTCTCCTTTCATTCTCTTCTTGACTGTGAATTATAGCTTCAGCTCTCATTCAGTTGAACTACTCTCTCCAAAGTTACCAAGGGTCTGTTAATGACAAATACAATGGTCTTTTTTTGACCCTCATCCCTTTCTATGGAATATTGACACTTGCATATTCCAAATAATTGTGTTTTTTTTTTACCATTCTTTCACATCAATTTTATATTCTTTTATTGTTATAGTTGACAAATATTTCCAGCAAAATTTCAAGTAATGGTGATGATAATGTGATGATAAGGGTGATAGTGGTTGTAACTGCTTTGTCTCTGACTGTATTGAAAAGGCATCTAGCTTGTTTCCATTATAAATAATAATAACTCTACCTTAATATAAACACTTTCAATATCTCTATATTTTAGTGCACTTTTTAGAATCAGAAATAAGTTTTACATTTTTCTAAAACCCTTTTCCCTCCACATCCATTATGTAATTATGTATTATAAATTATTTTGTTACTGTGACCTACACAATAGGTTCTCTAGGACATGTACATAATGGGTCATATTACTGACATAAATAATAAGCTTAAGTATAGTTTTCATTATTTTGAGCCAACTTTATATTGTTGGTATAAATCTAACCTGATCATAACACATGCTCCTTTTTGATTATATGTGTCCAGCCTCTTTTCTAATATCATATTTAAATTTTTGAGATTGTTATCCATTATGGAAATTTTCTTTCTCTGCTTCATTTCCCCCTGATATATTAAGACCATATTTGAATATGTAGAAATTTGGAAGAATTTGTTCTTTTCATGTTTGTGTAATCAACTTATATAATAATATATTTATTCGTTGACAGTTTGAGAGAATTTACTTGAAAATATATATTTTATATTAAATATTTTTCTGAGATGTTACTTAAATTCTATATCTAATTTTGTTAATTACATTATTAATTAATTTATTAACTAATATCTTTGTAAAAATATTATCTGTTTCATTTTAATGGTCTTTTTATTTGGTATATTGTCGAGCAAAATAATATCTAACAATTTCCTTTACTTCTCACTTTGATGTCAATTCTCCTTTATTATTTATAGTACTGCTAATATAATCTCCCTTTTACAAAATGAAATTAGTTTAAATTATTATAAAATGCTTTTTCTACTTTTAAAGCAGTTGCTCATTTCAACATTTTAAACTCATCTTAAAACTTCAGAAATTTTTTTTGCTTTTAGAATTTTTCTATATTTTATTTTTTCTAATTTATCTTTTTAGTTAGATTCTCAATTAATTGGTCTATTTCTGCTTACATTTATGAAACCAATACTTAGAGATAAATACTCTCTAAAGATTAATATGGCATTCTCAAAATTTTTATATCCTGTTTCACTATTACTTCATTCTTTGTTTAAATTATCTATTATTTCTATAATTTAATATTTGGTCTACCAGTTCCTTAAAGATAGGTTGTTTTGTCTAAATTAATTCTTATTTCTCTCATCACTGGCATTAATTGAGTATATTTGTTATTCTAATGTTATTAGCAAAGATATGTTAATATTTTCTACCTTTTTTGCATTTATTTGTGAAATTTGTGTCCTCATGCATGGTCAATTTTTATAAATGTTTTATATAAGTCATAGAAATATATGTAAATGTATGTGTGTATACTATCTAAAATCTTCATATTATTCAAGATTAAAAATCACTTTAAAAGCATCTGTTGAATAATTATTCTAAGAATGTGGGGGAGAAAGAGGAAGAAACAGAAAGAGAGACACAGAGAGAGACAGAGAGAGAGAGAGAGAGAGAGAGAGAGACATCAAAGGGAAGAAGAAGGAAGATGGAAAAACAGAGATAAAGAAACAGAGAAACTGAAGAAAGTAAAGGAGAGGGAGGGGAAAATATGAAAAGATGAGTGAAATGAAAAAGAAATAAGCTGCAATTGATTATCTTGATTTCTATTTCTACAGCGAATAAAATGTGAAATTCCTGTAAGAAGCATATATGATAAACTGTGAAATAGACTTCAAAGTCTTATAGGTTTTCTAATCTAAGGTGTCACATAAAAAGATGCCTTTTATTAAACAGCCTTGTTGCAGGTGATTTCTAAGATGGTATTTGCTTCCAAATGTGGGTAGCTCATTTTTTTCCCATTTGACACAGGGAAAGATAAAGACGAGTGAATGTCTTTCTCAGATAAAGTTTTAAAAGTTTATTTTCAGGTCAGAAAATGATTGTGCTAAGGTATACATGTATCTATCTATCTATCTATCTATCTATCTATCTATCTATCTATCTATCTATATGAGTTTCTGTGTGTGTATACACACACACAGATAATAAATGTATGTGTGTTTAAAAATACACACATATATGCATATGCATGTGTATGTTTATCTAACTAAATAGATACACACATATACATATGGATGAATTTAAACTGTCAATAAGCATTTTATTAAATGTTTACTATGTCCCAGATACTGTGGTAAGCACTAAGGATGAAAAGTTAAAAATATTCACTGTTCTCAGGAACTCATAACCTTATGGGTCAGAACACATCTCTGTAGTTATGGAAAACAACAGACACACATACACACACATATATATATTAATTGAAGATAATCATAGAGAAAAGTCATTATCATTAAGATGACTTATAAAACATTTATTGTAGAAATTAGGATTTTTGATGAGACTTGAACTACATTGAAGTGTATTTGGAGGTAAGAAAGGTGTGAGAAGAGTAGAAAAAGTAGGGGGGTACTGAGATAAGGACACTAACTAGAGGGATGTTGCAGTAGACCAGATGTGAAATGATTCCATCAGGATGGCAGAAGTATAAAGAGATAAAACAGGGTTTATACAACAGATACTACAAAGCAAGAATTGTTATACTAAGCAACATAATTAATATGGAGGGTAAATGACAGAGAGTGAAAAGTCAAGAGTAACTCTCTGGGATTGTGAGTCTCTGATTAGATAGTGCTAGTGCCCTTAACAATTATAAGCATGTTACAAATTAGGGAGATTTTGTGAGAAATCAAAGTCAGTTTTGGACATACTGAATATTAGTTGTCTATGAGACATCCAATTTGATATATTCAATAGGCACCTGAAGAGACATTAGGGTTAGATAAATGTGTTTGAGAACCTTCAGACTATAGATGCATTTGAATCCATGGGAGCTGAAGAGAGAATCAATTGTAACTGTATAGAGGAAAAAGGGAAGGGAAAGGGCAGAGACCTGAAGGACATCCACTTTGAATTGGGAAGAATGGGATGATTTAGAACAAGATGAAAACTAAGAAGAGCAGAACAGTGGTTACAAAGGTAGGGACAGGACTGGGAGGGACAGTAACACAAAAATGAAGAATGAAATGAGTACCAGGGAAGAAGATGACTGATTATGTCAAAAATTGTTGAGATCAAAAGGATGAAGATTGGGAAAAGATCATTAGATCTAAAGAGACCATTGATAACTTTGAAGACAGCTTCCACTTGAACAATGAGATCTGAAGCTAGACTTTGTGATCAAGAAGAGAGAGGAAAGGAAACTCAAGTACTCATAAATGGCTTCTTTAGGGAGATTAAGCAGTACAGAGAACAGACATGTTGGATGACAGCTAGCAGAAGAATCAAATGAAGAGATTTTTTTTTTTAATTTTTGAGAGTGGAAGAGACATGACGGTGTTTGTAGGCAGTAGAAGACAGGAATATAGATGGAGAAAGAAAATATTTGTTGAGCAACCTACACGTGTTGTAAAGAAACTTGGTCCAGAGTAGGTGATAATTGTATTGGTATTGATGATGGAGATAAAACATTAATTAAGTTAGCTATCATTGCAAAAATATTGGGTTTTGGAATGGATATAATTAGAATGATATCTTTTTGGCACATATATTATAAGCAATGAATTTGTATAAAGTACTTTATGAAGCTGAAATAATTTGGTGATATTTCATCTTTTATAGCCGATGAAAATAGCAAAAGATGCATTATTTTCACATTTTTTATTATTAACTAGTCCCAGTATGCTTTAACTTAAAAAAAAAAAAACAAGGCTGTGAGGAATCTGTGTTATTTTTTAAAAAGCATACAAATACCATTTTATCTTTACTCAGTACAATTCAGTTCAGCGAAGAGTCAATCTGTGAACTTTTGTGTATTGTTTTTTTTTTTGATTTCCTTTAACATGTTATGTAAACAGCTGCCTCTGCAGTAGTCTCAGGAATTATGCCATTGGTATATATTGGTATGCCATTGGATAGGTAGGTGGCAGAATGAATAGCAATCTGAGCCTGAAGTCAGGAAGACTCATCCTCCTGAGTTCAAATTTAGTCTCACAGATTTACTTCTCTGTCACCCTGAGCAAGTCACTTAACCCTCTTACCTCAGTTACTCATCTATAAAATAAGATGGAGGCAGAACCAAGATGGAGTGATATGATTATATACTTAGGGAATCCCAGAGATTCAAGTAAAAAACTACTTGAAATAATAAACAACTTTGATAAAGTTGCAGAGTACAAAATAAAGCCTCACAAATCTTCTGCATTTCTATATATTAGTAACAAAGTACAAAAGCAAGAGATAGAAAGAGAAATCTTATTTAAAACTAGAGTAGACACTATAAAATATTTGGGAGCATACCTGACAAAACAAATCCGAGGGCTATGTGAACATAATTACAAGACACTTTTTGCACAAATAAAGTCAGATCTAAATAACTGGAAAAACATCAGTTGCTTGTGGGTAGGCCAAGCCAATATAATAAAATGACAATTCTGCCTAAATTAATATACTTATTCAGTGCTATACCAATCAAACTATTTGATAATTATTTTCTAGAGCTCTAAAAAATAATATCAAAATTCATCTGGAAGAACAAAAGGTCCAGAATATCAAGAGGACTAATGAAAAGAAATACTAGGGGAGGTGACCTAGCTTACCAGATCTCAAATAGTATTATATAGTAGCAATTATTAAAACCACTTGTTACTGGCCATGAAACAGAAGGGTAGGCAAGTGGAATAGCCTAGTTACTCAAGACATAGTAGGCAATGAATATAGCAATCTATTGTTTGATAAACCCAAGGACTATAGCTTCTCAGATAAGAACTCACTGTTTGACAAAAATTTCTGGGAAAACTGGATAACTGGCATAGACCAATGCCTGACACCATACAAAAGAATAAAGTCCAAATGGGTATACAATATAGCTATAAAGATTGATACTATTGGCAAATTGATGGAGGAAGGAATAGTGTCCAAAAATATGCATATCCTTTGACCCAGTAATATCACTTGAAGGACTGTATCCCCAAGAGATCAAAAAATGGGAAAGGGTCCCACATGTACAAAAATATTTATAGTAACCCTCTTTGTAGTGGCCAAAAACTGGAAATCAAGTCGACGCCCATCAATTGGGGAATGGCTGAATAAATTATGGTATATGAATGTAATGGAATACTGCTGTGCTGTCAGAAATGATGAACAGGAAGACTTCAGAAAGGCCTGGAAAGACTTATATGATCTGATGCAGAGTGAAAGGAGCAGAACCAGGAGAAATTTGTGCACAGCAAAGACCACAGAGAGTTTTTTGTTTTTTTTTCTGGTAGACTTGGAACTTCATTGCAATGCAAGGACTTAAAAAAAATTTCCAGTAGTCTTCTAAGGGAAAATGCCTTCCACATCTAGAGAAAGAACTATGGAATTCAATCACAGAATGTTGTAGATCATGTGTTTTGTGTATGTGTCTTACGTTTCAGTTTGTTATATGATTTCTCCCTTTCATTTTAATTCTTCTACACAGAATGACTATAAGGAAAATGTATTTAATAGGAATGTATGTGTAGAACCTATATAAAATTGTATGTCAACCTGGGGAGGGAGGAGGGAAGGAAGGGTAAGGGGAGGAAATCTAAGTTATATGGCAGTGATTGCAGAACACTGAAAATAAATAAAATCAATTAAAAAAAATAAGATGATGGATGAAAGAGCAAACCAGTTTATCTTTAATAAGAAAAACCTGGCGGAGCCAAGATGGTGGAGTAGAAAGAAGCAAATACACATAGCTCTGAACCCACAACCCATAGAACAGCTGTAAATTGCAACTCACTGCGAATTCTGCAGGACCAGAGGCCACAAAACGTTGGAGCGAAGGAGAATTCTGTTCCAGAGGGACCTGCAAACCTCTCGCAAAAGGTCCTTTGCGCCACGGACTGGGCGTCACAGACTGGGAGCCAAGTACAGCCCTGCTGCGGCCACAGCACCAAGATGAGCAGATCCAAGTGGGCTTCAGGGACGGAATCTCCAGCGGCTGTGCAGGCCCCTCCACCCACAGGTGACAGGGGTTGGTGAGAGGGTCTCTTTGGTGGGTTGAGAGGGGAGTGGGGTGCCCCCATAACTCAGGCCCCCTCGGGAGGCAGAAGCAGAGGTGGGAGCAGACAAGGGCTCCCAAAGCAGGCAGGAGCCTGGATCCACTGTTGAAGGTCTCTGCATAAACCCCCTGAGGGAACTGAGCCCGTGAGGCGGCCCTGCCCCCACCTGAGCACCTGAACTTAATCTCACACTGAATAGCAGCCCTGCCCCCGACAAAAGCCCTGAGGCTAGGAAGCAGCATTTGAATCTCAGACCCCAAGCACAGGCTGGGAGGATCTAGAGGCCAAGTGGGTGTGAAGAGAATATTCAGAAGTCAAGTCACTGGCTGGGAAAATGCCCAGAAAAGGGAAAAGAAATAAGACTATAGAAGGTTACTTTCTTGGTGAACAGGCATTTCCTCCCTTCCTTTCTGATGAGGAAGAACAATGCTTACCATCAGGCAAAGACACAGAAGTCCAGGCTTTCATATCCCAGCCCACTCAATGGGCTCAGGCCATGGAAAAGCTCAAAAAGGATTTTGAAAATCAAGTTAGAGAGGTGGAGGGAAAGCTGGGAAGAGAAATGAGAGACATCCAGGTAAAGCATGAACAGCAGGTCAGTACCCTGCTAATGGAGACCCAAAAAAATGCTGAAGAAAATAACACCTTGAAAAATAGGCTAACTCAATTGGCAAAAGAGGGTCAAAAAGCCAATGAGGAGAAGAATGCTTTAAAAAGGAGAATTAGCCAAATGGAAAAGG
>CM052677.1:103483580-103534453 GCA_028533205.1 Lagorchestes hirsutus
GCTTTTGAATCTCCTTTTCCATTTGGCTAATTCTGCTTTTGAAAGCATTCTTCTCCTCACTTGGTTTTTGACCCTCTTTTGCCAATTGAGTTAGCCTATTTTTCAAGGTGTTATTTTCTTCAGCGTTTTTTGGGGTCTCCTTTAGCACGGTGTTTACTTGTTTTTCATGCTTTGCTTGCATGTCACTCATTTCTCTTCCCAGTTTTTTCCTTCACCTCTCTAACTTGATTTTCAAAATCCTTTTTGAGCTCTTCCATGGCCTGAGCCCATTGAGTGGGCTGCGATACAGAAGCCTTGAGTTCTGTGTGTTTCCCTGATGGTAAGCATTGTTCTTCCTTATCAGAAAGGAAGGGAGGAAATGCCTGTTTACCAAGAAAGTAACCTTCTATAGTCTTATTTTTTTTCCCTTTTCTAGGCATTTTCCAAGCCAGTGACTTGACTTCTGAGTGTCCTCTCCACCCCCACCTCACCTCCAGATCCTCCTAGCCTGTGCTTGTGGTGTGAGATTCAAATGCTGCTTCCCAGCCTCAGGGCTTTGGGAGGGGGACGGGCTGCTACTCAGTGTGAGATCAAGTTCAGCTGCCTGGGTGGGGGCAGGGCCGCCTCTTGGGTTCAGTTCCCTCAGGGGGTTCATGCAGAGACCTTCAACAATGGATCCGGGCTCCTGCACACTTGGGGATCCCTGGTCTGCTCCCACCTCCACTGCTGCCTTCCGAGGGGGCCTGAGTTATGGGGGCACCCCACACCCCTCTCAACCCGCGAAAGGGAACCTCTCACCAACCCCGTCACCTGTGGGTGGAGGGACCCGTGTGGCCGCTGTAGATTCCATCCTTGAATCCTGCTTGGATCCTCTCCTTTCCATGCCATGCTGCAGAGGCAGAGTTGGGCTCTGTTCTGGGTCCGGGGTGCGAGGGACCTTTTGCGAGAGGTTTTCAGGCTCTCTGGAGCAGAAATCTCCTTCACTCCATTGTTCTGTGGCTTCTGTTGCTCCAGAATTCACCAGTGGTTCTTTTTTTACAGATATTTTATGGGCAGTGGGTTTGGAGGTAGCGTATGTGTGTCTTTCTACTCTGCCATCTTGGCTCTGCCCCCCTGTCTGTCATTCTTTTAAAAGAAATTTTCACCAGTCACTATAGAAAACAAAAAAGGCAGTAGCAACATGAAGAAAAGCTTCATCTTCTTTTAAAATAAGTACTGAAGCTGAGAGAATGAAAAAAGAAAAAAATCATCTTATGCAAAAAATATGTACTCAGAAAATCTGAATATTTTCTTCTCGGGTTAAAATTGAATTTTTCAACTTTTAAAATATATTTATTCTTGTATTTTTACTGTTTAACATTCAATTTTATAAGATTTGGAGCTCTAAATTTCCCCCTTTCTTTCCCTCCCCCTCTCCAAGACACCGTGTAATCTGCTATAGGTTATATGTGTATGATCGTATTAAACATGTTTCTACATAAGTCATGTTGTAAAGAAGAGAGAGAGAGAGAGAGAGAGAGAGAGAGAGAGAGAGAGAGAGAGAGAGAGAGAGAGAGAGAGATGAGAAATACTATGCTTCAATCTGCATTCAGATTCCATAGGTCTTTTTCTGGATGTGGCTAACATTTTCCATATTGTCTTTTTGGAATTGTGTTAGATCATTGCATTGCTTAGAAGAGTTAAGTCTATCAAAGTTGGTCATGGCACAATTTACTGTTATTGTGTACAATGTTCTATGCATCAGGTCATGTAAGGCTTTCCAGGTTTTTCTGAAATCCATATGTTGATCGTTTCTTATGGAAACTTTATGAGGCAATATAAAACAACTTGTTCAGTCATTCCCCAATTGATGGGCATCCCCTCAATTTTCAATTCTTTCCTAACATAAAGAACTATTTTTTGTTCATGTGGGTGCTTTTTCCTTTTTATTACCTGTTTGTAATACATTTTGTAAAGTGGTATTGCTGGATCAAAGAGTATGTACAGTTTTATAGACCTTCCGGTATATTTCCAAATTACTCTCCAGAATCGTTGGATCGGTTTACAAATCCAGCAAGAACAGATTAGTGTTCTAAATTCCCACATCTTCAAAATTAATCGTTTTCCTTTTCTGTCATGTCAGCCAATCTGTTAGTTTTGATGTGGCACCTCAGAGTAGTTTTATTTTGCATTTCTCTTATCAGTAGTGATGTAGAGTAAAAAAAAAAAAAATTGGGCATTTAATGAAATCAGTGGCTTCCATGTACTCTTGATTAAAAGTCCCAAACTGAATATATTGTTAGAATATTAAGTCATCATCAGAAACAGAGAAAAAATAAATGTATTTTGAGTAATTGGAATAGGCTAAATGTTGTTTTACTAGTGTTTCATGATGTCATTACAGATGTGGATTACATTTAACATCAGGACAGCAAGATACCAAGGTAGAAACTAGAATGATACAAAGTAGGAAGTGCTTGGAACAATGAGATCTTAAATCTCTTGAAATATTTAATAATTTGAACATGTAAGAGATGAGAGTATAAGTGTTAGGTTCTATAATTTTTCAGAAAAAGCTAATAGTTTCATGCCACTGTATAAGGTTTCATGAAGGAGCAGGATTAATTTTTATGGAAAATTTGATGTAATCTCTAGACTCAGTGAATTAATGCTACAAGGGCTTGTTATGCAATAAGAGAATGATCTTCTGGTAGGTTTGAAACCAAAGACATATTTTGCAAGGTTTTTGAAACAAAATGTGTTAAGTAATGTGATTTGTAAGTCATCTCAAATTGTTTACTGAATAGTTATTATGATAGATTATAAATTAAAGAATTAAAATAAATCTAAATCCCCATAAGTTGGAATTTATTTTAGGACATTCTATGTCCTATTTAAATGAATTTAAGGTGAAACTGAATCACATACAGAAATTTTTATATCTCTCTATTTCTTTCTCTATATAGCTTCTTTGAGATAAGATTGAGGCTTAGAAGAGACTTTAGAGGGAATACTGCTGAATTTTTTACTGAATACATGTGAAAACTGAGGTTCAGAGACATTGTTATCTTTCCACAGTCACATAATCACATAGCAAGAGTCAGAATCAAGATTTCAGTACTTTTATTTCTGAATCCAAGTTGAGCAATATATTTTCTTGTCATTTTTGTAATAAACTCATTTGTTATATCTTTAAAACAAACTGATTGATGATTATGAAGTATATCATTTAATAAAACAATGAAAAACTGCAACAAGAGGAAAAATGTTTAGCAAAATCTTGGTGAGAGACTCAGTTACCAACACTGTCCTAGGGGATTGCTTTTGTGGTTTTCAAAATAAATCTCATTTAACAAAATAAAAACATAATAGAACACACTTTGTGATTTTCAAAATAAATGTATTTAAAAAATAAATAAGGAAACATAATTTGAGATTTTCTAAGTCTATATGCAGCCTCTAAGGAAAAATATTTTGTTTCTTTATATCAGATTCTCCTCATTCTTTTTTTTAAAGCAGAATCAGAAAAATTATATATTTTCTTTGAGTAATTTTTTAAGTTTTCAATATTCTTTTTAATAATATTTTGAGTTCCAAATTGAGTTCTACCTCCCTCCTGCTCTGTAAGACAACATGCAATCTGATATAGGTTATATGTGTATGATCATATTAAACATATTTCCACATTAGTCATGTTGTAAATGTAGAACCAGAACAAAAGCAAAAAATCATGAGAAAGAAAAAAGAGAAAATAGTATACCTTGTTCTGCATTCAAACTCCATAATTCTTTCTATGGATGTGGATGGCATTTTTCATCATTAGTCAGTCACGTCACAAATCTAGGATGTATGACAATTTGGAATGGTTTTGAGTACATTTCCAGATTAAATACTGGTCATTAAAGGAACATTTTAGTCTATATTTCAAGTTATCATCACTTTTTAGATTTGCTCCAAAATATAATTGTTTTGCTATAAAAACACTAGATTATTATTTATTAAGCCATGAAATCATTGAATTCTACATAGGAAAGAGTGTTCACAAGAAGTAAATGAAAGTATTTGAAGATGAATTAAGTTCTGAGTGAGATGAAAGCAACTGTCACTAGAGCTTAGTAGAGAAACTTGGAAATTCAAAAATGATGAAGTATGGTCATTTAGACGTTTTTGACACTGCAAAAATATTACAAGTTTATCAAGAAAATCCAGGAGTGAAAGAGAGAAGCACGGTAAAGAGCATCTGAGTAGAGATCAATGGAGAAAGAGAAATGATTTTGTCATTGGACTACACTTTTGACAATTTGGAATACAAGAGAAAAAAAACACAACTTTAAAATTATTTTATTAGTTTTCAGTTTTCAAGAATCACTTACGTAAGTCTTAAATGTTCTCCCCCTCACTCCCAGAGATGCCCTGGGATACTATATTGGTTTTATACCTATATTTTTATTGAACACATTTTCACATTACTCATGTTGCACAGAAAAATTAAAGTGAGTGGGAGAAATCATGAGAAAATCCAAAACAAAGTAAAACATAAAACAAAAGAAAATAATCTGCTTCATTCTATGTCCTAATCCCATAGTTCTTTCTCTGGATATGGATGGTATTTTGCCCGAAGAGCCCTTTGGGAATGTTTTAGTTCCTTGCATTGCTTCGAATGGCTAAGTCTATCAAAAACAGTCCTTGCACACTGTGACTTTTACTGTGTACAATGTTCTCCTGGTTGTACTCATTTCATTCATCATCACTTCATATAAGTCTTCCTAGGTTTTTCTGAAGTCTGACTGTTCGTCATTTCTTATAGCACAATACTATTTTATTATATTCATGTGCCACAACTTATCCAGCCATTCCCCAGTTGATGGACATCTTCTTGATTTCCAGTTATTGGGCACCACAAAGAGAGCTGATAAAAATATTTTTGTACAGATGGGACCTTTTTCCTTTTTTATGAACTCTTTTGGATACAGTCCTAGAAGAAATATTGGTGGAACAAAAGGTATGCACATTTTTGTAGCCCTTCGGGTATAGTTCCAAATTGCTCTCCAGAGTTGCTGGATCAGCTTACAGCTCCACTGATAATGAATTAGTGTTCCAACTCTCCCACATCTTGTGCAACATTTATCATCTTCCTGTTTTGTCATGTTAGTCAATCTGATAAGTGTGATGTGGGATCTCAGAGTTGTTTTGATTTGCATGACTCTAATCAATAGGGATTTAAAGCATTTTTATATCACTATAGATAGCTTTAATTTCTTCTTCTGAAAACTGCCTTTTCATATCCTTTGACCATTTGTCAATTGGGTATGGCTTGTATTCTTGTACATTTGACTCAGGTCTCTATATATTTTAGAAATGAGACCTTTATCACAGACAGTAGTTGGAAAAATTTTTCCCCAGTATTCTGCTTCCCTCTTATCTTGGTTGCATTGGGATTTTTTGTGCAAAAACTTTTCAATTTAATGTAATCAAAATTATCCACTTTGCACTTTGTATTGTTCTCTATCTCATTTGGCCATAATTTTCTCCATTCTCCATAAATCTGACAAATACACTATTCTTTGCTCATCTACTTTGAAAAAAAAAGACACAAATTTTGAGAAATAAATCACAAGCATGGTCAAAAGGTCATATATTTCATTTATTCTGTCATTTGAGGGACTTTCTTTCGATGTAAAAAGCAGAGCAGCTAAAAACATTTTAAACTTATCTTACTGATAATGTCATCTTTCAAACGAAGGATGAGCCAGAATGAAAGAAGCTTATAATGGATCTTATTTTCTTTTTTAGTAATTATCTGCAAGTTCAAAATGATGGGAATACTGAGGGAAATGATAGTTCCCTCACAGGGTTTGTGATAGAGAGAATTTAGCTGTAGTCTGATAGGCACCACAGATTTTGGGAAACCAAATCACAAAGTGTTTAAAAGAAATAGAATGCCTTGGACTAAAGCTACATAAATGCATTAAACAGGTGAGGAATGGAAGAAGCTTAAAAATGGAACTGTAATGACAGTAATGACAATTGTAATTATAATTACTGTATTTGTACAATTGTAATTGTAATGACAATAATATAATTTCTTGGCAAAGAAGGACTAGACTTTGTCTCAGGAGAAAAAGTATACACGTACAAGGAATTTTCCACATGACAAGAGGAAATGGAGGAAGGAAAACAGGAACAAATGAAATAAGAAGTGGGGAAAGAGGAGGAAATAGAAGAAAAAAGAGGCAGAAGAGAGGAGAAAGGAAAAGGAATAAGGAAGAGGAGGGAGATAAAAGAGGATAAAGAAGACAGAATAAATGAAGAAGGAATATATACATATATGTATACATATATAATATATTATGTATATATGCATATACCTACATATATACACATATAAACACATGTACACACATACATACACACAAAAGCAAGGCAGAAAACAGGGGTTAAATATAAGAGCATGCCCTTTTTTTAAAAAAAAAAAGTGTCAGGAGTTCTAAGGTTCAGAATTAACCGAGTTTGGCAAGGGAAGGTGAGGATATGAGAAGAGCTTCTGTTTGATCTTTTAACCTCTGTTGGGGAAACAATAAGGAACATGCAGTACCTTTTTATGTAGAGAGGTACCTTTTTATGTAAGGGACATAGGTCACTTTAAAGATGCCTGACTGTGGCCAAGATATCGGGGTGAAAGCACGGATTCACTAAACTCCACAACAAATTCCTTTTAGACACTTCTCAAGAGAATCTGAACAAATTTTAGAGAGTGGCAGAATCCACTAGGAGATAGAGTATTGAAGATTTCCAGCCCAGGACAACTCAGAAGTTTGACAGGAATGATCTGTTACACAGGGTTGGGGCAACACAGAGTGCATGGTTGGTACAAGCACAGACCAAAGTTGAACAGGAACCACTGGTTAGCCTGAATCAGAAGCTGCAGGGTGGATTCTCAAACATGTCAGCACAGGTTGTGAGTCCAGATGGAATTGAGTGTGGGAGAAGTGCAGGACCTCGCTGTAACAGTGGTGACACTCCTAAGACTATTGGCCCACAGATTAAATATCTGTAAGTCACCTTCTTGAACTTCAGGGAGCCAAAATAGCAGAGTGATCTGTAAGTGCTCTCCCCCTACCCTTGTTGACCTTGAAAAACTCAGGGAATATTTCCCCAGGAAAAATCCTGAAATAGTGTGATCAGTCAAGGGGATCACAAATGGGGATCCCTCTTGACGTGGGTGAAGGGGACCATTGCAGGACTGGAGAAGTCCTGATTCACTTAAACAAACAAGGAGGAGATCCTGATGCCTGGAAAGTGGAGGATGGAGCCCATAAGCACTAAGACCAGGACCCCAGGAATGCACTACCTCAACCAGGGATATTGGGAAGACATTAGAACAGATAGGAGTTCACCAACTGCTGAATGTGCCTGTGCTCTAGCTCTCTTGTGCAGTCAGACCACCCCTTCCCCATACATCATGCAACAACCCTCAGGGTAACTCCAGGGAAACTCAGAAAGATTTTATCTGGCCTCTGCTTTGGCACACCAGCCAGCTCAGCACTAGGTAAGTTGCAGCATTCTAGCTTCTAGCTGAAAGAACCAGAAGATATAATGCACAAAGACTACAATTCTTAGCACAAGAACAGTGATAGAGAGACTCCTGTGCCCCAGAAATGGAGATACACTTTAAAAGCCAGAAAAAAAAGGCAATCATCATGAGCAAGAAGCAAAATAGAAAAGAAAAGACCACAGAATCTTATTACTGGGATAAAGT
Source organism: Lagorchestes hirsutus (assembly GCA_028533205.1). Lineage (NCBI taxonomy): Eukaryota > Metazoa > Chordata > Mammalia > Diprotodontia > Macropodidae > Lagorchestes > Lagorchestes hirsutus. The sequence goes on from CM052677.1 coordinate 103,491,298, forward strand.
CCAAAATACAGATACAGAAGAGATCAGCACTGAGACTATGTTCCCATGTGAAAATTCAGAAGTGAATATAAACTGGTATCATACTCAAAGTAAATTCTACAAAGAGTTCAAGAAGGATTTTAAAAGTCAAATTGGAGAGGTAGAAGAAATATTGGTAAATTATTTTAAAAACAGCAAAAAATAATTCAATGAAAAGTTCCTTAAAAAGGAAAATCAGAAAATTGGAAAAGGAAGTAAAAAACCTAAAACAGAAAATAGCTTCTTAATAGGAACAATTGAGCAAATGGAAAAGGAGATGCAAAAGTTAAATGAAGAAAATAATGTAATGAAAAAAATTGCAATTAGGCAAGTAGATGTCTATGAGATATCGAGTCAGTCAAACAGAATCTAAAGAATGAAAAAAATAGAAGAAAATATAAAATATTTCATTGGAGAAACAACTGACCTGGAAAATATATTCAGGAGAGAAAAATCTAAGAATTATTGATCTACCAGAAAGTCATGATGAAAAAAGAAACCTGGACAATATCTTCCAAGAAATCATCAAGATAGCTGCCCTGAGTTTCTAGACCCACAGGGCAAAAAATACTCATTAAAGAAGCCACCAATCAACTCCTTAAAGAGATCCTAAACTGAAAATGCCAAGGAATGTTTTCACCAAATTTCAAAATTATCAATTTAAGGAGAAAATAAAGCAAGCAGCCAGAAAGAAACAATTCAAATATCAAGGAACTACAGCCAGGATCACATAGGACCCTGCAGGTTCTACATTAAAATATCAGAGGTATTGGAATATGTTATTCGATAAGACAAAGAAGTTTGGATTACAAACAAGGATCAATTACCCAGCAAAACTGAGCATAAACATTTCATAAAAGGAGATGGAAATTCAATGAAACATGGAATTTCAAAACTTTCCTAATGAAAAGGCAATGGGGCAGCTAGGTGCTACAGTGATAGAGCACCAGTGCAGGAGTCAGGAGCACCTGAGTTCAAATTTCACCTCTGACACTTGACACTCACTAGCTGGGTGACCTTGGACAAGTCACTTAACCCTAATTGCCTCATCCTGGGTCATCTGCAGTCATCCTGATGATTATCTGGATGCAGGATTCAGATGACTCTGGAGGAGAAGTGAGGCTGGTGACCTGCACAGCCCTCCCTCATTCAAAACAAATTCAAGTGCAAGTCATGTCATTATTTCTGCAATGGCAATGAAGGAGGAACACCCAATGAAAAGACAAGAGCTCAATATAAATTTGATATTCAAAAAAATAAAAAGGTAAATAGGGAAAAATACTTATTATTGAATATGGGCAAGCCATTTACATCCTTATAAGGGAGGATGATATTTGTTAATCTTGAGAATTGAACATTTATTATGAATTTAAAATGGAGATTGATTGATTGATTGATTGATTGATTGATTGAGAGAGGGAATAAGTAAAATTCACTGAAGTGATGATAAAAAACGTGATTCCACGGTGCAAAGGGATTGTAATGAGAAATGTGAAAATGTGGAGGCAGAAAAAGGGAAATTCATTTTAGGTACAGGCACAAAAACATATTACAGTAGAGGGAAAGAGGGGAGGGAGATGAACACTGTCTGAGATTTGCTCTCATATGATTTGATTCAAAGAGGGAACAACAAACGCAGTTAAGTATAGAAATCTAACTTGGCCTATAGGTGGGAGGAGGGTGAAGGGAAAGAAAAGTGAGGGGAGGTTAAAAAGAAAGAAGAAATAATAAGGGAAAAGGGTGGGAAAAAGGTATGGGGAGTAATAGAAGAGAGGGAAGACTGAGGAGGTGGTGGTCAAATGTAAAACTCTATTGTGGAGGAAAAGGGAGAAGGGAGAAAGAAAGGCATAAATAAGGAGGGGGGATCCGTTGGAGAGAAAAAAAACAAATAACAATTATAGCTGTGAATGTGAATTGAATAAACTCTCCAATAAAATTGGAGGTGGGTAGCAGAATGGATTAAAAACAGTAACCCAACAATATATTTTTACAAGGAACACTTTTGAAACAGGGGGATACACACAGAGTAAAGGTTAAAGGTTGGAGCAGAATATACTATGCTTCAGTTGATGGAAAAAAATCAGGGTCAATAATCCTAATCTCAGAAAAAAGCAAAAGCAGAAAAAGAGCTAATCAAAAGGGACAAAGAAGGAACCTATATTCTGCTAAAAGACACCATAGACAACAAGGTAATTTCATTACTAAACATATATGCTTCAAGTGGTATAGCATCTAAATTCTTAGAGCAGAAGTTAAGGGAGTTATGTGAAGAAACAGACAGCAAAATTATACTAGTGGGGGACCTCAGCCTACCCCTCTCTGAACTTGATTAATATAACCTCAAAATAAACAAGCAAGAAGTTAAGGAGGTAAATAGAACTCTGGACAAGGTAGATATGATAGATCTCTGGAGAAACTGAATGGGAATGGAAAGGGATATACCTTTTTCACAGTGGTACATGGCACATATACAAAAATTGATCATGTTCTGGGCCATAAAAATCTCACAGTCCAGTGCAGAAAGGAGAAGATAGTCAATGCATCCTTTTCAGATCATAATGCAATAAAACCCAAGGACCTCAGCTTCTGGAATAAGAACTCACAGTTCGACAAAATTTGCTGGGAAAACTGAATGACAGTATGGCAGAAACTAGGCATAGACCAATGCCTGACACCATACACAAGAATAAGTCCAAATGGGTACACGATCTAGGGGAAAAGATTGATGCTATAAACAAATTAGTGGAGCAAGGAATAGTGTATCAGATTTATGGGAAGGGAAGAATTTTTGACTTAACAAGAGATAGAAATCATTATGAAGTGCAAAATGGATAATTTTGAATAAATGCCTTCTACATCCAGAGAAAGAACTGAAATTCGATCTCAGAATGTAGCAGATAATTTTCTTTTTTATTGTGTTTTAGTTTGTTTTATGATTTCTCTCATTCATTTTAATTCTTCTATGAAACATGACTAAGGTGAAAATGTATTTAATAGGAATGTATGTGTAAAACGTATCTAAAACTGTATGTCATCTCAGGGAAGGAGGAGAAAGGAAGGTAGAAAAAATCTAAGTTATATGGAAGTGATTACAGAACACTGAAAACAAATAAAATAATACAAAAAAAATAAGAGGCACCATAAACAATGAAACAATATCATTGCTAAATGTATGTGAACCAAGTTGTACAACACCTAAATTCTTACAGGAAAAGTTAAGGGAGTTGGAGGAAGAAATAGACAGCAAACTCTACTAGTAGGTTAACTCAAACTCTTGCTCTCTAAACTTGATAAATTTAAACTCAAAATAAACAAAAAAGAAGTTAGGGAGGTGAATAGAACTCTGGATAAAGTAGATATGATAGATCCCTGGAGAAACTTGAATGGAGATAGAAAGGAATATACATTTTTCTCAGAGGTACATGACACATATTCAAAAATTGACCATGTACTAGTGCATAAAACATCACAATTCAGTACAGAAAGGCATGGATAGTCAATGTACCCTTCTCAGATCATAATGCAATAAAATGTGTATGTAATAAAAGGTCATGGAAAGATGGATTAAAAAATATTTGGGAATTAAATAATCTAATCCTAAACAATAAGTGAGTTAAACAACTAATCATAGAAATAATCAATAACTTCATTCAAAAGGATGACAATAATGAGACAAGCTACTAAAACTCTTGGGATGCTGCAAAAGCAGTTTTTAGGGGGAATTTTATTTCATTTAATGCCTACATGATTAAAGCAGAGAAAGAGGAGATCAATGAATGAGGCATGCAGGAGAAAAAGCTAGAAAAAAAACAAATTGAAAATCCCCAAGTTAATACTAAATTAGAAATACTGAAAACCAAAGGAAAGATTAATGAAATTTAAATTAAGGAAACTACTGAACTAATAAATAAAACTAAGATTTGGTTTTATGAAAAAACCAATAAAATTGATAAACCTTTGTTCAATTTGAGTACAAAAAAAAAAGAAAGAAGAGAACCAAATTACCAATATCAAAAATGAAAGGGGAGAGCTCACCTGCAATGAGGAGGAAATTAAAACAATGATTAGAAATTACTTCATCCCACTGTATGCACATAAATTTGACAATCTAAGTGAGAAGGATGAATATTTAAAAAAAATACAAATTGCCCACATTAACAGAAGAGGAAGTTAAATAATTAAATAGCACCATATGATAAAAAGAAATTGAACAAGGCAAAGGAAAATTACCTCTAAGGTCAGATGAATTTACAAGTGAATTTTATCAAGCATTTAAATAACAGTTAATTTCAGCACTTTACAGCCTATTTGGTGAAAATTGGTGAAGTCCTACCAAATTAATTTTATGATACAAATATGGTTCTGGTACCCAAATCAGGAAGAATCAAAAGTGAAATAGAAAATTATAGAACAATATCTGTAATAAATATACATACAAGAATTTTAAATAAGATTTTAGCAAAGAGCACGGCAACTTATCAAGTGAATAATAAATTATGATCAGGTAGGATTTATACCGGGAATGCAGGGCTGGTTCAATATTAAGTAAACTGTCAGCATTACTGATCATATGAACAACAAATCGGACAGAAATCATATGATTATTTCAATAGATCCAGAAAATGTTTTTGACAAAATACAGCATCCATTAATATTGACAACATGGAGAGCATGTGAGTAAATGGGGCCTTCTTTAAAATAGTAAGCATTATCTACCTAAAAGCATCAGCAAGCATTACCTGCAATGGGGCTAAGCTACCTGCATTTCCAGTAAGATCCTGGGTGAAACAACAATGTCCGTTATCAGCACTGTTATCCAATATGGTTCTAGAAATGTTAGCTTTAGCAATAAGAGAAGAAAAAGAAATTGAAGAAATTAGAATAGGCAAAGAAGAAACTAAGTTATCACTCTTTGCAGATAATATGGTGATTTCCTTAGAGAATCCTAGAGAATTCTTTAAGAAATATAGAGGCACAGGAAAGTAACATTTTCATTTGAATTAGTGTCTTTTTAAAAGTTCAGGAATAACATCCATTTAAACAATCGTAAGAAAAATATTTTTATTGCATTCTATGGCATACAAGTCTTTCAAATCCTGAGCCTGAATGACTAGTCTGGTCTTAAGTAGACATGATCAAGAAAGAAGGGTGGAGAGAAGCATAATAGAACAGATCTTGGGGTTGAAAGATAACCACAACCATCAACCAGAGAAGGGAGAGTTTTACAATTCTTATTTTTTTTTGCCCTCTGGCAAGGAGAATGAGCTTCATCCTTAAACTCCTGGGACAAATGTATTTAAAAGGTAGGTAATAGCCAAAAAACATAAGATCAGAAAAGAGCAATTGGGAGCCAAAGCCAAGATGGTTAGGTATAGGTAGCAACGCAGCTGAATTTTCTTAACATTTCCTTGAAAAAAACAAAATAAAAAACAAACAAAACAACAACAAAACTTATAATAATGTTTCAAATCAAATTTTGGAGTGGCAGAGCTACCAAAAGGTCAGGATGAAACATTTCTTCCAGTCAAAAAATAGCATGGCAGGTGAGCAGGAAAGATTTGTGATGCCGGGATGGCTTTCAACCTAAAGGGCAGCATTAGTACCAGAGGCAATTTGGACCATGGAGACAGTTTAGGATTAGGGGCAGCAGCAGCAGGACCTCTCAGTCTAGAGATGGTAAGGGAGTCAGACAAGTAGTCAGAATTTAAAGGGGCTTTTTTTTAGTACTGTGTGTAAGTTGTGCTGATTTGCAACTTTATTGCCAATAAACATGGGTTTGCAGTTTCAAGGAAAAGAGGAGATATAAGTTCAGTCATCAAGGAGCAAGGAACTTGGTCACAATTTCAAGGCAAATAAAAGCACAAATGTTTGTGACTGAAGAGTAGGAGGGATTTTTTTTTTTGACATACAGCTGAGCCCAAAGCAAGAGAGCAGTGACAATACCTCTCTCTTTATAACAAGAACTTGGAAATGACAAAAACTTTCAGACTCCCAAAACTAGCACTGAAAACAGTAGCACAGAAATACTGAATTTGGCGCAGTGCCACCTAGATGAGAAGAGTTCAAATTTAGCATAAAGTTTTAAATCAAGGAATAGATGGGAAAGATGAGCAAACAACAGCAACCATAATAACAACAACAATAACAAAAGGACCATGTGAAGATACTATGGTGGCCAAGAAGATGAGAACAAATTCAGAAGACAGCAATACGAAAATACTTACAAGAAAAATCTCACACAAAAATAGTAACAGGATCATAACCCATTAAGAAATCCTGGAAAGCTTGAAGAAAGGTATGAAGAGTAGATGAAAAATTAGTGATAAAAAGGAGAATATTACAACAAAATTATGAAAAGAGAATTTACAACTTAGTAACAGAGTCAACTCATGCCAATCAGAATTAACAAATGCTGGAGCAAATGAGGGAAAATAGTAACGCTAATATACTATTGTGATGTTTTCAACTGGGAAAACCATTGTAGAGCTCAATTTGAAATTATGCCCAAAGGGCCATAAAACTGTGAATAACATTTGATCCAGCAATAACACTACTAGATTGGTGTTCAAAAGAGATTACAAAAACAAGAATATGGCTTTTGAACAAAATATTTATAGTAGCTCTTTTTGCAGTGGCAAAGAAATGGAAATTAAAGGGATGCTAATCAATTGCAAAATGGATGAAAAAGATGTGGTATATGATTATGATGGAGTACTGTTGTGCTATACGGAACTGCAAGGGTAGAGTCCTGAAACAAAGGAAAGAGAGAAAAACAGTTAGATCATTGTGCACAATAGCAGCAATGTTATAATGATGATCAACTACAAAAGACCTGACTACTCTGATGAAGAAAATGATCCAAGACAATTCAAAAGGATTCAAGGTTAAAAAAAATACTATCCACCTTCATTGAAAGGACAGATAAACCCTGGTTGCAAACTGAAGTATAATTTTCTCATGTTTTTTTGTTTCCTTTTTGGTTATATGCCTAATATGAAAATGTTTAGCAAAATTTCACATATATTGTTGATATCATTTTGCTTCTCTTGCAGTGAGTGTAGGAGGGAAGTGGAAGTAAAGAAAAGAATTATGAACTCAATATACAAAGAAAATAATGTTAATATAAACATGTATATGTGTGTATATACACAAATCAAAAAGCAAACAAAAGAAAACAACTAGTCATTACTTATCAGTCAGTATCACATTGGTAGCATGTGAGATCCTATTTTGTGCTAATATGGATTAGTTTCACTTTGAAAAGTATTATGGGGAATTTTAGGAACAAAACCCCAAATAATGAGGTAGAAATATCTCATGCAGATAATCTGAACTACTTAATTCAATACAGAGTTATTGTTTTTGAGGTATTTAACATGATTTTATGAAACATTATAGTTTATCTAAGAAGAAGATATGGTTAGTTTAGATTAGATTAAGTATTTACGAAACACATTAAATGTGCCACTGTGCTAAGAACTAGAATATAAATAAAAGCAAAAAAAAAAAAAAGGCCTTATCACTCCAGAGTTTACTTTCTAATGGAAAAATAAAAGGAAAGATAAAAGGGAACTTAAATGTTGAAAGAGAAAAGGGAAGACAAGGTAGAGAAGTAGTTCAGGGATCAAAGGATCACAGAACTAAACAAAACTGAACAAGAGCTTCCTACATTGGACTTTTGAAGGAGGAATCCACCAATCAAGGAAGGTGGTGTTAATTTTGGAAGTCTAATTGAGTTGAGGTGAAGTAATATGGGAATGTACCACAAAAGTTTTCTGAGAAAGAAAAGCAATATTAGTATAAGATTATTATCAGAGAAATTAGACTTAATGTGGCAAAATGAATAAACAATAAATAAATAAATTCAAATTTATGGGATTTAAGATTTTGAAATTTTGTTTTCCTTTTACATCCCAAACTGATTAAATCTGTTCAAGATTCTATAAATGAAAAAAAAATCCTAAAGCTATTAAGTGAAATCCAGGATTGCATAGTTTGTGAACTTTGGAACCAGCATCTGTATACCAACTCAGACATAGTAGAAACTACTGGAGAACAACAACAGAAAAAGACACTTTCAGGGATAAATTCAGAAATGATAAAGGGATCAACTAGGTAGTTTGGGAGAAAAGATTTTTGTTCAAAGGATGCAATTTTAATTTGGGTTCTAACTCAAATGTCATTGTCATTTGTTTGGCTACATAGATTCATAGACATTAAACTCCAGTCTCTTAAGCTTTTTGTTTTAGGGAGAATGATCTCAGTTCTGTAACTGCTACAAATCACCATTAGAATAAGGTATTGACTAGGGAAGACCTTTCATTATAGCTAGAAATACCTTTTCAATTAAACAAAAACAACTGAAGCTAAAACTACAGCTTCAATATTTTCTTAGAAAAGACAAATATTGCTTTAGACCATAGGGAATTAATAGATCACTTTTATTATTCTGTGCAAATGCTTGTTCTTTCTCTAAGCTAGCATTTCTATAATTTATATCTATTGTACACCATGAAAACCTATTCATTTTATTTTGACAGATTTCACTGTATTATTATTTTGCTAAAGCACAGAATATGGAAGTGAAATATTATATTTTAATATTCATAAACAGTTAATGTTTTAGTAAACAGCAAAATAATTTAAAGAGACAAAAAAGCTAAATGAATTTAAATGATCCATTGCTTGCACTTGTTTAGAAAATTACAATTTGGTTCAATGCATGGTGTATGGAAGGATATTCAAAATTTAAAAAAATATAGAATTATGTCTACTAGTTCTCTTTCCTGACTTTAAAAGATGATCTTTGACAGATTCTGTTCAAAATGACTAACTTCAGGAAATATGTCAGTGATATTTTGAATTGGTGAATAACTTGGATATAACTTTTTAAACTGAGATATTTTTTTTCCAAGTGTCATCAGGGACACTTGCCAAAACAAAATTTTCTGCCCAGTAACTGTGAGTAGAATTCCCTCTCCACAACCACCAGCAGCTCCACCACCAGCTCCATCATGCCAGCACTGCTCCTCACCCTAGGACTGCCACTCAGAACTGAGACCTAGATCAGCCACTTGATTCCCCCAGGGTCTTTAGGCTGGGGACTCCCAAAGTTAATATTGCTGGCCCAGTGGCTCCTGCTGTCCTGGGACTAAGACTGGGGTCAGATTGGGCTCCCTTCTCACCCAGATGAAAGAGCTTTCTCACTGACCTTTGAAGATGTCTTTGATGCTTCTGGGTTGAGAAATCTGGGAACCACACATCCTACCTATGATTCAACACTGTGAAGCCTGCTCCAGTCCTGTCCCTGCAGTGCTGTGCAGCCAAGGCTGGGCTGCAGTCCAATCTAAGCTAAGTGCTATAGACCTTTCCTGTAGGCCTTCCAGGCTGTCTTGGGCTGGAAATCTCTCATTATGTCGTTTTGTGGCTTCTGCTGCTGTAGAATGTGTTTAGAGTCATTTTTATGGGTATTTTATGGACTATGGTGGGAGAGCTAGTACAGATCCATATTTTTATTTCACCATCTTGGGTCTCTCCCCCTAGGTAATACAATTTATATTCATGTTGTTTATATTCTTTTTGTTTTCTTATATAGATTTCTTAATTTTGCATCTCTATCTTAGACCCAGGATACAATGTTTTTTTGAAGCCTTGTAAAATCAGATTATTACAGTAATCAAACATTTCTTTGGATTGACTGGCAGGGAAATGTCCAAGTGTCTTAATGTTTACAGTATTTTTCACTCAGTAGATGCTTAATAAATGACTATGAAACAGCTAAATGAACCAGGGAAGGTTCTGAATTATAGATTTTTTCAAAAGACATTCAATTTTGATAGATTATAAAATCTGCACTTTAAATGGAACTACTCAGTTCAAAAGTGATAATTACTGTGGTTAAATGGGAGAGTGAAATCAGCTTAGGACACTGCAAGGAGTCTATGGCTAAAGAGCCTGGTAAAAGACAGCCATATTACTATGTGACAAAGTCATAGGGAAATGGCAGGAGCAAGAAAACACCAAGAAGATGATGAAATAGTATGGACACATTCTGAAGTTTGACTTGTCCTAAGTAAGACCCCATTGATATTACACCAGTAAACAAAGCAGGGACCTGTACTTTAATATTTTTTTTTGAATGGATGAACTGATAAAAGCTTATCAAGGCTAGAGATATTAACACAATCATTGCAGAATGAAAGATATTTACAGAAGATGTACAGAAATTAAAAGAAGTACCAATCTCATCAGGATAAGAAATTTATCTATGCAGAAAAAAGACGTAATCTTGACCTGTACATTCCAAAGATGCTATTAACGAAAAGTGATCAGGAGTGGGGGGTAGGTGGGATTGGGAGAACAAAGGAAGGAAGAGAAAACTAGCAATACTGAGCAGTAGGAACTATTATAGTTACTTCTGAATTGTACGCACTAACTTAATTCTATTTTACTGTATTAGCAGTTTATTTTAAAGCATATTCACTTGAATACCTCTTACAATCAAATTATCCCTATGTTACAGATTGTCACTTTATAGACCGTAATTATTTGCATGCTTCCCATAATATACACAATTGCACATATATAGTCTTTTCACATCATAGAATTTGGTGTCCAACTTCATTTAATCCAACCCTTGCATTTTACAAATATGAGAACTGGTTTACCTTGTTTTTTCTATAGTTCCATTAACTTATCTTCATTATTCCACAATATTAAATCATATCTTCTTTTTTGAACTGCCTTTTCCAATATGATGGTCTCTTCTACTACCTTAATCTAGCAAAAATTCCTTTTCTCTCATTTATCAGCAATCTATTTCTGTCCATCCTGACATGACCACAAATATTTCCTAATAGTACAAATGAGGTGTTATCCTTAGTTCTTGAAGAGAACCATTACATCAAGAAACTGATGCCATAGATTGCAAGTGAATTGTGTATAAGTGAGGGAGGACTGTGTAAAGTGATGAGAAAACTGAGACTGAAAGAGGTTAAGTGACTTGCTTAGGGTCACCCAGCTAATAAGTGTCTGAGGCACAGTTTAAATTTAAATTATTCTGACTCCCAATCCTGCTGTCTAGTCAGTATTCCAACAACTGCCCCAAGATAATAGATATCTTTTCAACTAACGGATTCATTTAAGGTGTTCTTATATTTTTATTAAGTATCACAGAGTTAAACAAATGTTAAAAGAAATATAATCAAATCCATCTTTAAATGAGAATTTCTTTTACTTCATATCTGACAATTAATCAATCATCCTGCCTTTGCTTTGTACCTCCAAAGAAGAGGAACTACTGAGAAGTCGATTAAATATTTGGAGAGGTTTTAAGGAGCATTAACTTTACTTCAAGCCTCAGTTTTGACTCTTTATATCTTCTTTCACTTCACTCTCTGCCTTGTGGGATCAAGGAGAAAACGTTTAATTCTTCATCCAGGTGAAGGCCTTTCAAATATTTGAAAACAAATATCATTGTCCTCTAAGCTCAATATTTCCAATTTCTTCAACATACCAGTTTAATTTGTTAGATGGCCAGTGCATGTTGGAGATTGTGTGTGTGTGTGTGTGTGCACTCATGTATTTATAATACCTATAGATGAGTGTGTATATATTCATATGTATAGATGTATGTGTATACATACATAGACACATATATAGGTATGTATGTGTACATATACATACCCATACATACATATACAATACTATTGAACTCATCTTTGTGAGTTCAATTCTGTCCTCAGATATTTATTACTAGCTGTGTGACCCTAGGAAAATCACTTCACTCTTCTTGCTTCAGTTTCTTTATCTCTAAAAATGAGGTAGAACAGGAAATAGCAATCCATTCCAGTATCTTTGCTGAGAAAATACAGATGTGTCACAAAGATTTGTACATAACTGAAGAACAACAACAATATTCATAGATATGCATATGGAAATAGATATAGATATGGGTATATCTCTCTATACACACATTCATATATGAAGATTTTTGCATAAAATATACACACAAATATACATATACACATATATGCATGTAAATACACAGACATATATGTGGGGAAAGTTCAACATTGGCAGGTTTATTTGAGCTCTAAAACTGTGAATATATATAATAATTTCTTTCTATTTTTATTACCATTAGTATAATTAGACCAAATACATGTTATCCTTATCCTGTATGAATTTTCTCCACTTCCAATATAACATTTCTACTCTTTTGTTTAAATTAAAATTAATATTAAAATCATCATTTGAAGGATGTAGTCAAAATTTACCTGCATCCTTATCAACTACAGTGCTTGATAACACACATTAAGTGTAATATGTGGCATTTTGCAACTAAATATGCTAAATCTTGCTAAGAAATGCTTGGCAAGAATAATAACTAATACTAGTAATAAATTCCTCTGAAATAATTGTAATGACTTCATGAAATATAATTTAAATAATTCTTTTTTTCCTTCCTAAATCTATATACAAATAAATGAATAAAAATTCTACAATGGAAAATAAATGCAAAGAGAGAAATAGCTGTGTTCTTATTAAATTAGCCTATTAACCATCTCTGTACACTCTGCCAAGCACAGTTCCTGTAATATAGTAGGTGCTTAATAATTGTTTGTTGACTGTGTGGATCATGTTAATGATGGAAAATTCAATTATCTGAAATCTACTAGAAGAGTAATATGATAAACTCTTGATTTACCTTGCTTTGAACTTGATCTTGGTGTAATCCTTCTAAGAATATTCCTACTTATACTCACAATCTAAAGGTGGGCTATTCAAAGACCAGGGTGATTATGAATCCCCTTAAGCTTCCAGAAAAAAAAAATCTGTAGAGACTTGGATTTTGGATAATTTCAATTGAAGTCTTCCACCAATATTCTTTCCCTTGATTATCAATAAACTAAAGAAGTTTTTACAAAAGGACAATAAGCATAGCAAGGCCAGTCATTACAGAAAGTGCCCCCCAGAACTGGAGTTATGCTCTCCCTTTTTTCTCACAAGGTTCCAAAGAAAATGGGATACAATTTACAATAAAAGGGCAATGAGACACATAACATAGGGAACCGGTGTAGTAAAAGGGTAACCCACAGCTTATGGTTATTGAAAATCCTTTTCTCTTCTCATAGTCCTTATGAGATTTCCTTCATCATAGATCTCTGTTAGGCTCTAAGTGTAGAGTCATTTATAGAGTCCTAAAATTGATGGCCTCAAAACCATTAGGCCTAATCTTACAAAAATATTTTCCATGCATAGAATCTAAAAATCACATTCCCCCTTAAAGGTAAACGATCATGGTGGTCACAAAATCAGCAGGCTTAATATTATAACAGCATTTTAAACAACTTTTTTAAAGTAGTCTTTTCCTTGTTCTTACAATATTTAATACCCTACACTAAGCTTTGGAGAAGTTGACAAATTCCTCTAAAATTCATAGATGATGTCTGAGGTTTAAATCAGGCATTTTGCAGCAGTAGGTTGTGGGTTCTTACTTTTTTGTTGCCTTTTAGTCACATTTTTTGTGAGTTTTTTTCTTTGTGAGATAAAATGATTTTTATCTGTTTGATTTCCCCCACAAAAATAGTCATTACAGTATCTCTACTAATCATGGAAGAATGTTCCTTTAAGAGCTCTATTATAAATTACCCTGGAGAAACTATTCTTTACAAACAAAACAAAACAAAACAGCACAAAGTAATTAAAAAGACAACAGAAACAGCGAAATATGTGACAGCAAGTGATCCAGGATTCAAGAGACAGAGAACTAGCCAGGAGACCAGCTCAATTCATTTTCATCTTGCCAAGATCAGACTTCTTGTGTCTGTCTAGAGGCAGTTAATGGAAGAAGAGTATGTTCACCAATGCCACAAAATGAAACTATATCAAAGTTACTGTTTTTCCCAAGTAATTTAGACACCAGCATACTCAACTGCTAATGAGGCAAGAAGAATCTGGCAGAAGTAATGTGTGTGTGTCTGTGTCTATGTTTGTGTGTCTGTGTATGTCTCTGTGTTTACTTTCTTTTATCTGTAGTTTTTTTTTTTTAGAAAACAGTTTGTGTACTACTCAAAGGTTGACAAAATGCTTGAAGCAGAATAGGGAAAGATTTGTTTCAAACACTATCTCTGATACTTAGCAGCTATGTGACCAAACATGTAGCTTTTGTGAATCTCATTTTACTAAACTGCAAAATTAGGATAACTTCTTTACTGTGTTGTTAGAGTCAGATGAAATATTTATGTAAAGCATTTTGTAAAACTTTAATGACCATAGCAATGTTAAGTTTTTATTATTTTTATTATTTGATGAAGATGTAAGAGAGGATAAGAAGTGCAGCAGAGTGAATAGAGAGAAAACTTTCAAATCAGAAGGAACTGGGCTCAAATCCTGGCTCTGACAACTGGGCTCTGATCAGGCTCTACACCTGACTGTGTAATCATGGAAAAAGCACATAAAAGCTCAGTGCTCCAGTTAACTAAAACTCTTAAATTGGAAGTGAGTTACCAATCTATCTTAATGAAGGAAAATTTTCACACTTAGATTTCCTCATGCAGATGAAATCAGATATATAGGAACAGGGGGAAAGGGGCCAGGGTAGTGAGGGATATGCCGCTTATTAAAAAAAATCAACTAACTCTCATTGTAGCAATGCAATAATTTACACTTGTCAAATTGACACTATCACATCTCACACTTTGACTGTTCCAAACCTCCAGAACCTATACCCACATGGCATCATTTTCATTCATATAAATCATACTTCATCACTTTTTGACTATTGAAATAGTTTCTTGATTGGTTTTCCTTAATGTCTCTCCTCTGTTTCTGTCTCTGTGTCTCCGTTTCTGTCTCTGTCTCACTTGTCACTCTTTATCTCTGTCTCTCTCTGTTTCTCTGTCTGTCCCTCTGTCTCTCTCCATCTCTGTTTCTGTCTGTCTCTGCTTCAGTCTGTCTTTCTGTCTTGAAATTCTTTTTTATTTATATTGTTTATATTATGTATTTATGTGTCTATGTTAATATTTTCACCTTCACCCAAACTTTCTGTCTTCTCCCCCATTGGCATTTTAGGTCCTTTATGGAGAGATCATTTAATTTTTGTCTTTATATTTCCCCAGTACTGAACACAATACTAGGTTTTCATGAATGAATGAATGAATGAATGATTTTCTACAGTTAAACACATCTTCATAGTCATATAACTGACATAAAGTTGAAGAGAATGTAAACTTGCTCTTTTCTTTTTTAAGACAACAAATATGACATTAAGCTATTTAGCTTCTATAGTATAAAAAGTGAGTTTAAAGGAATTCCTCATCTACTAATTGATAATATATCAAATTCCCAGAACGTGAAAAATTGAAAAAAAATATTATTCAATTATCCTCTGATTATTCAATAACAAGGAATAAAACATGAAGACAAATGCTTGCCAAATGTGTTTGCCACTGACAGAGATGCTGTCTTTTATAGAATTTAAATGAACAATGAATTCCCTATAGATGGCAAGGTCCTCCAGTTGCTCATATCCATAGATGACATTATGCTAATTGCATCAAGCCCCAGAACACTACTGGGACTCCTCAAAAAAGATCTATAGCTACTCAAAAAGTGATCAGCCTAAAAATTAACAAAGAAGATAATAATGAAAGCTATTCTTCAGATTTTTGGCATTCAAATAGGATGCATGTCACAAAGTTAGCCCAGAAAGTTCCTACACATGGAAAATTACCTCCTCATAGAAATAAATAGGAAGAAAAAATAATTAAAACCCTTTTGTGGTAATTATATTTTCGTGCAATGACCATAAGATATTTTCTGACATTAAAAAAAGATTTAATGTTACTATTCTCCCAGTGATGATAGTAAATTTGAATCTTTGAACCATGAAAATTCCAAACTATCAAAATTTCAGTTACCCAAAAAGAAATGGAAAGATACATTACAGACATATACAGCTTGCTGGTCAATGATGATTTACTTCCAAGAAATGTAGCAAACAGACACATATACATGCATGCACATAAACAAACACACATGTGTATATATAACTATATATAGTATATACATATATATATATACACATATATATAGGTTTATATTACATATATGTAAATAACTTTTTAATTGAATTAAACAAACATCAATTCAAGGGACATTTTCTAAGTGGCAACTATGTGCAAGGTACTGTGCCAGGCACTTGCAAAACAAAAACAAAAGGAAAAAAGAATAATAAGTAAAAACATACATTATCTGTGCTTAAGAAGTTTAAATTCTGAAGGATATAATATTTAAACAAATGAATAAATGTATGATAATTTGAGGAGGGAGATTGTGCTAATAGCTGTGGAGGTCAAGGAGAGTTACCCATATTAAGTAGTATTTGAGCTGAACCTTGAAGAAGGCTTAAGATTTGAGGAATTGGAAGTTAGTTGATAGTACATTCTAGTCATAAGAAACATGCAAAGACTCAGATGTGGGAGAGTTGAAGGAAGAATTAGACAAGTTTGACTAGAATTTGGAGGCTCCATTAAGAGGAGTAATGTGTGTGTGGGGGTGCAGAGCCAAGATGGCAGAGTAGAAAGATACACATACTCTATTGCTTCCCCCACAGCCCACATAATACTTCTAAAAAATGACTTTAAACAAATTCTAGAGCAGCAGAAACCACAGAATGACAGAATGAAAGCGGTTTCCAGCCAAAGGTAACCTGGAAGGTCCACAGGAAAGGTCTATCCCATGGGACACTGAGAAGAGCAGAGCCTAGCCCTGGTTGCAAGGCACCAGGAGGAACACTATGGGAACAGGCCTCTGGGGAAGAATTCTCAGCAGGGAAGTCCCAGATCCCTCAATGCACAAGTGCCAAAGAAAGCTTCAAAGGTCAATAAAGGGGCCCCACAACTAGATGAGAGGGGATCAGGGTCCCCCCAATACTGACTCTGATGGTGGTGGTTGTAACAGGGGTGGCAGCAGCAGTGGCAGCAGGGGTGGCGGCAGCAGTGGGCATCCAAGCACTGGGTCTAAAGCCCCTGGGGAAATTGAGCAGCTGATCTGAATCTCAGCCCTGAGAATGGTTCTGGGGGTAGGTGGACCCTGCTCTTGGCAAAGGACTCAGAAGTCAAGTAACTGACTGGGAAAGTGCCCCCAAAAGAGAAAAAGAATAAGAGCATAGAAGGCTACTCTCTTGGTGAACAGGTATTTCCTTCCAACCTTTTGGATGAGGAAGAGCAATGAATACTGTCAGGGGAAGTCAAGGCTTCTGCAACTAGTACCTTCAAAATGAATATACAATGGGCTCAGGCCATGAAAGAGATTGAAAAGCTAGTCAGAGGCTTGCTATAGGAGAAAAAAATATGCTGAGGAAAATAACACCATTAAAAATATTCTAACTCAATTGGAAAAAAAGAGGTCCAAAAAGCCAATGAGGAGAAGAAGGCTGTAAGAAACAGAATTAGTCAAATGGAAATGGAGGTTCAAAAGCTCCCTGAAGAAAATAGTTCTTTAAAAATGAGAGTGGAGTTCAGGAAAGCTAATGACTATATGATAAACCAAGAAGTTACAAATCAAAACCAAAGAAATGAAAAAATAAAAGATAGTGTGAAATATCTCATTGGAAAAACAACTGACTTGAAAAAATAGAGCCAGGAGAGACAAATTAAAAATTATGGGACTACCTGAAAGCCATGTTCAAGAAAAAGGGCCTAGACATCATCTTTCATGAAATTATCAAGGAAAACATACCTGATATTCTAGAACCAGAGGGCAAAATAAATATTGAAAGAATCCACCAATCATCCTTGAAAGAAACTTGAAAAGAAAAACTGCTAGGAATATTTTGGCCAACTTTCAGAATTCCCAGATCAAGGAGAAAATATTGCAAGCAGCTAACAAAGAAATAATTCAAGTGTTGTGGAAATACAATCAGGATAACACAGGATCTGGCATCTTCTACATTAAAGGATTAAAGGACTTGGGATAGGATATTCCAGAAGTCAAAGGAACTGGGATTAAATCCAAGAATCACTTACCCAGCAAAACTGAAAATAATACTTCAGGGGAAATAATGGTAATTCAATGATATAGAAGACTTCCAAGCATTCTTGATGGAAAGACCAGAACTAAAGAGAAAATTTGAATTTCAAATGCAAGAATCAAGAGAAGCATGAAAAGTTAAACAGGACAGAGAAATCATGAAAGACTTTCTAAAGCTGAACTGTTTACATTCCTACATGGAAAGATAATATTTGTAACTCTTGAGATTTTTCTCAGTATTTGGGTAGTTGCACAGATTATACACAAACACACACTGACACACACATGCACACACAGTCACACACATATAGACAGAGAACACAGGTTGAGCTACATCAGAAGGGGTGATATCTATAGAAAATAAAATTAACAGGTGAAAGAGGAATATATTGGGAGGAGAAATGGAATGGGTCAAATTATCACACATAAAATATATAAGAAAATTTTTTTTTTCAATGACAGAGTAAAGGGAGGGGAAAGTGAGGGGAAAGAGAGGGGAAAAGTGAAGCTTACTCTCTTCACATATAGCTTTGGAAGGGAATAACGCTCACTCAATTTGGGAGGAAAATGTAGCTTACACTACAGGAAAGTAGGGGAGAAGGAGACAAGTGGGGTGAGGGGAATGATAGGAGGGAGGGCAAATGGGAGAAGGGAGCAATTAGAAGTAAACACTTTTGAGAAGGGACAAGGTCAAATGAGAGAATAGAATAAATTGGGGACAGGGTAGAATGGAGGGAAAGAGGCAGTCTTACACAACATGACTATTATGGAAGTCTTTTGCAAAATGACACATATATAACCTGTATTGAATTACTTGCCTTCTCAGTGAGGATGGATGGGGAGGGAAGGAGGGAGGGAGAGAAGTTAGAATTCAAAGTATTAGAAACAAATGTTAAAAATTGCTATGGCATATAATTGGGAAATAAGAAATACAGCTAATGGGGTATAGAAATTTACCTTGCCCTACAAGAAAAGAGAGAAGATGGAGATAAGGGAAGGGTGGTGTGTGATAAAAGGGAGAATACACTGAGGAAAGGGGTAATCAGAATGCAAGGTGTCATGTGGTGGGGGGACAGGAAAGATGGGGAGAAAAATTGGAACTCCACATTTTCAGAAAATAAATGTCGAAATCTAAAAATAAAGAAAACTGAAAAAAAAAACCTAATTAACTTCTAGAGCTGTGCAAAGGTGAAATGGGTTGCCTCAGGAGGTAATCTGTTCCCTATCAGGCAATAAGACCATAAACATTTATTTTACACCTTGTATATCCTGGGCACTATGCTAAGGGCTGGAGATACAAAGAAACACCAAATTCAATCACCCCTCTAAAAGAGCTCATGGTCTAAAGGGGATTTCTTCTAACAAAAAGTGGATGTCTCTTCTCAAGTATATTTTAGAGGAGAGTCTCTTTCAGGGGTGGGTTAGGCTAGGCGGCCCTTCAGCCTCTTCTGCCTTTGTGACTCTGACTAGCTCTTCTGTTCGACCGTAGGCTGGCTCTGCATCAGCATGGGGTATGGAGAGAAGTGGAAAAGAGCCCTAATCTTCCATTTGTATTTGTTGTGAACATGTTGCAGTCACCAAGATGACAGTTAACTTACCCCAGCGACATTTAGATGGTGAGTTTGGAAAACTGCAGGTTCTTTGATGGATTCTTAAGAACCACCTCATCAGCAACAAATTTATAAACTGCTTTCTAAAAGGGTAGTTTATGCAGTTGGTCCATCTCATCTTTTATTTTTAGGTCCTGTTGCAAAAGGTGATGTCTTATGATTTTGTGCCTCAATTCTGGAGGTATACACAGTTTGGAGTGTACAACTTCACAGTGACTATAGCACACAATGCCATATCTGTTGAGTGCATATGTAACGTTTTTGTTTGTGGCTTGTTTTATTGCCTTGACATACAGCACTTTTAATGTACGTTGGGAGTTTGTAGTATGAGATAACGCTACTAAGGCCTGTAGAGAAGATAATGATGTCTAAATGAGAAAAATGAACACTGTTAGACAAGTACCTGAGAACTGACATAGAATTTATTTGAGAAGCAGCTGGGGGTAGTGAAGGGAGAGCTTGCCAAGTTGTGAGGAAGATCAGAGTTCATGTCCCATTTCTGACACATTCCAAACATCTGATCCTAGACAGTGTCCTAGGCAGTTCTCCGAAATGATAAGCTCCTGAGATGGTGCTGATATACATTAGTAGAGGGAGTTCTATCATCTAAGGATTCCCCATACCAGTGAAATCACAAGTGCTATCTCCTCTATCCCCTGTCTATAAAAGAAAGGGAAGGTTGATAAGGAAGATTTGTCTATTAAGAGACTAAGTGGAAACTTATTCTCAGTCACAGTAATTGAAACCAAGGGAAATATTTAAATAGGAAAAATGAACAGGTGTATGGGGGAGGGAGTCAGTTTCCAGAGAGACATGACTGGCCATGTGACTCATTGCCACAGACCGAGGAATATCGCAGAGTCTGAAGAAGAGAAGGTCTTAGAAGGGAAAGATACGTTGCCCTGAATCACCTCTTAGGTGTTTTTATTGGCAGACTAGACTTTTGGCAATATTTTTTAACCCTTAAAGAAGAGTGGTGATATGAAATAAATAAAAGAAATGTATAATCATAAAAGGTGAGCTAGGTGTGTATCAGTGACAAGGGATAACAAATGAATACCTTGAAGGGTTTAGTAATACACACAAAACTGCTACATATGTAGAGCAAGGATGCTTATTAGTAGGGAGCTAAAAAGTCAGTTTTGGAATTTTATTCAAGTTGATATTATGGAACAAATGATTTGCCCAGGACTTGAATTCATGGATAGTTACAGATCTGCTCTACTGGATCAATGAGATCACAAATTCCTCATTTATCAAAGTATTATGATTTACAAAGCACTCTACATCCTCTTCACAGTGTGTATGGGAAAAATGTATCATGGTACTATTCCCATTCTTTTGGATGAAGTTCACACAGGTATATCCTTCTCAATGTATCTGATAAATGCATTGACTTTATTTTACTACATTATACAACAATTTTTTGCTTTAAATTATGAGGAAAACTTTTTTTGTTAATTATATGTTTCAGTAGGTGAAACTTTTTAAATAACCCATGATCAAAAAAGACCAGGGAAGAATGGTACATAATTCCAGACAATATGGTGATAGAAAACTATGTCAAAGGAGCCACAATTTTATTGAAAGATATTCCACATGGGAATGTGTTTTACTTGACTATATTAGTTGAAAATGTTTTGTCTTTCATTATTTTTCCCAGTACAAGGAGAGGTGGGAGGGGGAAAACTTGATAATGGACAAAAAATACTTTTAACTAAAAATAGAAATGACCAAAATTCATAAATAATGATATGCTTAAAATTTATTAAAGACATGAAAATGATTGAAAAGATGAACATGAGTAGTAGAGGGGCTGTTGTTTCTCATATTCATTGACTGTATCTAATGTAACTACTGCCATATGATTTGTCATATTTAATTAAAGCAATACAAATAAGGTAGCTTTTCATTTACTGTTAAATTCAATTAACAATAGCATGACAAAGATAGTTAGGCAAACCAGCCCTCATCTCCTTTTTTTTTTCTTTTTTTGCCATAGTGAATAATAACCTTTATCAAAAGAGTGTGTTAAGCCTAAGGAGTACCCAGCTCCTCATACACAGGCATTTATATTTAAGTAAGGAGGATATCCCCTTCAATCTCTGTGATTGGTATCTTAGTCTTTTAGTTCAGTTAAATATCCAAGATCCTTTTCTTGCCTTTTATTTTTAAAATAAAATGGTATCTATATTCTTCATATTTCATATCATGAAAATTTCTCCCAGTATACTTTTCATCACTCCCCATAGAGATCTATCCCATAAAATAAATCTTTATACAAAAAAAGAAGAGAAAAAAAAAACATGATTAATAATCAAAAGTTTGAAAAAATACACAATGTTCCAACTTTGCTTTTCTCCCACCCATCTCAAGCCAGATTATGCAAATCTGTGATTCTCTGTATTTATCATATTCTTAATTTGTTATAGCACACCTTCATGTACCAATTCTTGCATTCTTGTAGCAATATTTTGTATTGAATATCAATATTCAATTGATGGAGCTCAGCTTTGTGTCCAAATCTTTGCTACCACAAAGTGTTGCTATAATTATTTGGTGTATATGGGGACTTTCTTTATATCAATGACCAGAAACATCTCCTACAAATCTTCCTTAGCATTAGCTAGTTGTGCTTAATATGCCCTGCATGGGTATCTTTATCACACTTCCCAACCATATACCTCTTCTTGACCCCTTAGAGTGCCTATGTGTAATGGTAATTTAAATGGGAAGATCTTACTCATTCGTTAATAGACCCATGTGACCTGCTTAGATCACATGGAAGCCCAAGTCACATATGGTGGGAGGAGCTTGCTGAATGGATAGAACAGGAAGAGTGGAGTAGAGGTGGGAGGAAGCTGGTAAGAACAGAAAGGGCTGAGGAGAGAATACAGACAGGCAAAGGTAGTCTTCTGAGTGTTTGTGGGAAGATTGAGTGGGAGTGGATGGGCTGAGGTGGGAAAGGCTTGGGAATAGTTTTTTTCCCTTGTAGTGCTAATGTGTATTAACTTCTTGGTTATGATGATGGATTTGACTTTATGGTGTTGGAATTTGGCTTTCTGGTGTCTGAATAAATATCTTTCTTTTGCCTTCTATATAGAGAATTACACCTGCATATTTTTAATCACTACCAGTGTTGTGAATATTGCCCTGTAAAAACATTTGGTGTTAGGAACAGTATCCCAGGGTATAAAACCTCTATTTGGAAGCACAAAGGATTTAAAGGAAGAAGTGTATGTCCCTGGATGGGAGGACTTGTGTTATTCCTCCTTAGCAGTGGAATGAGCTAAAAGCACTGGACCCTGTGAAAACTGGGAAGCAAAGTTACAGGAGGAGAAACCTAGAGATTTTGAAAAACATTTGCAAGGAATGCTAATAACACCACAGAAATAGCTAACAGAGATGTGGAGAGGCTGGATTTTATTAACAGGTTATCCTATTATGTGTAAAAGCAAAGATGAGCTGCTGAAGGAAAAATTCAGATGGAAAGAGTTAGCTAGTTTTTGTGGAAATTCTGAAAATTCTGAATCTCCTTTAAAAGAGAAAGTTGGAGGGTCTCAGGTGGAATAAAAGGCTGTTCATTTAACTTCTAAGTAGAAGGCTGGCAAAAGAAGTGTGCATACAACATTTGATCAGACCAAGCCTAGTTGCCACAGTGACAACTGCCAGGAGAGTGCATGGCAGGAAAATATAGCAAACTTAGAGTTGGAAAATGAAACAGTGTTACAGGGAGGAGACTTCTTAAGCAGAAGCATGGCCAATACTAAGGCAAAAACAGGAGAAAAGAGGGAACCACAGTGTTTAGGAAGATAATTGACCATTTTACTCAGCAAAAAGCCACAGATATTCTGAGTTGGTTCACCCAAAGGATGGGAAAATCTTTAATAACTTGGATGGTCAGAATCAATGATGAAGGAACCAGAGGAGTATGAATAGATAGAGTGGATTGCTTGAAATTTATAGGTATTAAAATCCCTTTATACAGGAAGATTTTAGAGATTACAACATTCAAGGAGGTAGCAATATGACTGATCTGTTAGCTTTGGGAACAGATGGATGTAATAAGCAGAATCCTACTGATTCTTATGTGACCTAGTGGAGATAGACCCTGGTACTAACTTAGAGACTGTAGAAGAAAGTGAATGAAACAGGTTATGATGACTACCATAATGATCAGAAGTGAAGAAGTATAATACTCCCTTAGCCATTGCCACAGGAATATAATAGTGAAGACAGCTCCTCCTGCTTACAAGTCACTAATGTTGATTCTATTAATTGGGGAAGCAGGGCACCTTCTTTGGGAGGTGCAGGACAAGATTTCATAGTTAAGTGACTTAGAGGACTGGGGAAAAGATAAATTTCATCAAGAGAAAAGAATGAATAGCCAGCAGTTTCAAAGTCAGACTAGACTGACAAGAAATGAATTGTTTACTACTCTCTTGAGAGCAGTGGTAGATTTTGGAAGCATAGGTGGTATTCCAACTAATGAACGATACAAAATGTAGTGAGAAAAGGAATTTGATACTAGGCTGCCCCCACAGATCCTTCTGAACCATTGTATCCAATTTTGTCATACCTTCAGGGAGAATAAGAAATTGGCTGAGTCCTAGTTCAGACTAAAGAAATAGACAAATGAGGTTACAGACTCCATATCAATTTGACCATATAGTAGAAACATGGATGAAATACTGTAACTAGAGCATTAATAGATACTGGGGAAGAGGCCTCCCTTATATATGGAAATCCTGATAAGTTTAAACATGGAACTTGGGGCAGCTAGGTGGTACAGTGGATAGAGTACCAGTGCAGGAGTCAGGAGCACCTGAATTCAAATCTCACCTTAGACACTTGACACTCACTAGCTGTGTGACCTTGGGAGAGTCACTTAACCCCAATTGCCTCATCCTGGGTCATCTCCCAAAATCCTGATGGATATCTGGTCACTGAATTCAGATGGCTCTGGAGGAGAAGTGAGGTTGGTGACCTGCACAGCCCTCCCTCATTCAAAACAAAGTCAAGTGCAAGTCATGCTGTCGTTTCTCTGATGACATGGCCTCCTTCGACAATGAAGGACAAACACACAAACATGGAACTTCTATCACCATCACAGCACTGAGAGGGGCTGAAATATCAGTCAGACAAATTCAACTAACAATGAAAATTGACCAATTAAATAAGGAAGAATATACCATGGTAATTGTACCCATTCCTGAATACATCATTGGAATAGATATACCGACAGGAATGACTAAATTTACCTGAGATGGGTTACTAATTATCAGTAAGAAAAATAGGAATTAATATAGTTTTAGTGGATAAAATAAAAATCAACCCAATCACTTTACCCGAACCTTCTGAAGTAACTACTTTAAAGCAGTATTGTATGCCAGGTGGGCAAGATGAAATTACCAATACTATAAAGGAATATGTTGAGACAGGGGTGTCAACCCCTACAATCACTTGATGGAATAATCCTATCTGGCCAGTACAAAAGTCAGATGAGACATGTAAGATGACAGTGGATGAGACACAATTGAATAAGGTGACTCCTCCCTTTTATGGTGCTGTTCCAGATACCATTACCTTAGTAGAAAGGATCCAAAAATATGGTGGGACTTGGTACATAGTTATTGATTTATCCAATGCTTTCTTTACTATCTCAATAGATTCTAAACAATGGGACCAATTTGCTTTCATTTGGCAGGGCCAACAATATGCTTTTACATGGTTGGCAAAAAGATATCTTCATAGTTCCACTATTTGTCATAGGATTGTGGTTGAACATTTGGATAAACTAGAGCAAACTGGTGAACAGTTTGCTGTATGTGACTTTATGATATAGGGAAAAATGTAAAAGAAGTGGAGAAGAGCTCAACTCTTTTAATTGAGTGTATGAAAAGTAAAGGAAGGGAAATTAACCCTGCAAAGATTCAAGGGCCTGCTCAAACCATAAAGCTTTGGGTTATACAATGGAATAATGGGCTATGAGAAATTATCCTGCAAGCCCAAAAAATGATTCAGGGGTATTTAGGAGAGGTTTATAATATCTAGAGTTTTGCAGGTGTTTTTCTGGGTCACATTCTTATAGGGACAAGTTATTAGTATGTCCAAATAGGTGTCAACACAAGTCCATATAAATTTGTATCCTTTATCTTGGAACAGAAATCCAATATAATTCATTTGCCAAATTTGAGCTGCTACTTTCACCCAACAATAAGAAAGAGGCACAGAAGTTTATAGGATTATTCGGATATTGATGACATAACATACTTCATCTAGGACACATTTTGAAACTGTCATATAAAATTACTAAGAAAAAACGTGAATTTGATCAGAGTCTTGAGCAAAGTAAAGCTTTCCAAGAAGCAAAGGTCACTATCCATTTGGCCCTGGATTTATGACCTATGCAAAGCGGCCTGGTGAAATTACAAGTAACTACAGGATGGATATGCAAACTGGAGTTTGTGGAAAAACAACAAAGTGGAAAGGTACCCTTAAGATTTTAGTCTAGGAAACTCCCTTCATATGGAATTCAATATACCTTGCGAAATGCAGTTGTTAGCTGCATAATGGGATTTGAGAGACTGAACAACTGACTTTGGGTAATGAGGTAATAATCAGTCCTGAAATACTAATTATAACATAGGGATTGAGTACCCCACTTTCTCACAGAATTGGACATGCACAAGATGGTAGCATAATTAACTGGAAGTAGTGTATTCAAAATAGATCTAAAACAGGCAAAAGTGGAGTTTCTGCTTACATGAATCTATAGCAAACATAGATAATGAGGGAAATGATACACTCTCTGAACCGAAACAATAGTTGGTACAGTCCTTGGTAAAATAGAATGAAGGGTATGATGGAATAACTGAAGAACAAAAGAGACGTACATGGTTTATTGATGGAATGGCAAAATATTTGGGTCAGAAAAGATATTGGAATCTGGTAGCCTATAATCCATGTATTAGGTGGACTTCTTGGAGCCACAAGTGAGAGTGGAAGATAATCATATACCTGAGAGGCCGTGTAGCTTCGGAAAGGGCTGAGGAACAGTTAATATGGTGTTTGATGCCCGACAAATGCAGGAGAAATACCAGAAGCAGAACAGAGGTCTGTGTACAACATTTGTGGATCCGACCAAGGCCATTGACACTGTTAGCCATGAAGGTTTATGGAAAATTATGTCAAATTTTGGTTGTCCAAAGAAGTTCATCAGCAGCATGTATCAGTTTCATGATGGTATGTTTGCCTACGTTCTGAATAGTGGACAATGCTCTTGCGCCTTCCCTGTCACCAATGGAGTGAAACATGGCTGTGTGATTGCTCCTATGCTTTTTAGCATGATGTTTTCAATCATGTTGTCAAATGCTTTTGATAAGGGGGAATGCAGCATCAACATCAACTACCGTACTGATGGTAAGTTCTTCAATTTGAGAAGACTGCAATTCAAGACAAAAGTGGAAAGAGCGCTGGTGCATGATTTTCTGTTTGCAGATGATTGCACACTCAATGCAGTCTCTGAAGCTGAGACACAACAGAGTATGGATCAATTCTCGGCTGCCTGTGCTAATTTTGGCCTAATAATTACCACCAAGAAAACACAGGTGCTCTATCAGCTGCTACCACACCATCCATACATGGAACCATCAGTTACAACAAATGGAGAAGCTTCATATGCTGTGGGTAAGTTCACTTACCTTGGTAGGGTACTTTCCAGTGATGTACACATTGACAATGAGGTTGATTCACACACTGCCAGAGCTAACTCAGTGTTTGGGAGGCTCCAAAGAAAAGTTTGGGAGAGAAGATTTATTAGACTGACTACCAAACTGAAGATCTACAGAGCCGTTGTGCTGACCTCATTGTTGTATGCCTGTGAAACATGAACAGTGCCATTTCAGGAAACTGAATTGCTTCTATCTGAACTGTCTTAGAAAGATTCTGAAGATCACCTGGAAGTATAAGGTACCAGACACTGAGGTCCTTGATTGAGCTAAAGTGCCAAGCATTCAAACTATCCTTCAAAGAGTGCAACTCCAATGGGTGAGCCACATTGTTAAAATCCAAAATATACTCTTGCCAAAAAGATTATTATATGGAGAACATGCTTGAGACAGTCATTCACATGGTTGTCAGAAGAAGTCATACAAAGATACTCTCAAGGTCTCTCTCAAGAACTTTGGATTTGGTTGTGTGACATGGGAGACACTGACGCAGAACCGCTGAGCTTGGCATGTCCACATCAGAAAATGTGCTGTGCTCTATGACAAAGCAGAATTGAAATAGTACAAAATACACACAGGATGTGCAAATTTGGAATAATCACCCCAAATGTTCACATGGATCATCTGTGCCCAATCTGTGGCTGAGCTTTCTGAGCTTGTATTGTTCTGATCAGCCACAAACATACCCATTGAAACTTTATTTTACCATGGTGATATCATTTTGGCCCTTTTCCAGAACCAAGAACAACAATCAAGGCAGACTTTGAAAAGTGCTGAGATAGGTGGAAGTAGTCAATATGCTGAACTTACAGCAGTACATCAAACTATCAAAACACAACAAGGAGGACAGTGTCATATATTCATTTATTCATGTGTGGTAGCTAATGAGTTAGCTACACGAATGCCAATGAGAGAAAAAGAAAATTAAGAAATTCATGGCAAATGATACTGGGGCAAAAAATTGTGAGAAGATATGTGGGACATCTCTTTGGTTACTAATTTGTCTGTTTTTCGTGTAGTTGCTCATGTGTCCCTTACCATGCCAAAATGTGACTACAATGTACATGCTGATCAAAGAGCAAAGGGTACTACTAAACATATTGTCTGTACTCTGACACCAACTGATAATCCAGTACAAACAAAATGGGTTCATCAAATGGCTAGCCAATTAGGGGTCCAGGTCACACACCAGTGTGCACAAGATTGAGGTATTATTAGTATCTCTCATTCCTTGTTAAAAAAAAAAAAGGAGCAGAAGAATGTTACATAACATCAACTGGAAAAGGAATGAACTATTTCCCAGGTAGTAACTGGAGAGATAGAAAGGGGAAAAAGAACCTGCCCAAATTTGGAAAATAAATTATATTGGATGCTTATCCCAAGATAAAGAATTCAAATTTACATGTACTTGTGTTGACACCTATTCAGGCATACCAGTGGCTTGTCCCTATGAGAACGCAACCCAGAAAAACACCTGTGAAACTATGTATATCGTGAGTCTATATTATGGAACTGCAATGCAGATTCAAAATGAGAATGGGTCACATTTCATAGGCAATGAAATTAAGAGATATTTTATATTACAGAATATTAGAATGAATATATCATATCCCATATTATTCATAAGTGTCTGAGTTAATGAAAGAATGAATGGATTATTGAAAAAACAGTTAAGGAAGTTAAGTTCTTTTTTTTAACTCATTATTTTATTTGTTTTCAGTGTCCTACAATCACTTCCATACAACTTAGATGTTTTGCCTCTCCTTCACCCACCTTCTCCCCATTTTCCCTCTCCATACTTGAGATGGTAAACAATTATATATAGGTTCTGCACATACATTCATATTAAATACATTTTCACCTTAGTCATGTTGCATAGAAGAATTAAAATGAATGGGAGAAATCATAAAGGAAACCAAAAAGTAATAGAAAATAAAATGATCTGCTGTATTCTGCGATCAAACTTCATAGTTCTTTGTCTAGATGCGGAAGACATTTTTCCCTCAGAGATAACTGGGAATTTTTTCAGTCCTTGCATTGCAATGAAGTTCTAATTCTACCAGAAAAAATCCTCACACACTGTGGTTGTTGTTGAGTACAAAGTTCTCCTGGTTCTGCTCCTTTCACTCAGCATCAGTTCATATAAGCCTTTGCAGGCCTCTCTCAAGTCTTCCTGTTCATCATTTCTTATAGCACAATGGTACATCCACATACCACAATTTATTCAGCCACTCCCCAATTGATGAGCATTCCCTCAATTTCCAGTTTTTTGTCACCACAAAGAGTGCTGCTATAAATACATGTGGGAGCATTTCTCATTTTTATGATTTCTTGGGGATACAGTCCTAGAAGCAGTATCGCTGGGTCAAAGGGTATGTACTTTTTGTGGCCCTTTGGGCATAGTTCCAAATTGCCCTCCAGAATGCTTGGATCTGTTCACAGGTCCACCAGCAATGAATTAGCGTTCCCACTCTCCCACATGTTCTCCAACATTTGTCATCATCCTGTTTTGTCTTAATAGCCAATCTGATAAGTGTGATGTAGCATCTTTATTTGCCTCCAAATTTTTTTCTGAATTACAAGTTTTTGTTGTTCCTCTTTCAAAACAAATAAAGTATATTGTGTCCTCTGTTATTTTTGTTTAATTTACTTTGTCTTCTCTATTCCTACTAACTCTCTTCTCCATGCCTTTTAGTCCTTCTTCCCTCCCATTTGTTACTCTTTTCTATAGTTCTTGCGTTTGACTTAACTTACTAATTCATTTTCACTTTCCCCCCTTTTTTCTCTTCAGTAATTATTTTCCCTTTCTCTGTGTGCTTTGTTTCATTGAATTAATAATTATTTACCTCTTCTTTAGTCTGTAACTTGATGTAATTAATGTTTATAAGGTGCCTGTTTGGACTTCTTTTTCTAAACTAAGTTATTGTTACATTGAGCTTAGCCTTGCTCCTGCTTTTCTGTTGTGTCTCTTAGAAACATCAGTTTCTACAGGCAAGTAGAGAAGATAGAAGCATTATCTCATGTATCCTTTTTTATGTAGTTTATTTCTACTCTTTGACAACTCCATGAACATTTTCTTTATTTGTTTGACTAAAAATCTTTCAAGCATCATACCTTCTTACTTTACTACATGTCAGTTATATCTAGGTGGTTGGGTTCCTTTTCATCTGAGACAAGTTGCAGTTCATGAAGTCACAAAAGTATCTCAGAGGTAGTGGTGATTCGATGCTCCAAATCCATGAAGAATATTTGCATTTTAAGGTTCCCTTCTTCCATTATTGAAAATATTTCTCCTAGTATGGGAGTCATCTTCATAGGAACACTGTCAAACCATTGAAATCATTTCTTTCTTCCTTGTTCAGCCTTTACTTTGACACCTCACCATTTGTCCCACAAATTCAATTCTTTAGAAGGAAATTATTTTCCCTTTATCTTTTTAATCAGTGACTTGAGTAGGTTAAATCAAACATCCCCTTTTATCTTCTTCCTTTATTCTCTCATTTTATATGCTTTCCCAATATGTAGCTTAGTCCCCTTCTCCAAACAACCATTAATTCAATAAAAAATAGAATTATTAGTTATGATCCATGGCATTTCATGCTTATTCCTCCACTATAACTTCACGTAGAGTTCTGTTTCTTGATGTTACTTATTTGTGTGCTTTTAGAGAAAATCCTCTTAATAGTTTTGTCATAGTCATTATTTTGATAATTATTTTGATATAGTTGTTGTTTCTCTTTCTAGTATTTTAACCTTTTAGGGGGAATATTTATTTTGTTACTTTACTTTCCTTAGTTGCTGTATTTCTTTGTTTTCTTTTTTTTCTTTTGTATGTGGTGTTTGAAAAGAAAATAATTTAATGTCTATATTTTTCTCCTTTTAAATATCAATATTCTTTCATTAATGATTAAGCTCAAGTTTGCAGTGTGTTTCACCTTGGGTTGCTTTTTGAGCTTCTTTACTCTGAAACACATTATACTCTTCCTTTGCACAGTGTCTTGTTAGTCAGGAAAACATTGTATTGCTTTAGTTTTCACCTCTTTTTATTTGTCTTCTTCTTGTTTGCTTCAGAACTTTTCATTTGTGATCTCAACTATTAAATGTTACTGCTACATGTTTTGTTGTATATAGCAAAGGATTCTTAATTTTCTCTAGACAATCTATAAATTATTTCAATTGGCATTTTATTTTCTGTGTACAGAATTTGTGGGCAGTTTTCTTGTTTTTTTTTTTTTCATTTTGGTATTTAGGTATTTTCAGTTGGGTTGGTCATGGAGACATCTAATATTTCATCTTTTTTGCTGCATCCTGACTTGAAGATCAACAATACTTAGCTATTATTTATTTAGATCACATTTTTAATGTTAATGTTTTTTTTCTTCCAGTTTATCCTTGAATGCTTGATATTTGCATTATCACTCAGTTGTTTTCTCTTGTATTTCTTTGGTTGAGATGACAAAGTGTTGCTTTTTCTGCCAGTTATATTTGCTGCACAAGTCATGAATTCTGCTTTCAAAAGTCTTTTTTCTCTCCTGAACAATAGTTCAAGAGAGAAATTTTGAAAGCAGAATTTGTGGGAGCATCCTGCTGTGGGTCTGTGATCTCTTGGAAACCCACAGAGTCTTCTGTCTCATTAGATGTTGATTCATTTTCTTTTGTCTTGCAATATTTATTTAGACATGTTTGAGTCATTTATGTGTTTTGGAATCCATCTTCGTTTCTGTAACTGATACCTTCCATATGCATTCATCTGCTTGTGCTCAAGGTTAATTAGTTTCCGTATCCTGATATATTTAATAATATATTTTCCCCCTTAATATTTCACAATTTTTCATTTTCTCACTGCCTCCCCTTTGCTGTCGGATTCCTTGAGGACTACTACTCAAAGTTTTCTCAGCTTCCTCCCATGCTGAGGAATTGATGTTCTGCTAATTTTAGTTTCTATCTCAAGTGATTTTAAAGGGTATACCTCATATAGATGCCAATAACCTTTTCTTCAGGGAAGATGAAATCCTGAATGTGCTGGTGCCCTGTCACCTTATTTCTTAGTTTTCTAACTAACGATTGCTAAATTCCAGCATACTGCTTTCCCAGAAAGACCATATTTCTCCTTTCTCCTACTTTCATTTCTTTCCCACAGGGTAGTAGAGAGGTAGTACAGCACTGGATTATGTGTTGATTGCCAATGATGGGGTGAGGGCAAGGACAGTATATATGTTGAAAAGGTCTTTAAAAGTATCATGTAAATTGGTAAATGATCCTAGAGCCCAAGCTCATTCATGAATCCTTTTTGATAAGCCTTCCAAAGTATAGGGACTGGTAGGGGAGATAAACATGGTAGGTTAGGGATGAGTGTTGTCTGTGATTAATTCTTCAAATTATTACTCATTAAGATTATTGATGTCATAGTTTGTGAGACAGCTGCATTTCTCTTTAGCTCTTATGAATAATATTTATTTTGAAGTGGTTTGAAAGATAGTAAGGTCTGAAAACATCTAATCCTTCATTTTATTGATCATGTCGACCACAGATAGCTACATTTTATGTAGGCATGAATAATGAGACCTTAAACTGTCACTCAATATAGTCATTCATGCATTTTAAAAATAAAAAGTAATTATCTATTTAACAGTAATCTGAAACTGTTTACTTCATTTTGAACTTACATGCTAGAAATATTTTTCAAAAATGTCATGTGAAAACTGAAAACTACTAAATAGTATTGCTTTTTTTATCAACAGTGAAACATTGATATGCTTTCTCCTTCCTCCCTTTTTACTTCTCAATGATCATTACACTCAGTTTCCTTAGATGAATGTGCATTTAACTACCATATTGTATTAACTTGTTTTTCATTGAGTAGTGCTGTGGCCAGCTCAGTCCAGCAGGTCCCCGGCAGTTACCAGGCTCACAGAGCGAGGTTGAAAAGACAGGCGGGACACAGCAGTCTGAACAAACTGAGTTTATTCTAGACATACTGAGTCAACAAATCAGGGATTCGGGGTGCTTAAATACTAAAAAAACCCAAAAACTTAGGGGTAGTCATTGAAACATGAGAACAGAACAGATCTTGATAACTAAAAAGGGAGACCTCAAGGCCTCTTTATTGAACTTCTTTATTGGAACTTCAGCACTCGAAATCAAAGACAGGACATCTACCTGAGAACAATACATCACTTAACTTCTCAAGTCAGCTATTATTCTCCATTGGAGGAGGGTAACTCTTGCTTAGGGGCTCTTTCAAACCCCTCAAGGTTCTCTACAGAGTAGCAAAAATCCTTAAGCAACATTAAATCTGCCTAGTAAAGAATTAAGTGACATGGCTTATGTAGCTCTTTTTAGTCTTTTTTTCTTCCCTCTGAACTGATAATTGTTTTGAATGACATTAATATGCCCAGACTGATTCCAATTATTTAATTCAAGGATTTTATCTGTGCCTGGAAGATAATATAATGTAGTTTTTAATAGGATAAAGCTCATGTTATTGTTCTAGATTCAAAAATACTACTGTAGAAGCTTTCTTGGTGAACAGGTATGTTCTTCCATCCTTTTGGGTGAGGAAGAACAATGTTTAACATCAGAGACCTCCAAAATAAATATGTAATTGTCTCAGGCCATGGAAAAGTTCAAAAAGGATTTTGAATATCAAGTAAGAGAGGTGGAAGAAAAATTGGGAAGAGAAATAAGAGTGATGCTAACACTCTTAACAGTTTGCTAAAGGAGACCCAAAAAATTGCTGAAGAAAATAACACCTTTAAAATAAGCTAATTCCAATGGTAAAAGAGATCCAAAAAGCAATTGAGAGGAAGATTGCTTTAAAAAACACAATTAGCCAAATTGAAAAGGAGATACAAAAGCTCCATGAAGAAAATTGTTCTCTAAAAATGAGAGTGAAGCAGATGGAAGCTAATTAATTTATGAGAAACCAAGAAATTACAAAATAAAACCAAAAGAATGAAAAAAATGGAAGATAATGTAAAATACCTCATTGGAAAAGCAACTGATTCAAGAGAGACAATTCAAAAATTACGGAACTACCTGAAAACCATCATCAGAAAGAAGAGCCTAGACACACTTTGTCATGAAATTATAAAGGAAAACTGCTCTGATATTCTAGAATTAGAGGGCAAAATAAATATTGAAAGAATCCCTTGATCACCTCCTGAAAGAGACCCAAAAAGAGAAACTGTTAGGAGTATTGTAGCCAAATTTCAGAGCTCCCAGGTCAAGGAGAAAATATTGCAAGCAACTAGAAAGAAACGATTTAAGTGTTGTGAAAATACAATCCAGATAACACAGAATCTGACAGCTTTTGCATTAAGGAATCAAAGGGCTTGAAATAGGATATTCCAGAAGTTAAAGGACCTGGGATTAAAACCAAGAATCACTACCTAGCCAAACTGAGCATGTTACTTCAGGGGAAAAATTGGTCATTCAATGATATAGAGGATGTTCAGGCATTCTTGATGAAAATACCAGTACTAAATAGAAAATTTGACTTTCAAACACAAGAATCAGGAGAAGTATGAAAAGGTAAACAGGAAAGAGAAATCATAAAGGAATTTCTAAAGTTGAACTGTTTACATTCCTACATGGAAAGATAATATTTGTAACTCTTGAGACTTTTCTCAGTATTTAGGTAGTTGGAGGGATTACATAAATACACACACATGCACACACATACATGCACACATAGAGAGTACAGGGTGAGTTGAATAAGAAGGGATGAT
Source organism: Lagorchestes hirsutus (assembly GCA_028533205.1). Classification (NCBI taxonomy): domain Eukaryota; kingdom Metazoa; phylum Chordata; class Mammalia; order Diprotodontia; family Macropodidae; genus Lagorchestes; species Lagorchestes hirsutus. Next base: position 103,526,422 of record CM052677.1, read on the forward strand.
ATCCAAAAAAATAAAATTAGGGGTTGAGAAAGAAATATGTTGAGAGTAGAAAGGGACAAATGGAATGGGGCAAATTATCACTCATAAAAGAGACAAGAAAAAGCAATTTCAGTGAAGGACAAAAGGGAGGGGGTGAGAGAGAAGAAATGAAGCTTACTCTTTTCATATTTAGCTTAAGGAGAGAATAACATGCTAACTCAACTTGGCATGAAAATCTATCTTACATTACATGAAAGTGGGGGAGGGGGGACAAATGGGGTGAGAAGGATAATAGAATGGAGGACAAATGGGAGAAGGGAGTAATTAGAAGGAAACACTTTTGGGTTGTGATAGAAGGAAGGGCATATTGAGGAAAAGGGTAATCAGAATGCAAGGTGTTATGAGGTGGGGAGAGGGGAGAAATGGAGAGAAAATTTGGAACTCAAAATTTTGTGGAAATGAATGTTGAAAACTAAAAATAAATAGATATTAAAAAATAAAATGACCATATTAGATCAAAAAAATGAAAAAAAAGGATCTATTTTTTTAACAGTGATTGGTGGAATCTCCTTTCTACAATGGGAAAACTGATTTGATAATTCAAATATGAATAGAATAGAGAAGGAATAAAAGGTATCAGCGATATCAATTAGAAAATTGTTATAGTAGACATGGCAAGTGATGATGATGATGTAAATTAGACTGGTTTCACTGTAAGTAGAGAGGATGAAAAGAAATAAAAAGACAATATGCTAAAAGAATTGACATGATTTGTTAACTGATTGAGAGAAAATTCATATGCACTTTTCTACTAAATTTGTCCTATAAATTAATGCAATTTTTCTTTTTTGGGGAAAAAATAAAGATTATTTTGATGCTGAAAAAATAATGAAAATTAACTCTTTATAATGACATATTTTCCATGTCACTAAATCTTAGAGTTCAGGGTTTTTTTTTCCTTGGGAATCATAATGGTGTGATATAAATGTTGACTATTTTCAAAAGTAGAAAAATTGAAAATTTTATGATTTATGTTGTTAGCTACATGGGCAAAACATGAACAATGAGTTACCATAGGGACAGAATTCCAATCCTTTGTAGAGTTCAGAAAAGCATTTTTTATACAAATTCTAACTAGATGCATCTGAAAACATTATGCATTGATATAACTCTTTATAGGAATTATGGATATTTAAAACATAATAGAATTTTAGTTGTTCTTAAACTCCACAAATATTTGTAAATAGCAAGAAGTTAAGGACTTAAAAGACTTATTAGTGCCATTTCGGCTACTTTTCAAATTCAATATTCTGAAGTCCCTCATCTAACACTCTTTATAGCTCTTTCTTTTGTCATTTCTCAGAAATTCATTCTCAATCAGGTATAACAAAAAACAATTTAGAATACACATGTGTTTATATATGCATATGTGCATAGATATATAAGTATGTCTATATAGAAATAAAGACATACACACATATAGGTTATGTGCATGATGTTTAATAATATATTTTGTATTCTCACAATTCACTTTTAATATAATGATGAATAATATTTTAATATTCAGGTGACTTTATTGGTGCTATTTGAAGCCTTCAATAAATCACTGATTTTAAACAGCCTCATTATCCTCCTATAAATAATAGCTCATAAAACTCAAAAATTAGGTTCAGTGCTACATATAATATATGAGACTATGTGTGAGTTTTCTGAGACAATAGAAAGGAGAACTATAAGGTTTTGAAAAATAAATTTGACCACTAAGTCTTATTAAAAAGAAGACCTATTGTAGTTGGGTATGGATTTTGTAAGACAGGCACAGCTGTAGATAAATTCCTGCAATATCATTCCCCCAAAGAAATGTTCACATCTCTGTATTTAAAAGTCATCTATTGTGTATTATAGGTTGTATTTAGTTCAATCAATAGTTATTGAAGGAGATTGACATGATTGAATAGAAAAAAAATCCAGAAGAATCATATCCGTCCTAACTCCTTCACTGAGCATTAAAAAACAAAACAGTGAACAAGCCAATCAATTTTTCAAGCCCACTAAAAATAAGGAAAAAAGCCAAAAGAGAAGTATGAAAAAGGAAATAGCTAGAATCTTCTGGAGTAGAGAAAGGTTGTTAACTGTATTTATATACCTCATGAGACCTTAGGGCAAGCTCACCTAATCTCATCTGAACATGCTGAATTAGGTCTGATGTATGACCTCATTAGTACCTCTCTAAGGGGTATGTGGTAATTGCAATTATTTATACACATACGTAAATACGCATATACATACATAACACATGGTTTGTTGCCCTTCTTTCTCGAAGAGGACCAAAATGACATCATTATAAAGTGAATTTCAATATGCATGACTGTGACTGATCAGACCAATAGGAGCTCAGAATGCTGAACCACAGTCTTTTGATTTGTGTATAAATCGGATTTAAGTGAGGCAGAGTTGCATGAATTCGTTAGACTCACTCTCTCCTCTGGAGTCATCATAGTCCAGTGGCAAGACAGAGTCAAGATGGCTGGCAATGGCTCAGCATGCAGTGGAATGACCTTGGCATCTTCAGTGTCTGACTAAGCTCTAAATGCTCCACAACACCTGCTTCATCTGTCTTCATGGCCATTGGAACAAATTATTCATATCTGCCCATTCCTTCAGAGGAAGTCTTCATATGCTTGTGGTAGACATCCTCTAACTCATCAATGGGTCTGAGAACCCTTTGTTACTCTCAACCTGATTTGAACTGTCTACCAATACGATTTACCACAATATGGCCGCTGAGCATGCTTCAGCTTCTTTGAGCCAAACAGAGTTTGGTGGAACAGGTGGACACCAAAGGTGGAAAGAGCCCTGATAAAGGCTTAGCAGTCATCACATCAAAGGTACTGGTCCTGCCTAAACTCACCCATACATATATACAAGAATATGTGCAAATACAAACTTATGTGATGCATATTCAACACATAACTATGTGTATATTTATGCATTTGTGTCATATATGCAAATGTGCATATTTGATATTCCAGGTGTAATTGGTATTATTAAGATTCTACATAATTATTTTTAGTCTCGACATTTAACGAAGCAATATATTACATTTTTATTTGAAGTGCTTGCCAATTTTTGAGACATAAGTGCCCAAGTTAAAAATTTTACAATTGGTTCTCACAAGTTTATTCTGGTACAAATGTCTTAAGCACCATCTATAACCTACAGTTTCCTTTCCTGGTTGAATGAGTAAATGGGAAGAGCAAATAAAGTCCTAAGGCATTTTCTCATCCCACTATCATCCTAGATTGTCTTGAATTACAAAAGTCCAGAAGTATGAGCTACCATCAGTTAGAGAGTGGAACTGGAGAGATCGAGTTTTCTTTCTCAAAGATCAAGCCTTAAACCCAATTCACTGTGAATCTCATGAATTGGACAACAATAGAGACCCCAAAAGGAAAACTCTGAGGAATAACATAGTCAAATTCCATAATTATCAGTTCAAGGAAAAAAAAATACTACAAGCAGTCAGAAGGAGATAATTTAAATATTTTGACAAAACAGTGACGATTATGCAAGACCTAGCAGCTTTGGCTTTAGAGGATCACAGGGCCTGGAATATGACATTCTGCAAGTGCAGTCTGTCAGGAGATGAGATGGACATTCCATGACATTGGAAACTTTCAATAATTCCTGATTTAAAAATAAGCATATTTTGAAATATAAAACTCAAGCAAAGCAAAAAAGGGGGAAAAAAGGTTTTATGCAACAAGGTTAAGCTGTTTAGATCCCTATATAAGAAGATGACACTTGTAACTCTGGAGAACTGTGTCTTTATTATGGCATTTAGAAGGGATATGTGTACACATAAAAGATGTGGGAATAAGCTAAATCTGATGTGATATAAAAATAATTAATCAAGAGTTAAAAAGAAAAAGGATTGTATTGGGAGAAGAGGAAAGAAGGAAGGGGAATAAATTATACCAAAAAACATATTATAGTAGAGGGAAAGAAGGGAGGGGTGAGCATTGTTTGAAACTTACACTCATCTGATGACTCAGTGAGTGAATAAAATACACACTCAGTTGGTTATAGAAAACATATTGGCTGGAGGAGCCCAGATGGCAGACTAGAAAGATACACAGACACTTAGCTCTTACCCCATAGCCCATAAAACACCTGTAAAGAACTCTCAACAAATTCTATAGCAGCAGAAGCCACAGAACAACGGAGTGGAGGAGATTTCTGTTCCAGACAGACCTGAAAAACCAATGGGAAAGGTCTGTTGTGCACTGGACCCAGAGCTGAGCCCAACCCTGCCTTGGCCAAGCAGCACCAAGAGGAGCAGGTCAGAGTAGGCTTCAGGAACAGAATCTCCAGCAGCATTGCAGGTCCCTCAACCCACAGGCACCAAAGGTCAGTGAGACGGTCTTTTTGGCTGGCTGAGAGGTGAGCAGGGTGTTCCCATAACTCAGGCCCCCTCGGGAGGCAGCAGTGCAGGCAGCAGTGGACAAGGGCTCCCAAAGCAGGCAGGAACCCACAGCCATTATTAAACGTCTCCTCATAAACCACCTTAGGGAACTAAGCCCCGTGTGGTGGCCCTGCCCCAACGTGAGCAGCTGAACTTAATCTCATGATGAATAGCAGCCCCACCCCTGCCAAAGCCCTTAAGACTTGAGAGCAGCATTTGAATCTCAGCCCCCCAAGCACTGGCTGGACAGAACTGGAGTCAAGGTGGTTGCGGAGAGGAAACTCAGAAGTCAAGTAACTGACTGGGAAAATGCGAAGAAAAGGGAAAAAAAAATAAGACCATAGAAGGCTACTTTCTAGGGGAGCAGGTGTCTCCCCCCATCCTTTTGGATGAGGAAGAACAAGTCAAACTGTCAGAGGAAGTCAAGGCCCCTACCTCCAAAGGGGACTTAAACTTGGCTCAGGCAACAGAAGACCATAAAAAACAAGTTAGCAGATTACTAAAGGAAAACCAAAAAAATGCTGAAGAAAATAACAGCTTTAAAAAGAGCTTAACTCAATTGGAAAAATAGGTCCAAAAAGCCAATGAGGAGAAGGAGGTTTTAAAAAACAGAATTAGCCAAATGGGGGAGAAGGTTCAAAAGCTCACTGAACAAAATAATTCATTGAAAGAGAATTGAGTCCAGGGAAGCGAATGACTATGATTTAAACCAAGAAGTTAGTAAACAAAACCAAAAATTAAAAAAAAATAGAAGATAAGGTGAAAGAACTCATTGGAAAAACAACTGACCTGGAAAATAGATCCAGGAGAAATAATTTAAAAATTATTGGACTACCTGAAAGCCATGATCAAAAAAAGAACCTGGACATTATCTTCCATGAAATTATCAAGGAAAACTGCCCTGATGGTCTAGAATCAGAGGGCAAAGTAAATATTGAAAGAATTCACTGATCACTACCTGAAAGAAACCTGAACAGAGAAACTCCTAGGAATATTGTGGCCATATTTCAGAGCTCCCATATCAAGGAGAAAATACTGCAAGCAGCTAGAAAGAGACAATTTAAGTACCATGGAAATACAATCAGGATAACACAGGATCTGGTAGCTTCAACATTAAGCTATCAAAGGGCTTGGAATGGGATATTTCAGAAGTCAAAGGAACTGGGACTGAAACCAAGAATCACCTACCCAGCAAATCTGAATATAATGCTTCAAGGGAAAAAAATGGTCATTCAGTGACATAGACAACTTTGAAGATTTCATGTTGAGGAAAAGATCAGATCTGTATTTAAAAATTTGACTTCCCAAGACAATAATCAAGAGAAGCATGAAAAGATGAACAGAAAAGAAAAATCATAAAAGATTCTCTAAAGCTCAACTGTTTACATTACTACATGGAGAGAAAATATTTTTAATTCTTGAATCTTTTCTCAGTGTTTGGGTAGTTGGAGAGATTATACATACACACACACACACACACACGCATACACATAGATAGATACAGAGTAGAGGGTGTGTTATATCAGAAGAGATGATATCCACATACAAACAAAACAGAATAAAATAAAATAAAAATTAAGGGGTGAAGGAGGAAAATTCCAGGAATAGAAAGGGAGTAATGGAATGGGGGAGGCTATAACTCATAAAAGAGATAAGAAAAGTCTTATTCAGTGGAGGAGATAATGGAGAAGGGGAGGGGGAGGGGAAATAAAGCTACTCTCCCCATGTTTGGCTGAAGGAGGGAATAACATGCTTACTAAATTTGATATGAAAATTTATATACACCACAGGAAAGTAGGAGAGGAGACAACAAGTGGAGCGAGGGGAACGTTAGAAGGGAGGGCAAATGGGAGAAGGGAGTCACTAGAAATTAACACAAGAAGGGACAAGGTTAGTTGTGTGGGGGAAAATAAGGGGAAAAGTGTAGGTCAGAGGGCAATATAAGTAGTATTACCCAACATGATTACTACGGAAGACTTTTGCAAAATAACACATATATAGTCTGTATTGAATTGCTTCCCTTCTCAGTGGGGCTGGGGAGGGAGCAGGGGAGGAAGAGAAGTTGGAATTCAAAGTATTAAAAATGAATGATGAGAATTTTTATTGCATATAATTGGGAAATAAGAACTACAGGGATCAGGGTATGGAAAATCATCTTGTCCTGCAGGAAAAGAAAGAAGATGGGGATAGGAGAGGGGTGGGATGTGATGGAGGGGAGGGTACATTGAGGAAAGGAGTAATCAGAATGTAAGGTTTTAGGAAACGGGGGGAGGGAAGTGAGGGGGAGAAAATTGGACATGTTACAAAGTGAGGTAAAAGCAATTAGTATTAAAACAATAGACTGAATTAATTACTGAGAATAAATCAATGACATCTTTAGTTTGGAGAAAAGAATTTCAGTCTAAATTTCCTAGAGGAAGGTAACCTTGGGTAAAATTTGGCATTGATGGAAAAGTCAAGGTTTTAATGGTAAATTTGATTTTATGATTGCCATTTAATCAGGAACTAGAACATGTATAGAAAGATATGTAAGCCACTTAAGACTTGCCTCAAAAGATGTTCCTTAGCCAAAGTGAAACTGTAATCATATTTGAAATTCCTGGTATGGGTAGCAAGAAAGGTGATCTGAGCTTACAATCCATAATGCCAGTAAGCTGATGAGATGCTAGTATGAACTGCATAGGTGATCTCAAGGGAAAGGTGGGAGAGTGGCTGTTCAGTATGGGCTGAGGTGAGATTCTTCTGTTTCAATTTCCCCACTGACACCTGGCATACTTTAAGCCTGACTGAATGCAAGTGGATAGTCTAATCCTGCCTGGGGCTGACGTGAAGTTAGGGAGATATTGTATCCCTGCAATGTCCTTACTATTGGTGGCAATTTCCTATAGTCAAAAGGTTTGTAAGCTTAATACCAGATCTATTCAATTATAGATATGGGTAGGGGAACATCTGAGGTTGTTTAAAATTAAGCTATTAGGCATAGGACTTTAGACCAACAGCACTAACTTAGGGTCTTTTAATTCTTGGTAATACTGTGGAGACAATTAGGTCAAGAGCTTGTGAAGTTAGCAACACAAAATGTCTCAGTTGGTAAATGTTTAAAAAAAAAATCTTTTAGTCCTAGTTCCTTTGACTTCTGGAATATCCTATTCCATGCCCTTTGATCCCTTAATGTAGAAGCTGCTAGATCTTGTGTTATCCTGAGTGTATTTCCACAATACTTGAATTGTTTCTTTCTATCCACTTGCAGTATTTTTTCCTTGACCTGGGAACTCTGAAATTTTGCCACAATGTTCCTAGGAGTTTCTCTTCTTGGATCTGTTTCAGGCAGTGATCTGTGGATTCCTTGAATACTTATTTTGCCCTCTGGTTCTAGAATCTCAGGGCAGTTTTCCTTGATAATTTCATTGAAGATGATGTCTAGGTTCTTTTTTTGTTCATGGCTTTCAGGTACGCCAATAATTTTTAAATTGTCTCTCCTGGATCTCTTTTCCAGGTCAGTTGTTTTTCCAATGAGATATTTCACATTATCTTCCATTTTGTCATTCTTTTGGTTTTGTTTTGTGATTTCTTGGTTTCTCATAAAGT
>CM052677.1:103534553-103594109 GCA_028533205.1 Lagorchestes hirsutus
TTTTGAAAGAACTATTTTCTTCAGTGAGCTTTTGAATCTCCTTTTCCATTTGGCTAATTCTGCTTTTGAAAGCATTCTTCTCCTCATTGGCTTTTTGAACCTCTTTTGCCAATTGAGTTAGCCTATTTTTTAAGGTGTTATTTTCTTCAGCATTTCTTGGGTATCCTTTAGCAGGGTGTTTAATTGTTTTCATGCTTTGCTTGAATGTCTCTCATTTGTCTTCCCAGTTTTTCCACCACCTCTCTAACTTGATTTTCAAAATCCTTTTTGAGCTCTTCCATGGCCTGAGCCCATGGTATATTTATTTTGGATGTGTGGGATACAGAAACCTTGAGTTCTGTGTCTTTCCCTGATGGTAAGCATTGTTCTTCCTCATCAGAAAGGAAGGGAGGAAATACATGTTCACCAAGAAAGTAGCCTTCTATAGTCTTATTTTTTTTCCCTTTTCTGGGCATTTTCCCAGCCAGTGACTTGACTTCTGAATATTCTCTTCACACCCACTTTGCCTCCAGATCCGCCCAGCCAGTGCTTGTGGTCTGAGATTCAAATGCTGCTTCCCAGCCTCAGGGCTTTGATGGGAGTGGGGCTGCTATTCAGTGTGAGATCAAGTTCAGGTGCTCAGTTGGGGGCAGGGCTGCCTCACGGGCTCAGTTCCCTCAGGGGGTTTATGCAGAGACCTTTAACAATGGATCTGGGCTCCTGCTTGCTTTGGGAGCCCTGGTCTGCTCCTGCCTCTTCTGCTGCCTCACGAGGGGGCCTGCATTATGGGGGCACCCCACTCCCCTCTCGACCCACCAAAGAGACCCTTTCACCAACCCTTGTCACCTGTGGGTGGAGGGACCTGCGTGGCCACTGGAGATTCTGTCCCTGAAGCCTGCTCGGATCCGCCCCTCTCAGTGCCACATGGCCACGGCAGAGCTGGGCTCTGCTCTGGGGTCCACAGCATGAAGGACCTTTTGCCAGAGGTTTTCAGGCTCTCTGGAACAGAAATCTCGTCCACTCTGTTGTTCTGTGGCTTCTGCTGCTCCAGAATTTGTTGGGAGTTCTTTTTTACAGATATTTTATGGGCTGTGGGTTCAAGGCTAGCGTATGTGTGTCTTTCTACTCCGCCATCTTGGCTCTGCCCCCCCCCCAGAAAATCTTTTGTGGTCCATATTGTAAATGCTTTAAAAAGATGCATCACGTAACCAAAAGTTTGAATTGCTTTATCTGTTATAAACTGTGTTAAAAAAGAAAGAAAGAAAGAAAGAAAGAAAACATATCATATTCTATAGGGAAATAGGAGGTGAAAAGGAAAATAAAAATGAGGGGGTGGATAGAAGGCAGGGAAGAAGTGAGAAGAGAAGAGAAATATATAGGAGAAAGGAAAAAGAAAAGGGAGGGGAGTTGATTAAAGGAAGGGAAGTTTTTTTTCAATTATTTCTGCTATTATTTTTAATCAATTTATTTGTTTTCCATTTTCTACAGTCGTTTCTGAAAGTCTTGGATTTTATTCCCCTCCCTCACTCCTCCCTCCCAAGAGGGCATGCAATCTTATTAACTACATTTTCACATTAGTCATATTGCATGGAAGAATCAAAACCAATGAGAGAAACCATGAGAAAAAAAATAAAACAAAACATAACCAAGAAGAAAGTAATCTGCTTCATTCTGTGTTCTGATTCCATAGCTGTTTCTCTGGATGTGGATGGCATTTTGTCTCAAGAGTCCTTTCATAATGTTTTAGATCTTTGCATTTCTGTGAAGTGCTAAGTTGACCAGAAACAGAACTTGCACACTGTAGCTGACACTGTGTACAATGTTCTCCTGGTTCTACTCATTTCACTCAACATCACTTCATATAAGTCCTTCCTCGCCCCTCTAAGTCCTCCTGTAAATCATTTCTTGTAGTGCAATAATATTTCATTGCATTCATATACCACAACTTGTTCAACCATTCCCCAATGGATGGAAATCCCCTAAATTTCCAGTTCTTGGCCTCCACAAAGAGAGGTGCTAAAGATATTTTTTTACATGTGGGACCTTTACCGATTTTTATGATGTCTTTGGGATAAGGGTATGAATATTTTTTGTAGCCCTTTGGGCACATCTCGAAATTACACAAAAGAGAAGGAAGATTAAGAGAGATGGTGGCCAGAAGCAAAATATTGTTGAGGAAGAAAAGGGTAAAAGGACAGAAAAAAGTATAAATGGGAGGAAGCAGGATATGGAGAAAGACAGCAATCATAACTGTGAATGTGAATGGGATGAACATAAAATGGAAGCAGATAGTAGAGTGTATCAAAAACCAGTATCATACAATATGTTTTCTACATGACACATTTGAAGCAGAGGCACACACACAATGTAAAGGTAAAAGGCTGGAGCAGTATATATTATACATCAGCTGAATTTTTAAAAAAAGCGGGGATAGAAATCCTGATCTCAAAGTAAAAGCAAAAATAGATCTAACTGAAAAAAGATAAAGAAGGAAACTATATCCCTTAAAAAATTATTTTACAGAGATAGAAAAACTAATTATAATAAAATTCACCTGGAAGAACAAAAGGTCCAGAATATCAAGGGAATTAAAGAAAATAGACACAATGGAAGAGGTCTAAGTATGATTCACCTAAAAATGTATTATAAAGCAGCAGTCATCAAAATTGTTTGGTACTGGCTATGAAATAAAGTGGTAGATCACAAGGCATAGTAATCAATGACTATAGTTATCTAATATTTGATAAACCAAAAATCTCCATTATGAAGTGCCAAATGGATAATTTTGATTACATTAAATTGAAAAGTTTTGTGCAAACAAACTCAACATAAATAAGATTAGGAGGGAAGCAGAGAACTGGGAAAGAATTTTTGCTCCTAGTGTCTGTGATAAAGGCCTCATTTCTAAAATATACATAGAGAACTGAGTCAAATGTGCAACAATACAAGTAATTCTCCTATTGATAAGTGGTCAAAGGATATGAGCAGGCAGGTTTCAGAGGCAGAAATTCAAATTATCTATGTTATATGAAAAAATTCCTCTAAATCGCTATTGATTAAAGAGACGTAAATCCAAACAGCTCTTAGGTATCACATCACACATATCAGTTTGGCTAACATGACAAAAGGGGAAAATGATAAATGTTGGAGAAGATGTGGGAGAGTTGGAAAACTAATTCATCCTTGCTGGAGCTGTGAGTTGATCCAACCATTCTGGAGGACGATTTGGAACTATGTCCAAAGGGCTACAAAAATGTACATAACCTTTGACCCAGCAATGTGGCTTCTAGGATTGTACTCCAAAAAAATCCTAAAAATGGGAAAGGGTCCCCCTGTATAAAAATATTTATAGCGGTTTTCTTTGTGGTGGCTAAGAACTGAAAATTGAGGGAATATCAATCGATTGGGGAATTGCTGAACAATTGTGGTATATGAATGTAATGGAATCCTATTGTACTATAAGAAATGATGGACAGGAAGACTCCAGAGAGGCCTGAAAGGACTTATATGAACTGATGCTGAGTGAAAGAAGCAGAACCAGGAGATCATTGTACACAGTAGCAACCACAGTGTGTGAGAAATTTTTCTGGTAGACTTAGCCTTTCACAGCAATGCAAGAAACTAAAACATCCCCAAAGGACTTGAGGCAAAATGCCATCCATGTGCAGAGAAAGAACTATGAAACTGGAAAGCAGAATGAAGCAGAATATTTTATCCTGTGTTTCATTTTGTTTACTTTTTTTCTCATCGTTCTTCCCATTCATTTTAATTCCTTCATGTGACATGACTAATGTGAAAATATATTTAATAAGAATGTAAGTATAGAACCCATATACAACTGCATGCCATCTCAGGGAGGGAGGAGGGAGAAAGGTGATGAAAATCTAAGACTTACAGAAGTGATTGTAGAAAACTGAAAACAAATAAATTAAAATTAAAAAATTAAAAAAAATTAAAAAAGGAAAATAACAAAACTTTTCCTATTCAGAAGCGTAAAGTGGGGGAGGGAGAGTGACCTTTAAATTATAAAAGAATCAGTTAAATAAAATCAATACACTTTTAAATTTTAGCTTAGTAGGCCTTTGCTAGATAAGTTTAACTCCGGTAAAAAAAGATACAGTAAAATAAAAACATTTGTTTTTGTTGTATCATCTGCCTTCTTGTTAGACCCCCTGACAAGTGCTATAAGACTCTAGAGATTTCTTTCTTGTTTTTATTTTCTCGTGCTGGCTAACTACTTTCCCTGTCCTGTATCATCAAGTGTCCCTCCCCACCCTAATGTCTCCACTAAAGAATACCGGTATCTCAAATTAAAAGGTCTCCAAGTTAATTGGATAACCTGTGTTAATGTGAATATGTACACTTTTGTCACGGACTCCTGGAGATAAAGCTCTAGAAATCATTATTGACTTTTGTGATAGAAATTTCAGGCATTTTGCCTTCAATGACTGTCTGCCTATATGCAACCCTCAAGGAAGATAAATCTCACTAGTTAGAGTCACATCACTTTGGCTGCTCACCCGGTGTTTTCCAAGGAATTTTTCTTGAAAGATCTAGGATATTTTGTGAGGTTTAGAGATGATTTGACTTAGAGATGAATTGATAAAACACCAACTTGAATGTTGGATGTAATTACATTCCAAATAGGGAATTCAATTTTGTTAAGAATCCATTCAGTAATGAGTCATCCAATCCATTGAAATAATACATTTGTCCTTTTTGTTCTCTGGAGAATTGTTAGTTTGGATTAGCAATTTCCATATTCTGTAAAGAATAAAGAACATTTGTGACATTCAACAAATGTAAAAAATGTTAAGATTTATATAGCATTTGAGCTTACAGGACAAAGGAGGTTATAAGTACAAGGAAAAACTTATTTTTTTTAAAGATCTTTATAGATTTTTCTATGTTCTCTAAGGTCCCATGTTAACGTTTTTGTTAGCTCTATCTTTTTGTCTTCGATGCCTTTAATCTTGAACCTCTTTCACCTCTGCCACACTTCCATAGTCACAAATTTTATCTGCTAAACTTTCATTTTCATAGATAGGTATTTAGGATCCTAACAGAGCAAAACCTTAGGTGTGGCTTATATTTTCTGCTTCCTAGTCTCTTCATCTCTTGTTGAGTCTCTCCTTCCCCATTTCCTTGCTTGTTTGACTTAGTATATATTTTCATTTACTGATTTGGTCAAGTCCTTAGGTCCAAAGGATCTGATCAGATTGCATGAGATTAATGATTTTAAGCACATATGTAGCCATTATTCATGAAAACTCAGAATACTGATAGGCTAAATGTTGTATAAGATAATTTTATATAAACTGATATTAAGATGAGGTAATTTACTAGTTTTAATGAACTATATATATATATATATTCATGTAATGGGCTATAGTTTTTTATTGGTTTGAATCCCCTGGCCTTAGTCTTATAGAGGTATACCTGTACAAACTTGTTGAAGATCCCAGGGAAGTCCCATTTCCCATTATCACATGTACCTGGCCTCCCAAAATAAGTAGGCTGGATTAATTTTTTTAGAAGAATGGGAAAAAGGATCATCCTGATGGAGCAAGGCTGTAAGCACTATGCATTTAATAATATAATCATAACCATAATCATAGTAATGGCATTTATACAGTACTTTAAGTGTTGCAAAGTACTTTTTATCTGTTATCTTAGTATCTTCATCAAATTAGTGCCTTTGTAGGCTTACTGGAATTGTGAGACTTCCTTAGTAACTATAGTTGATAGACAACTGATAGATGATGCAGTAAATAGAGCATTATGCCTGTGGTTAGAAAGATCTGAGTTCAAATACTGCCTCAAGGCACTCACTACCTGTGTGACTCTAAGAAAGTTACCAGCTTTGTCTTTTTTGGTTTTTACAATTGTAAAAACTGGGATAATAAAAGCATTTATCTCCCAGGGTGGTTGAAAGAATCAAAGGAGATGTTTATAAAGTGCTCAGAACAAGTACATGGTAGATGGTTAATAAATGCTTGTTTCTTCATTAAAAGGAGGGTACACATACTTCATTAATATAAATCTATATAGATTCTAGCCTTATGTAGCCATTCCTTAAGTTCTGTTATGGGTAAACTGGTTCAAATGCACATTCCATTTTTTAGAACCGAGGTGGAAGGTGCTCCCATCCTCTGCATTCCATCTTCCAGGATCAAATATAAAATAGGAGATCTGTAACTCATGACTGCATTTTCAATGGCTATTAACCATGAAAATGCTTGGAATTCTCTTCTTACTCTGCTTCATGTCCTTTCTGGTCTGGATTTCTTCATATCTTTGCTAAAATGGTATCTTCTGCAAACTTTTATTCAGATATGCTCTAAATTAGTGTTTTCCTTCTAAAATTACCTACTATTTATCCTGTATATATTATTTGTACATGGTTGTTTGTGTGTTGACTCTCTTATTAGTGGCTCCTAGAATGCAGGGACTTCTTTGCTTTTCATTTTCTGTACCCCTGAAGCTTAGCACATTTCCTGGAGCATAGAAAAGACTTAACAAAGGCTTATTGATTTGTATTGACCCTAAAAGTACTCCTTAACTATGGCTTTGTATCTTATGGGTCCTTAAGTGAAGTGTTATGCCATCTCCAGAAAGTATTCATACAATATGTTGGCATATGCTCTGTATATTTATTTCAGTTTTTACATTGACTATACCACATTAATCCATCTGCTTTCTTTTAAAACTCTATTCATTTAGGATAAAAGTTCTTAAGGGGTTCAAGGAGACTGCAAATAGATTTTAGGGAATTTATGAATTTGTCAGGGAAACACACACACACACACATACCCACACACACACACACACACATACACATATAGTTATTAACCTTTACTTGAAACCTGATATCCTTTCTAATTATTTAAAAAAAATGTATTTGCCAAGTTTCACAGATTTCACCAGACTACCAAATGAGTCAGTGACAAAAACACTTAAGAAGTTCTGCTTCAAGAAAAAAACAAACAAAAATCCCATATCAGTTGGTTCTTAAGTTAAAACATTTGATTAAACTGTCTGCCAAAATTTCATTAGATAATCCATTATCTGTTTATTCATTGTGTTTTCTATGTATATTATTCAATTAACTATTTACACTAATTCTATCAGACTGATTACTTTATTGTTACCTTTATCACATGCAATAACAATGTGCTCTTATTTTTTCCTTTAAATTGAATACATTCCACATCAACCCATCCTATTATTGGAATACTCATCAACTACTCAGAAAATATATATTGTCACCTGGTATATGTAGCCCCATATCCATGGATCAAATAATTCTGCATGGATTGGGTATGTGTGGCTGTGATCAAGGTCCAAAGATGAAGTGTATATTTGAAAACTTGGAGAGAGGGAGTAAATTTAGATAATAACCAAAAAAAGCTTTTACTTGTCATACTCCTTTGGAGAATATCTAAAACTTTTATACTACATACTCATGTATTATCTCTTATATTATTATGCCTTTCAATAAAGAATTCTAATATAAATATAATTGAATGTTATAGCATATAGCAAAATATGTAGTATATACTATGCACCATTATCACATGCAACATACAATAATATTACATTTCAGTAAATACTTTTTCAGTATTATATTAGATACTTATGTTTTCAGGTTCCACATCTGATTTTTAACATTTTATTGATTTAAAATATTTATCTATATTAAATTTTATGCAAATTTAATATTATGATAAAAATAATTACATTTATCATGTCTTCATACTTTATAAAAAAGAATTGATTATGATTTAAATGGCATCTCATATATAAGTAAAATAAAGATGAAATATCCTGAAGAAAATGTCATTTAAAAAACACTAATTTGGCCTAATAGTGAAAAAGTCACAAAAATTCACTAAAGAAAAGAATTTATTTTAAAGCACAGTTGACCAAATTGGACGGAAGTTACAAAGATTTACTAAAAAAAAAAAAAAAATAGAATGCACCAAATGAAAAGGAGGTATAAAAGTTCATTTTAGAAAATAATTCCTTAAAAATTTAACTTGGGGGTGGAGCCAAGATGGTGGAGTGAGAGCAACTACTCACTTAAACTCTTAGATGAACTCCTTCAGATACCTCTAAAAAGAGAATATGACCAAATTTTGGAGGTACAGAACCCAATAGGAGACAAACTGTGGCAGATTCACAAACCAAGAAAGACTAGAAGGACAACAGGAAGGATCTGATCTGCATGGGTGAATGAGCACACACTTCAGCATACCTCACCACAGTGTGGCCAAGCAGCAAACTCCTGGAGTGACCAGAGGCAGCAGCAGCACAGCAAAATGGTAGAGTGGCAGTGCAGGGCAGGAGACCAGTATCCTTGAGAGAATGACAGCTGCTGAGCCCCAGGTATCAGCCACAGCTGCTACTGAGACTTTCAGTGGGCAGATAAAACTTCGGTAAGTCATCTACTCGAATTTCCAGGAGCCAAAAAGGCAGAGTGATTAGTAAATGCTCTCTCCCCTTCTTCTTGTTGACCTCAAAAGAATCATAAAATATTTCCCCAGAAAAATCCAGGAGCACTGGGGTCAGCAAAAGGGGCAAACAGTCTCATAGCACCTGAGGCTAGGAAAGTAGGTAAGGGGGATTCTTCTTACTGTGGCAGAGGCAAACTAGAAGGGCAGTAGACCCCAGGGGCCGGGAGGGAGAGGTGGAAACTCACACTAGGACCCAGGTGTTCCTAAGACCTCCAGGGGAAATGGGAAGACAATAAGGCAGCTAGGATCACCAACTGCTGAGCTTTCCTCTGCTCTAGCTCAGCTCAGGAAATCTCATGTGACCAGACCACTTCTCCTCCACACTTAGAAAATCTAGCCCAAGGGATAATCCAGGGAAACACAAAACAAAAAGAAAAAATGGCACCTGCCCTTTCCTTTGTCACATCAGTCACCTCTACTCTAGGTTCTCCAGCTTCTAGCAGAAAGGACCAGAGGCCATAATATACAAAGCATCCTCATCATTAGTAAGAAAAAGCAAAGCAAGAAGGAAAAGACCAAAGAATCTTTCTATGGGGAAAAAACAAAACACAAATACCAAAGAGGTCAGTAGTGAGACTGCACTTCCACCCGAAACTTCAGAAGGGAGTATGAACTACTTGAATGCATAAACAGCTCTTCTGAAACAGCAGAAGAAGGAAATAGAAGAAAAACTGGTCAATGATTTTAAAAGTATTCAAAAAGAATTTAATGAAGAGAATCGCTCTCTGAAGAGAAAATTGAAAAAATGGAAAAAGAAGTACAGAAACAAACAGGAGAAAATAACTCCTTAAAATGAATAGTTGGATAGATGGAAAAGGAGATGCAAAAGTTAACTGAAGAAACAATTTGATAAAAATTAGAATTGGGCAAGTAGAAACTAACGACTCTATGAGATATCAATAATCAGTCAAACAAAATATAAAGAATGAAAAGTTAGAAGAAAATGTAAAATATCTAATTGGATAAACAACTGACATGGAAAACAGATGAAGGAGAGAAAATTTAAGAATTATTGGTCTACCGGAAAGTCATGGTGATAAAGAGTCTGGACAATATCATTCAAGATATCATCAAGTAAAACTGCCCAGAAGTGCTAGATCCAGAAGGCAAAATAGTCATAGAAAGAATCCACTGTTCACCTCCCAAAAGGGATCCCAAACTAAAAACACAAAGAAATATTGATGCCAAATTCCAGAACTATCAAGTGAAGGAGAAAATACTACAGGAAGCCAAAAAGAAACCACTCAAATATTGAGGAGCTACAGTGAAGATCATGCAGGACCTTGTAGCTTCTGCATTAAAAGATAGAAGGAATGGGAATGTGAGATTCCATAAGGCAAAGGAGATGGGAATACAACAAAAGATCATTTACCCAGCAAAGTTCAGCATAACATTTCAGGCAAGAAGATGGATATTCAACGAAATAAAGGATTTCCAGACCTTCCTGACAAAAATGCCAGAATTCAATAGGAAATTAAATCTTCAAACACAGGTCTCAAGACAGGTACAAAAAGGTAAACAGGGGAAAAGAAAAATTCGTTACTCAGTTTGGGCAAACTCTTTACAGCCCTATATGGGAAGATGATACTTGTTAATTTTGACAATTGTACATCTATTATAAACTATAAAAGGAATATACAGATAGAGGGAATGGATTGATGTGATGATAAAATGTGATTTAAGTATGTGAAGTAATTGTAACAGGAGATGTGAAAAGGCAAAAGCAGAAAATGTTAAATTACATCACAAGAAGAAGTATAAAATTGCATATAGTATAGGGAAAGAGGGGAGGGAGATGAGCATTGTTTGAGAGGTACTGTCATCTGATTTGGTTCAAGAAGGGAACAAAACCTTAAGCACATAAGTCTAACTGGTTGTATAGGCAGTAGGAGAGGAAGGGGGAAGAAAGGGTACAGGAAGCTAAAAGGGCGAGAAGAAGTAATAAGGGAAAAGAGGAGTAAAAGGGAGGGGGGATGAAAGAAGGAAAGGAAGACTGCAGGAGGTGGCAGTCAAAAGTGAAAAGTATTGTACAGGGGAAAGGAGACAGGAGAACTAAAAGCACAAACGGTGGGGAGGAGGATGGAGGGAAAGACACAGATTGCAATCATAACTGAATGTGAAAGTAATGAACTCTCCCATAAAACAGAGATGGATAGCAAGAATGGATTTAAAGTCATAATCCAACAATATGTTGTTTAAAAGAAACACATTTGAAAGGAGGGGATATACACAGGGTAAAGGTCAAAGGTTGACCTTTGCTTATATTCTGCTTCACTTGATGTAAGAAATGCAGGGGTAGCAATCCTAATCTCAGACAAAGCAAAATCAGAAATACATTTAATCAAAAGAGATAAGGAAGGAAACTATATCTTGCTAAAAGAAACCATAGACTATGAAGCAATATCATTACTAAACATATATGCTCCAAATGGTATAGCATCCAGATTCTTACAGGAGAGGTTGAGGGTGTTGCATGAAGAAATAGACAACAAAATTACACTAGTGTGTGACCTCAACCTCCCCCTCTTTGAACTTGATAAATCTAACCTCAAAATAAACAAGAAAGAAGTTAAGTATGTGAATAAAACTTTGGATAAGTTAGATATGATAGATCTTTGGAGAAAACTGAATGTGGATAGAAAGGAGTATATCTTTTTCTCAGTGATACAGGGCATATATACAAAAATTGACCATGTTCTAGGGCATAAAATCCTCAATTCGGTGCAGAAAGGCAGAGATAGTCAATGCATCCTGCTCAGATTGTAAATTATATGTAATAAAAGGTCGTGGAAAGATAAATCAAAAATTACTTTGAAACCAAATAAGCTAATCCTAAAGAAAGAGTGAGTTAAACAACTAATCATAGAACAATCAACAAGTTTATTCAAGAGAATGACAATAATGAGACAACCTACCAAATTTTATGGGATATTGCAAAAGCAGTTCTTGGGGGGGGGGTTTATATCTTTGAATGTCTACATGAATAAAATAGAGAAAGAGGAAATCAATGACTTGGGCATGCAGCTGAAAAAACTAGAAAAAGAACAAATTGAAAATCCTCAAATAAATATCAAATTAGAAATGCTGAAAACCAAAGGAGAGATTAATAAAAATGAAATTAAGAAAACTATTAAAATAATAAATAAAACTAACAGTTGGTTTTATGATGAAACTAATAAAATTGAAAAAAAACCTGTGGTCTATTTGATTTAAAAAAAGAAAGAAGAAAACTAAACTACCAATGTCAAAAATGAAAGAGGTGAATTCATCTCCAATGAGGAGGAAATTAACACAATAATTAGAAATTTCTTCACCCAGATTTGTACCCATAAATTTGACAATCTAAATGAGATGGATGATTATTTTAAAAAATATAAATTGCCCAGATTAACAGATGAGGAATTTGAATACTTAAACAACCCCATCTCAGAAAAAGAAATTGAATAAGCCATTAATGAACTCCCCAGGAAAAAATCTCCAGCAATGGATGGATTTACAAGATAATTCTATGAAACATTTAAAGAACAGTTAATTTCAATACTATATAGAGTATTTGGGAAAATTGGGGGAGAAGGAGTTCTCCCAAATTCTTTTTATGATAAAATATGGTTTTGATGCCTAAACTAGGAAGAGACAAAACGGAGAAAGAAAATTATTGATCAATTTCTCTAATGAATATAGATGTAAAAATTATAATTTTTTAAGATTTGTTAAATCTTAATTTTAAGATTTTAGCAAAAAGAATACAGAACCTTATTATGAGAATAATATACTATCATCAGGTAGGATTCATACCAGGAATGCAGGTCTGAATTCAACATTAGGAAAACTATTAGCATTATCGATCATACCAACAACAAAACTAACAAAAACTACATGATTATCTCTTTAGATGAAGAAAAAGATTTAGACAAAATACAACACCCATTCCCATTAAAAACACTGGAGAGAACAGGCATAAAGGGAACTATCCATAAAATAATAAACAGTATCTACCCAATACCTTTAACAAGCATTATATGCAAAGCAGATAAGCTAGCTGTATTTCCAATAAGATTAGGGGTGAAACAAGGATGTTCCTTATCACCACTATTATTCAATATGGTACTAGAAATGTTAGCTGTTAATAATTAGAGAAAATAAAGAAACTGAAGGAATTGGAATAGGCAAAGAAGAAACTAAGTTATCACTCTTTGCAGATGATATGATGATATACTTAGAGAATCCCAGAGATTCAAGTAAAAAAACTACTTGAAATAATAAGCAACTTTGACAAAGTTGCAGGTTACAAAATAAACCTGCACAAATCTTCTGCATTTCTATATATTAGTAACAAATCACAACAGCAAGAGATAGAAAGAGAAATCCCATTTAAGGCTAGGGTAGACACTATAAAATATTTGGGAGTTTTCCTGCCAAAACAAACCCAGGGACTACATGCACACAATTACAAGACACTTTTTACACAAATAAAGTCAGATGTAAGTAAGTGGAAAAACATCAGTTGCTTGTGGGTAAGTCAATCCAATATAATAAAAATGACAATTCTACCTAAATTAATTTATTTATTTAGTGCCATACCAATTAAACTACCAGATAATTACTTTATAGAGTTGGAAAAATAGTATTAAAATTCAACTGGAAAAACAAAAGGTCCAGAATAAAGAGGGGACTAATGAAAAGAAATGCTAGAGATGGTGGCCTAGCTCTACCAGATGTCAGATTGTATTATAAAGTAGCAATTATCAAAACCACTTGGTACTGGCTAAGAAACAGAAGGGTAGACAAGTGGAATATGCTAGAAATTCAAGACACAGTAGGCAATGAATATAGCAATCTATTGTTTAATAAACCCAAGGACCCCAGCTTCTGGGATAAGAACTGACTGTTGGACCAAAATTGCTGGGAAAACTGGATAACAGTTTGATGGAAACTCAGAATAGACCAATGGCAGACAAGAATAAATTCCAAATGGGTGCAGGATCTAGTTATTAAGATTGATACTATGGACAAATTGATGAAGCAAGGAACAGTGTATTCATCAGATTTATGGAGAAGAGAAGGATTTTTGACTAAAGAAGACATAGAAAGCATGATGAAATATAAGATGGATAATTTTGTTTACATTAAACTGAAAAGTTTTTGCACAACCAATCCCAATGCAACCAAGGATAGGAGGGATGCAGAAAACTAGGAAAGAATTTTTGCAGCTGATGTCTGAAAAAGGAATCATTTCTAAAAAATATAGGGAACTGTGTCAAATGTAGAAAAATACAAGTTATTCCCCAACTGATAAATGGTCAAAGGATATGAACAGGCAGTTTTCAGAGGAAGAAATTGAAGATATCTGTAATCATATGAAAAAATGTTCTAAATCACTATTGATTAGAAAGATGCAAATCAAAACATCTCTGAGGTACCACATCACACTGATCAGATTGGCAAACATGACAGAACAGGAAGATGATAAACGCTGGAGAGGAGGTGAGAGGGTTGGAACACTAATTCATTGTTGGTGGAACTGTGAGCTGATCCAACCATTCTGGAGAGCTATTTAGAACTATGCCCATAAGGCTATGAAAATATGCATGCACTTTGACCCAGCAATATCCCTTCTAGGACTGTATCCCCAAGAGATCATAAAAATGGGAAAGGTTACCACATATACAAAAATATTTATTGCAGCACTCTTTCTGGTGTCCAAAAACTGGAAATCAAGGGGATGCCCATCAATTGGGGAATGGTTGACTAAATTATGGTATATGAATGTAATGGAATACTATTACACTATAAGAAATGATGAACAGGAAGACTTCAGAAAGGCCTGGAAAGACTTATGTGATCTAATGCTGAGGGAAAGGAGCAGAACCAGGAGAACTTCATCTTGAGCAATGACCACAGTGTGTGAGAGTTTTTTCTGGTAGACTTGGAATTTCATTGCAATGCATGGACTTAAAAAAATTCCCAGTGGTCTTTTGAAGGAAAATGCCTTCTACATTCAGAGAAAGAACCATGGAATTCAATCACAGAATGTAGCAGATCATTTTTTTGTGTGTATTACGTTTTGGTTTCTTACATGATTTCTCCCATTCATTTTAATTCTGCACAACTCGACTATAGTGAAAATGTATTTAATAGAAATGTATGCGTAGAACCTATATAAAATTTTATTCCATCCCGGGAATGGAGTGGGGAGGGAGGGGAATAAAATCTAACTTAAATGGTAGTGATTGTAGAACACTAAAAATAAACAAAGTTAATAAAATTTCAAAAAAAAAACTTGGGATAATTGGAAGCTCATGATTTTATGTGACTTCAAGAAGTAATAAATAAAGTTAAAAGACTGGAAAAAAAATAGTAACAATACGTGTGAAATATCTCATTGGGTAAAAGTGACCTAGAAAACAGATAGAAGAGATTTAATTTTAACATTATTGAACTACCAGAAAGCTACAAAATGAAATGAATCTAGACATCTTTTTTTTTCAAATTAAGTATTAAAGTAAACTGTCCATCATTATAGAAAACCTGATTCTAAGATATAAAAAGTGAAAAAAAAATTTACAAATCACCTTCTGAAAGAGATCCCAAAGTGACAACTTCCAGGAGGTGATTTGTGGATTTTTATAGTCAAATTTCAAAGCTATCAGTTCAAGAAGAACATTTTCCAAACATCCAGGAAAAATATCAAATATCATGGAACCACAGTCAGCAACACACAGGAGTCAGCAGCTACTACATCAAACGAGCAAAAAGGCTTGAAATATGATATTGTGGAGGGCAAAGGAGTTAGTATTACAACAAAGAATCACCTACCTAGAAAAACTAAGTATAATCCTGCAGGTGAAAAACATGAAATAGAGGACTTTCAAGCATTTTTGAAGAAAAAACCAGAGCTGAATAGAAAATTTGACTTTGAAACAGAATACCGAAGAAAAGCATAAGAAGGTAAACATGAAAGAGTAATCATAAAGGACTTAATGGAGTTAAATTGTTAACATTCCTGTTTTGGAAGATGATACATGCAAGTGCTAAAAACTTTATCACTATTATGCCAATTAGGAGTCTGCATAGACTGAGGGCATTGGTGTGAGTCCATTATGTTGGATGATCTCTAAAATATAAGGTAGGACTGAGAATAACTGACACTCTGGGAGAAGGGGGTTGGAAGACGTAGAATTGGGCAAAGTTCCTTATATAAAGAGGATGCACAAGGAAAAGATTTTATAGTGAAGGAGGCAAGGGGTCAGGGTAATACTTGAAACTCACTTTCACTAAAATTGGTTCAGAGGGAAGAATCTATATACACATACAATTGGTATAGAAATCCATCTTATCAAATAGGGAAATACGAGGAAAAGAGGATAAGTCATAAGAGGGGTTTAATAAGGAAAGGGTAAATTGAAGAGATGGATTTTTGTGGATTTGAGGAGGACTGGAGAGAGAGAGAGAGAGAGAGAGAGAGAGAAGGAAAAACAGAGAAAAATAGAATGAGGGGAAATGCATACTTAGTGCTCGTAACTGTGAATGTGATTAGGATGCTCTAATACAAAAAACAGAACTATGGAACAGAATATATTGAAAACCAGAATCCAAAATAAGCTGTGTACAGAAGCCACTTGGAACAGAAGGAAACACACAGATTTGCAATGCAAAACTTTAGCAGTCTATTATGCTTCAACTGAAGTGAAGAGGGCTGGAGTATAATCAAGATCTCAGACAAAGCAAAAGCAAACATAGACCTAATTAACAGAGATAATCCAGAATACTACATTTTTCCTAAAAAGTAACACAGACAATAAAGTAACATAAAAAATTAAAGAACATTTCTCTGATAAAGACCTCATTTCTCAAATGTATAGGAAAGTAAGTGGAATCTATAAAAATAAGCATTCCCTGATGATCAATTGTCAAATGATACAGTCAGTTTTCAGGAAAAAAAAATCAAAGTTGTGCAGAGTAACAAGAAAAAATTATCTAAGTCACTATTGATGAGACAAATGCAAATTAAAACACCTATGAGATATCATCTCACACCTATCAGAAACGTAAAAAGCTGGAGGGGATGAGGGATAATGGGAACATTAATGAACTATCCCTAGAGTAGTTAATTGATCCAAACAATCTGGAGAATAATCTGTAACGAAGGGGTACAAAGGACTACAAAACTTTGCATACCCTTTGTTCTAGTAACACCAAAAATAGGTAGGTACCTGAAAGACATCAAAGAAAGAGGACAAGAACGTATATGTATAAAATATACTTATAGCTGCCTTTTCGTGGTGACAAAAGTGATGCAAAACATGGGTATGCACATCAATTGGGGAATGCTTGAACAAGTTATAGAACGTGATTTTGATGGAGTATTATTAAGCTGTAGGAAATGATGAAGAGTTTCATTTGAGAAACAAACAAAGAACTTAGTAAGACCTGCATGAACTGACACAAAGTAAAGTGAGAAGAATCAAGAGATCATTGTGCATAGCAAAAGTAATTTTGTAATGATGATCAACTGGGAGACTTGGATGCTCTAATCAGTACAATGATCCAAGACAATTCTAATTGAATAATGATGGGAAAAAATGCACTCCACTTCCAGCAAAAGTCCAGATTACCTCTGAGTGCAAACTGAGATATACATTTCTCTCTTTTTTGTGTTATGTCTAAAATGAAAATGTTTTACATGATTTTACATGTGTAATTGATAATATATTGTTAGACTTCTCAGTGAGTGTGAAAGGTATAGGGAGGAAAGAGAGAGTTTTAAACTCTAACTTTAAAAGTGAACATTAAAAGTAAGGAATATTTTTAAAAGGGTTCTTTTTAATCTGAATAGGATTCCTTTCCAAAGGATATAATAATATTTCAATGATTTTAAAAATATATGCTTCTTTAAAGACAATTAGAAGGGAACTCTATGGATTAGAATAGATTTTGAATGACTAAGAGTATATAAATTATGTCCCTCTCACCTCTTCCCCTCCCCCCCAAGAAACACACAATTTTAACTGGAAAAGCAAGAGTGGAATGAAAGTCTGAGTAGATCTTCTCACCAAATATCAGACCTGGAAGGAACCTTAGAGATTACCTAATACAACTCATTTATCAGAGTAGATAGTCAGAGAGGTTAATAACACATTGCCAGCTAATTTTAAATAGTACATATGAGTTGATAACAAGTAATGTATATACATTGAAAATGGTATAGAATATGCCTATGAAATATATGTATGAATACACATGGAAAAATGCTCTAAATAACTATTGATTACAGAAATGCAAATTAAAATAACCCTGAGGTACCACAGAAGTCATGGCTAACCTGACAAAACAGAAAATGATAAATGTTCCAGAAGTTGTGGGAAATTGGAACACTTTGTGGGCATTTTTGGGCATTGATGGTGGAGTTGTGAACTGATTCAAGCATTCTGGAGAGCAATTTAGAAACTAAGCCCAAGAGCTATAAAATTGTGCATATACTTTGACCCAGCAAAACCACTTCTTTGTCTGTTTTCTAAAGAGAACATGAAAATGGGAAAAGGACCTACACATATGAAAATATTTATATCACCTTTTTTGGTGATAGCCCAAAATTGGAAGTTGAGGGGATGCCCATCAACTAGTGATTGGCTGAACAAGCTATTGTATATGAATGTAACAGAATGCAGGCAGACTTCAGAAAAACCTGGAAAGACTTACAAGAACTGATACTGAGTGAAGTGAGCAGAACCAGGAGAACACTGTACGTGGTAACAGCCACAGTGTGTGCAGCACAGCAATTGACTTGGATAGGCTTAACTCTTCTCAGCAACACAAGGATCTCAGATAATTCCAAAAGACTCATAAAAGAAAATGCTACTCACATCCAGAGAAAGAACTATGGAGTCTGAATGCAAATCAAAGCATGCTATTTTTACTTTTTGTTTGTTTGTTTCTTCCTTGGTTCTTATTGTTCTTTACAACATAACTAATGTGGAACTATGTTGAATATTATTGTACATCTATAGCTTAAATCAGATTGCACACTATCTTGCAAGGAGTAGAGGGAGGAGGAGAAAATTTAGAATTCAAAATCTTATAGAAGTGAATGTTGGAAAATAAAAACAAACAAAAAAAATTAAATAAAAAGGTTCTGGATCTCCTTTCCTAATTGTTTGACTTTACTTTCATAGTCTTCTTGTTTTTCTAGGATTATTCTTATTTTTTTAAACTTTTCCTCTTTCTCTGTGATATGATTTTAAAGTCTTTTTTAAGATCTTCTATGAATTCATTTTGGGCAGGTGACCATTTGATGTTACTCTTTGGTGGTTTCTTTACTTCAATATGCTCCTCTAAAGATGAACCCCAGTCTTTCTATTCCCAAAATAGCTTTATATGTTGGATTCTTTCTCCTTTGCCTGTGCAATTTTTGTGGCAATAGGTTAATTTTTTCAATCACCTCCAGTCTTGGGGTATGGGAAATGGTGCCTCTTGTCCCAGATCTTCAGTTCTCCCCTCCTTCCTGGAGCCAAAACCAAACCTCCAATCTCAAATAGGTGCCCACAGCCAGGGGCTTCCTGCCCCACTGCTTCTGCAATTACTGAGAATGTTCTTTTTCCTTCTTGCCCCTCTGCTTTTCATAGCACAGCTGGATCTAGTGTTCCTTGTCCGCAGAGATTCCCTGCATCTTCTGGGGATCACACACCCAATTCCCTTTGCTATGGACTCTTGTTGTGCTCTTATTCTTATTTATCTTTATTTGTACTCTGTTCACCCCAAAAGTGCTATTTTATCTCTTTTGTGGGGGAAAATTTTGAGAGCTTAGAATTTACTGACCTAGTCTGCCATCTTCCCAGAATCCTCTTCCTTTCTTTTCCTTTAAATAAAAGCCAATTGGACAAACCATAAAAATTCAGTAAATGTATACTGTGATGCAGGATTATTTTCATTGCGACTACTTGCAAGTGACACAGCCTAATACAAAGAACTTGCCATTTTAACAAAGAAGTAGAATTATGTAGAAAAATAAAGAAAAAATACACTGACCACATCTGTCAGCATATAATTCTTTCTATACCTGTAGTCCATGAAAATTCTGATGGAGGAAGGAGTCTTGATTCTACCTGGGTCCTCAGAAATGGAGACTGCACTGATCAAAGTTCTAATGTCTTTCTGTGTGTATTGCTTTATATTACTGTGGTAGTCATTGTGTAAATTGGCATTCTTGTACCATTGTCCTCACTTTGCCTAAGATGATAAAATTCTTCCCACATGTCTAATTCCACTTCCAGGTGGATTTGAAATGTGAACTCACTTTCTGGAATGGCAGTCAATGAGGCAGAGGATCTTTTTTTTTATTTTACACAGGCATACACACACACATATGGCATTATATGTATAGCTCCCTCTATATATGGCATTATAAAAATGTATATGTGTATTATATATACATATATACATATATATATATATTTATATGTTATAAAGCATAGATATCAAAGTTGTTGTCTAGTGGACTCATTGAGGTTAGTAACAATCTATTGAGTAATAAATAATTATCAAATCTGAAGACCTGCTCTTACTTCTTGATTCTATATTATAAAGATTACCTCAAAACAAACAAAAAAAGACATTTAACCTCCCATCATAAGTATCCAACAGTATAGGGTATCTTTTTAAAATCATTGATAATATATATCCTAATTAGATTAATTGGGCCCAAGACCTTGGCAAAAAACAATAACACATAAAATATAATTTCTTTCTAGGTGATTCAGTGGATAGTCTCTAGCTCCAAAAGCCAGAAAGAATTGAGTTCAAATGCAGTTTCAGATAAAAACTAGCCTTGCGACCCTGGACAAGACACTTAAACTCATTTGAGCTTGTTTCTTCATCTATAAAATGGGGATAATAATAGCATCTACCTCATAGGGTTTTGTGAGGATCACATGGCCTATTGATTGTAAATTGCTTTACACACTTTCTGTCACTTGTTCAGATGTTTTGTCATTTTTCAGTCATATTTGACTCTTTGTGATCCTTCCTGGTACAGTGCACTTAAAAATGCAATAAAGCTAGGACTTCATTGGCCCAGGATTGGGGCAAGGCCCTAAATGTGCCTCTCTTGAAACAACTAACTAATATCTTCCCAGTTACCTTGGGTTATAAAAATGCATCCATAGATGGTCAGTCCAATTCAGACTTGGAGGATGTGAAAAAAATATACATATAAGTCATTTCTCTCTATTCTGCTAAAGGTGTGAGTTTCCAAATGGAGATGGGATTGGGGAGGAGGCATAGCTGTGAAAGCTAAGTGCTACCTCATCATTATTGCATATAATTTTTATATTAGGGTTAAGTTAATCTCCTTATGTTTAATGACCAATATGTGCCATTTCCTCCCACCATTGAACCTCAACTGAAAGAAAGCTTATAAGTCCACCCCAATGACTGTGTAAAAATAGTGATAATTTTCCATAGTACTAATTTGTATTCTGCTATTTTATTAAATCTGTATTGTCTCAAGGCATAGTGTGTCAAAAGACTGAATTAAATGATAATCATTTTTATACCCTGCCCCAGTGAAAGCACATCGGGAGTATTGTGTCTAGTTATTGGCAGCCAAATTAGGAAGTAGGATTCATAAGCTGGTACATGCACAAAGAAGTGAAACCAAGATTATGAGGGGACTGAATATACAAGGATTTGTTGAAAGAACAGGAAATGTTTAACCTAGAAAACAGAAGATGGGAAATATGTGATAATAATATTCAAGTATTTGAAGAATATCCATATGTAAGAAGGATTAAATGTGTTCTGTTCAGCTCCAGACAGTCTTTGCATCAATATGTCACTTGTTGTGAGTTAAGGAATCCTTCACCCTCGTTCTAAACTTCAGGAAAGACACAGACTACTCCAGCTACACAGCCAAAGAAAAAGAGGCTTCTCTCAATCTTATGGTAAGCCAATGTTGAATGTCTACAGATGCATATAGGTTTGTGTGTGTGTGTGTGTGTATACACAAAAATGTGTGTTGTATGTGAATAGTCTAGATATTCTATTGCAAAACAACATAGTGGATTCAAGATCAGCCTCATGGTAAAGAAGGCCTCCTGAATTTAAATTGTCTCTACCCTGCTCAAGTCACTCTGCTTCTCATGGTCATAGGCAAATCTCTACAGCTAAAAGTCATAGAAGAATTGCTTGAAAAACTGGAGGTACTTCCTCACTAGGAATTCTTTGTGCATATGAAATCACACACTCACGCACAAAAATACCTTAATAAGCATAAATGTATGGAAAATTATTTTGTGTATATTGTGTGTTCTTTAGCAAAGATAATAGGTATACTAGAAATCTTTTTATCATGTTAGCATGTTATTTTTATCAAGAATTTCCATATGAATTCCTTTGTTCCATGACTATGTAAAATGATAAACATGAGGTACAGTAAGTAGGTAGAAGCTAATATTCAAAAATATTTCCTATCACTATTTGCATGTTCAACAGAATATGAAAAAAGAAGAAAAACCATGTACTTGTGTATTCTAGAACACTTCTAATTTTCTTCTATATTTCTAGTCCACCTATTACTTAAACATGATAAAATAAAGCCATTTGATATCTTTTCTTCCCTGTCAGGAGATAGCAGTTTTCATGGTGATAGATGGTACAAATGTCACTTTATAGATAGAGGAGAAGTAGGTGCACTTTGAGAAATGATTAAGAACTAAAAATCAAATATGTGAAACTAGGAAAAAGAAAAACACCAGACAACAAAGAATACAGTGAACATGTTGGACAACGTTATACAAACTATGGTCACATAATGTCTTCTCTGTTCTATGGCTGCCTGAACTTAACAGCAGCACTTAAACACAATACAACGGCATCAAAGCCTGGAGAGAGCTCACAGATCATTGATTTCAGCCTCCTTATTTTACACATGAGGAAATCTGGCCACTTTCAGAAATCTGGCCACTTTCAGAAAAGCAACATGATTCGCCCTGGTTCACACAGATCGGCAAATGGCAGAGGTTGAATTTTACCCTAAGTTATCTGCTTCCAAATTATTCAGTGTTCTTTCCACCATAGTGCTGAGTGAGGAGAAATGATAAAGTTGTTTGCTTTTATATAGTTTCACATATTTGTTAACTATTGTTTTTATTGTTAAGCTATTCATTCCCCACACAGACACACTAATGATTTGTTGTTGTTATCACATCTCAAATATGTGAATGCACATGATTACAGATACAACCAGTGTCTGTAATAGAGGACATGGAGTAATCCTTTCTCTCTTCTCTTCTCTTCTCTTCTCTTCTCTTCTCTTCTCTTCTCTTCTCTTCTCTTCTCTTCTCTTCTCTTCTCTTCTCTTCTCTTCTCTTCTCTTCTCTTCTCTCTCTCTCTCTCTCTCTCTCTCTCTCTCTCTCTCTGTCTCTGTCTCTGTCTCTGTATCTCTATATCTCTCTGTCTCTGTATCTTTCTCTCTTTCTCTTTCAGTCTGTATATGTATATATCTATATGCATATATGTATGTTTGTATTTGCATATATATGCATGCTCATATGATTTGTATCTATTTATGTGTTTATATCTTTGTTTTCAAAATCTGATAAACATAATGCCTCACCAGGAGTACAAACTCAGTTTGAAACATGGTGATAATGACAGCTAGTATGATGCAGTAGAAAGGGCACAGTATTTGGATTCAGATAAGCTATGTTTGAATCCTTATTTAATTACTGATTCCCTGTGTGACCTCAGTCAAATTATTTTCCTCTGGAATTTAGACTTCTAAAATCTTTTAAATTCTAAATCTATGATTCAGTGATTATGAATCAATCAATCAAAAAACCTTCTTTAAATGCCTACTATGTGTTAGATATTTAATGATGAACTATTACTATTTGTGTTGAAAAATATGAGCTGAGAATGCTAAGAGATTTCCAGTGGTTCCCTTGATATTTTCCTCCAAATAATCAATGTACAAAATACCATATTGTCTGATTTCTCCTAAATTATAATCTTTTGGAACACTTTGATCAAGTTTATTTCAAATTTAAATAATATTGTTATGTTTGATATAAGAATATGACTACCATTGCTCTTAATTACATGAAAATAATCACTTTTTAACTGTTTGAGGTGAAATAACTCTAAAATAATTCAAAAGTGATGCTATTAATCTAATTTACTCTTTAATCTTAAAAAACTAGTGGTTAGCTTATAATCTATTCTTTTTCTCTTCTTCTTTAAAGTTAGTGAAATGATGATTTTACATTACAAAATTAAACTTTTTCATTATTTGATTTGAAAAAAAAGAGATTATATATGAATGTGATAGCATGTAAGTAGAAAGCCTGAAGTTTAAAAATGTATGCAAATGTACAACCTGTGAGATTTAACAACATGGAAGAAGATGGGAGGAAATGTGGTATTCAACGCTGGAATGAATATTAAGTCTTCAGAAATGGGCAGGTAGACTGAGTTCAGGGATTGATTTCTTTGTTTTGATCTTGTATTCCTAGTGAATAGTACAGTCATGGGTGTGGGTATGTGTGGGTGGTAATTAATAAATGTTTAAATTTCATTATATTGGAGAATGTCTTGTTAAATATGTTTGAGAAGAATTCAATTCAATAATTATTAAGTTCTTAGTGTATGTAAGGGGCTGAGATAGATGCTAATGTTACAAAAATGAAAAACAACAACAAAAACAGTTTGAGGGACACAGTGAGACTCAAAAGAGGATGTCCTTAAAGCACTTATCACAGTGCCTAAAACATTGTAGGTGTTATATAAATGCTTATTCTTTTACTCTTCTTTTGTGTGGATGCATCAGAGTAGACTTTATTTACAAAATTAAACATTGCATTCCTTATCACTGTGGTGAGGTTACTGGTCTGTCCTCTGCTTTCCCCTTTGGTAGAAAGAGTCAGCTTCATAGCCTAAAATGTAATGAGAAAGTCATATAGTATAGCGGGAAAGATATTTAGATGAGAATGACTTTGAGATATGGTGCAACCTAAAAATTTTCCAAATTCCATGACTTTCCACGTAATCATACTGCTTCTCACCCCCTCTAATTAGCATTCATTTTGGGAATAATTTCCTTTATACTTCTCCTAATACATTGAAGACATTAGGCATTCAAAATAACTTTGTGTATGTATATTTATTTTCTCTTCTCCAACAATTAGACAAACAA
This sequence comes from Lagorchestes hirsutus, assembly GCA_028533205.1. Taxonomy (NCBI): domain Eukaryota; kingdom Metazoa; phylum Chordata; class Mammalia; order Diprotodontia; family Macropodidae; genus Lagorchestes; species Lagorchestes hirsutus. Next base: position 103,559,238 of record CM052677.1, read on the forward strand.
TTCAAAAAAATAATCTGTAAAAGTAATATTTCATACTGTCAATCAATTAAAAGCTATAAGAGCAAAACATATACTTGCATTAAATGAAAAAATGAAAAAAGGAAATTATTGAAGCACATATAGCACAAATTATCTTATAGTTTGCTGTCTTAGACTTGTTTTGAAAGTTTTGCATTAAAATATCACTATTTTATACAGATTATTTTTTTTTGTTTGTCTAATTGTTGGAGAAAATAAATATACACACACAAAGTTATTTTGAATGCCGAATGTCATCAATGTATTAGGAGAGCCCCTGGGAGCATTAAGAAGCTGATCTGAACCTTAGCCTTGAGTGATGGCATGGCAGAACTGGAAGTGGGCTGCTGTGAAGAAGAAACTCTACTACTCACAGATTTTGAGCACAAAAGTTTCTGGTTGCTCCCAGATCAGTGTGAAAGCTTGACTGTGCCACCTTGGAGAAACTGAGATCTTACAGAGTATACCCTACTCTTGAGAAAGAACCCCAAAGTGAAGTAACTGGTTGGGGAAAAAAAAAACAGAAAAGGGAGAAAAAATAAGACTATAGAAGGGTAAGTACCCTTTCTTGGTGAAAAGGTACCTCTTCCCATCCTTTCCGATGAGGAAGAACAATGCTTACCACCACGAAAAGAAATAAAATTCAAGGCTTCTGTAACACAAACATCCAAAATAAATATTCAATGGTCTCAGGCCCTGAAAGAGCTCAAAAAGGATTTTGAAAATCAAGTAGGAGAGGTGAAGGAAAAATTGGGAAGAGAAATGAGAGAGATGCAAGAAAACATGGAAAGTGAGTCAACAGTTTGCTAAAGGAGATTCAAAAAAGTGTTGAAGAAAATAGCACCTTTAAAAATAATTTAACTCAACTGGAAAAAGAGGTTCACAAAGCCAATGAGGAGAAGAATGCTTTAAAAAAGCAGAATTAGCCAAATGAAATGAGGATCAAAAGCTCAATGAAGAAAATAATTCTTTAAAAATTAGAATGGAACAGATGGAAGCTAATGACTTTATGAGAAACCAAGAAATCACAAAACAAAACCAAAGAATGAGAAAATGGAAGACAATGTGAAATACCTCATTGGAAAAACAATTGATTTGGAAAATAGATCCAGGAGAGACAATTTAAAAATTATGGCACTACCTGAAAGCTAGAATCAAAAAAAAAAAAAAAGCCAGCCTAGACATCATCTTTCATGAAATTATCAAGGAAAACTGCCCTGATAATCCAGAGCCAGAGGGTAAAATAAATATTGAAGGAATCCACTGATCACCTCCTGAAAGTGATCCAAAAGGAGAAACTCCTGGGAAAATTGTAGCCAAATTTTACTGTTACCAGGTCAAGGAGAAAATATTGCAAGCAGCTAGAAGGAAACAATTTGAGTATTGTGGAAATTACAATCAGGATAATACAAGATCTAACATCTTTTACATTAAGGAATCGAAGGGCATGGAATATGATATTCCAGAAGTCAAAGGAACTAGGATTAAAACCAAGAATCTCCTACTCAGCAAAACTGAGTGTAATACTTCAGAGGAAGAATTGTCTTTCAATGAAATAGAGGACTTTCAAGTATTCTTGATGAAAAGACCAGAAGTGAAAAGAAAATGGGACTTTCAAACATAAGAATCAAGAGAAGCCTGAAAAGGTAAATACAAAAGAGAAATCATAAGGGACTTACGAAAGTTGAACTGTTTACATTCCATTGTAACTCTTGAAAATTTTTCAGTATCTGGGTAGTTGGTGGTATTACACAAACACACACACACAGACACACACACACATCTCTCTCTCTCTCTCTCTCTCTCTCTCTCTCTCTCTCTATATATATATATATATATATATAGAGAGAGAGAGAGAGAGAGAGAGAGAGAGAGAGACAGACAGACAGACAGACAGACAGACAGACAGACAGACAGAGACAGAGAGACAGAGACAGAGAGACAGAGACAGCATAGGGTGAGTTGAATAGGAAGGGATCATATGTAAAAAAATAAAATTAAGGGGTGATAGAGGAATATATTGGGAGGAGAAAGGGAGAAATGGAATGATAGATGCCTCTCATGAAAGAGGCAAGAAAAAGCTTTTTCAATGGAAGGAAAAAGTGGGGAGGAGAGAGGGGAAAAGTGAAACTTACTCTCATCATGTTTGGCTCAAGGAAGGAATAACATGCATACTCAATTTGGTATGAAAACCTATCTTACAATACAGGAAAGCAGGAGAGAATCAGATAAGCAGGGTGGGGGTGATGATGGAAGGGAGGGCAAGTGGGAGGAGGGTGCAATTAGAAATAAAAACTCTTGGGGAGGGACAAGGTCAAAAGAGAGAATAGGAGAAATGGGGGGCAGGATAGGATGGAGGGAAATATTGTTAGTCTTACACAACATGACTCTTATGGAAATCATGTGTAAAACTAGACATATATAGCCAATATTGAATTGCTTGCCTTCTCAGTGGGGATAGGTGGGGAGGCAGGAAGGAAGAGATGTTGAAACTCAAAATTTTGGGGACAAATGTTGAGTATTGTTCCCGCACACAACTGAGAGATTACAAATACATATAATGGGGTATAGATATTTATTTTGCCCTACAGGACAAAAGAGAAAGTGGGGACAAGAGAAGGGGAGGATGTTAGAAGGGAGGGCAGATTTGTGGAAGGGGTAATCAGAATGCTCAGTGTTTTAGGGTGAGGGGAGGGGAGAGATGAGGATAAAATTTAGAACTCACAGTTTTGTGGAAATGAATGCTGAACACGTAAAATAAATAAATTAACAATAAAAATAAATAAGTAAATAAATAAATGAAAGTGAAAAATGAGAATATATTTCAGTTAAGTTGTATTTTGAGTACCCTTTTCATCTGAACCATTTTAACAAAATAAGTATTGATTTAAATAAAAAATGTAAAATAATTCATTCAATAAATATATTAAAATCTATACTACATGAGTGTACCTAATGACTAAATAATACAGTTTGGAAAAGAAAGATATATTTTGTAATTGCCATTAGGGTATGTTTAAACCTTAGAAAATATCATTTTTCCCTTCCTTCACCTACCACTTTGCCCACCTCATATCTGAGATGAAAACATCAGACTCTAAGATGTTTGCAATAATTTTCAGGGATGATTTATCTGTTTAGAAACACTTCCATGAATGACTAGGTCAGATGTAAGAAAGCCTTGATGAATCATAGATCATGGCAATAAAATAGGCAAAAGGGTATATTGATCTGTCACATATAGATGAGGAACAGAAAATTGAAACTGCAATAAATGGCTGGAAAGAGTGAAATTATACCCTTACCCTTTAGCCAAAATAATTTCTGTGTGTATATGGAAATTTTTGAGTTAAACATTGCAAGATGAGTGGTTGACAAATGACAGCAATAGAAGATTAGGTTTTATCAGGAGAAGAAAGAAAATTGATTCTCTGAGTGAAAAAAAAAGGACAGATAGTGTGGATCTAGAAAAGGATACTTTGGTAACTGAATGTCTATGTGGAGTGTGAGATATTGAGTAGTCAATGAAAATATTTAGATCTTAAACTTAGAAGATTAGTAGAATGTTGGTGGCTTCATAAGAAATAGGAAAGATCACTGAATTCTGGAGGAAAGAAAATGAGTTTTGCTTTGGACACTTTAAGTTTAAGATGTTTTAGGACAATATAAAATAGTAACAAAAGTCATTCTAAGTGCAAAGAACAATATTGTGGTTGCTTTGTTAAAGAAAATACACACACACACTAATTGTATATTAAATCAAATGGCAAATAATAGAAGTTTGTCTACATGCAAAATCATTCTTTATCACTTTAAACTTTGGGCGGTGTTAAATGCTTTTGGAGCTTGCATTTTGTGGTTAATATCATTTAGCCTGTGACTAAGTATGTTTCAAAAAACAAATTGATTAATTTTAAAAGAATCAATAAAATCAGGAAGTGCACTACATGACAATGTTCAAATTCTAACATTGAGTGATTTTGTTATTCGGAAAACCACTTGATGCAGTAACAAAACTTGAATAAACAAGGTAAATAAAAATATGACATCATTTTTCCCACGTCGAATTGATACATTGAAGGAATAGACCTGACTTGCAAATACACAAGTGTAAAATAAGGCAAAGCAACATAATATGAAATATAAATGAATTTGATAGAAATTAAATACTTTTGTACAGAAGGGATACAAAGCAAAATAATGATTATAATAAGTACCCTAATAAAGGAAGCCTCCCTAGGGAGATAAGTTTGCCAACACTGCTGAAAAAAATCAAAAACCAAAGAGTCATTGAGAAAATTAGAATGATTTATTTGGTTGGAACATGTACGTAATATTTTGTTGGGCAGCCATCACAAATCCTGACTGAGATCAACAGTTGTTATTCCAATAAATAAATAAATAAATAAATAAATGTATGTATATATACATATATATGGATTATTATTAACTGTACTGTAAATGATAAATCTAGTTTACATGTGTGATCTCAATTTCTAAATTTGTCAAACTACATGATTCAGAGCAGTGCTGTGTAGTAAGCAATGGGTACTAGGAATTAAAAAGTATCTTCTTAGTGCTGAAACAAATTTAAAGTTTCTGGTACTCTTTTTAATGAAACATAACAACTTTCAAACTTCACCACAATCACTTTAAATACTTTTCGAAGTATGTGAACACATAACAGACATTATATTTAATATAAGTAGTCAAAAATCTCATTTGCCTCAAGAAATACCATGAGATTGAATCAAATCCTGCACTTTCTTTTGCTTTTATGTTTTTTTAAAGCACACCAGTATCAGATCTCTGTAAAAGCAAAGAATATTAAAATTGACAACAAATTAAACCTAAAGCTTAAAATATCAAAAATAAGAAATTTAAAGATTAATTACTTAAGCTAATTTTGTTGAAGAATTACCCACATCAGTTATAAAGGATATATGACAGTAAAAATGATCTTGATGAAGTGTCAGAAGATAGTAGTGGTTTCTACATAACATAGATAGACAGTAATCTCTTATTTTCAGATTTTTTTGTCAGTTAAATTGAATTAAGTTTCAAGGTAGTGTTCCCTTTGAATTAAATAACATTTCATTAAGGTAAGTATTATAATTAAAAATCAAGGATAAAAATTGCACATTAACTGTAAGTTCTAGAAATATATTTTTAGAGGTCATGTATTCTTAGATCCTTAGAAAAAGTATCAAATCGACCTTGACAAGGTGAATATACAGCTCACCCTTAGTGATGACAGTCAAAAATTGGGAATTCATTGAAGACACAAAATTCTTTATAGAAATCTGACATTTTTTCTTGCATCCACCAAAGACAAGGTCTCTATACACATACATACACATATAAACCCACCCACCCTCCTCCCACACACATACACACACATATATACACACGACATATAAAAGAAATTTGTTTTTTGCCTTTTATATTGCTTTCATTTATAACACTGGAAGTTTTGGGATATATATATATATATATATTAGTACTGCTTTTGTTAGGAAGGAGTAGCACTTTGCATCTCTTTTTTTCCTCATTGTTTGCTACTAAAAGTAGTACTGTCTTAAATATTTTGGGTACAAATGCTGTCTTTTCTGTTAATGTCAGTTTTGGAGTATAAATTCTGTAGTGAGTTTGGTGGTTTGTGGGGTATGAAGCTATTAACTGCTTTTTTCATAATTCTATATAGTTTTCCAAAATTACTGGGCAAGTCATGCCTCTATGATCAGTGTCCACTGTCCTTATTATCCCTCAGTCCCTCTTATGCTGATGATTTTGATCCTTCAACTTTATTTTTTTACATCAATTTGATACATGTAAAGGGATAATAACCTGATAGTTCTCTTGAGTTTGCTTCTTTATTTTGAGTAATTTGGGGCATTTTATATGGATATTGTTAGTTATCATTTCTTCTTTTTACAATATATTTTCCATACTTTTTCACCATGTATTTATTTGGAGTTGGCTCATTCCAAAAGACTTATATCATATTCTTATAAATTTGTGCAGATTTGTTTTATGCAAACATTTTACAAATTATTAATTTTTAATTTTAATTTAATTAATTAATTTAATTTCTTTTTTTGCTTTTCCTAAAGGTCTCATTTTTATATTTATTTCATTTCTCAAAGTGGAATTAAATGAGGAATTTCATTTATAATGCTAATCTTATTTTTAATAAAGTAGTTTCCCAGTTCCTGTCAAATACAGTTCATTGCCCACTAGGGTGCATCTGGACTGCTTTTTTGTCTTGTTTCTATGTGCTATTTATTTGGTCATTTACATCACTCCACTTTAATATTGTTTAAGCAGGATCGAATGTTTTGTGATAATTAGTTACTGAACATCATGTCTGTCAGTTATTAATTTCTGCTAAACACAGAGAAAAAAGAAATGGAAGAGGGAGGGAGAGATTCTTTTTTTAATTATGATATGAAATTTATGCTTTTTAAAAAGTTTTATTCTCAATTCATAAAAATTCCCCTTGAAAGCTTGATCGGTATATTGAGTTTTAAATTATTTCTAGGTAATGACACTAGTTTTCATATCCATAAGCACTCTTTCTCTATGTAAGTCTTCTTTTATTTGTGCAAAACTTGTCTAGCTCTATGTATATAAATAAAATATGTCTTGGTTGCTTAGGTTTCAAATGTTTAATGCATTCTGCAGCTGTTTCAAATTAAATAAGGTGAAGTGTGGCAAAAGAAAGGTAAAGAGTCAATCAATTACCAAGTCTTCTCCATTCCTTCTAACATTTCTAACATCCTTCCCTTCCTCTCTTCTCAATATAAAAATAATTATTATCACACACTTAAAAACTGCAATAGCCTCCTATCAAATTTTCCAATCAGTATTTCCCAACATATAATTCAATATTTCAACAGATATCACATTAAACATTTTTATGCATAGATCTATTCAAGTCACTTCTCTTTCCAAAAATCTCTAGTAATTCCCTCTTGCTTACAGAGTAAATTTCAAAATTCCTAGGCTTACTTTGATAGTTTCTGCAATCTGGTAATGCTTTGCCTTTCTGACATTATTTCATACAGTGTCACTATTTATAATATTCTTTAGTCAATATAGACTATTTTCTAGATCCTGAGTGTACATTCTTTTTTTCTCTTACTTTCTGCTAATCATCTATTACCAACAAAATTATCTTTCCTTCTCCTTTACCTGTTACATTCCTACCCATCTCTTAAAGCCCAATCTAAATGCTACCTTCTCCAGAGTGTTCTGATCTATAGTACTCTTTGATCCTTGAACCTCATATAGAACTTGACTTTGAACCACTGTCCCGTATTTATCATGAAATACTTATATTATAATGATCTCCTTATATGTCACATAAATATTTTAAACTACACACTCCATATAGAAAGAGATCTGAATTTTATTTACATTTTATGTTTTCACTGGAATCTAGTATAGCATTCAACATCAAGTTGACTTTGAATTTTTTTAATTCAATTGAATTTTATTTTGGTCTTGAAGCTTAATTATTTATTCTGTAGGGCTTATTCTCTACTACTATTACTCTTTAACCCAAAACCTGAAAGTATTTCTATCTATAAGTCAAACTTATATGGGTTTTCAAGATTTTGATGATCCTGGGCTGTTGTTCAAGTTTTTAGGCACATAACCCCAACTGTTGAACATTATTTAAATTAAGAAGCTGTCTATTTCACTTCATAGATCAGTTTTTGTTATGGTTAAAACATATCTACTCTTTATGTCCCCGTATGAGGTTTTCTTGTCAAAGATACTGGAGTAGTTTACCATTTCCTTCTCTGGTGGTTTAAAACAAACAGTGGTTAAGTGACTTTCCCAGGATCACACAGATATTAAGTGCCTGAGGTCAGACTTTAACTCAGGTTTTTCTGACTCCTGGCCCAGCAGTCTATTTGCTGAGTCATCTAGATACCTCTGTGGGGTTATAGTAAATCACAGGGCTTAGAGGACTAATGCTTTCCTCATACAATCATTTACTCCATGGTTGACAATGAACCATTGGTGTATTGGTATATATCAATTGCTTACCTTTATTAGATGAGCATCTTGATTTGCTTGTAACTATGAAACAGAACAAAATAAAAGATAATGTATATTAGATTTGTTATAAAACATGGTTAATTAGATAACTATTTCTTATATCATTCCAATCTAGAATTATAATAAATGATAACTAAATGCTTACATGAATATTAAAAGAATAATTCCATCCTTAAACATTTATATATTACATGAACTCATGATGTGTGAAACTCAGGAAGAAAAAAATAGCATATATAACTAAAAGATTGGAATCACCAGTGCTGCATTTTCTGGTGTTACGTATATGCACATTTATATATACATATATACTAACTCCACATTACTTCAATTAACTAGGTACCTATATATACATTGATATATGTATGTATACATGCATGCACAAATACTCATTAACAAGACCACAGACATCTAGTTAATGGGGCTGATATGGAGTTAGAGTGAGTTCTTTGAAAAATGGTCGAAGATGAAGTTTTTACATCTTTTCCAAGCATATTTTATTTCAGACAATGAACAGACAGTGGTACTATGATCTTTCTGATATTAATAAAAAAACTCATTATCCCCAGTTGATTTGATCTCCAAAAGTAATACTTTCCACTTTGATTTTCAAATATTCTCTATAAATGAGTTTGTGTAAGGCAGTCACCAGCTTTAACTCTTTATTAATTTTCTCTGCCTTCGTTGACAAACTTCATATAAAGGGTTTCTCTGGTCTAGCATATCAAATCTGAAAATTCAGTGTTGAGTGCCTCACAGGAATGTTTGATTAGCACAATTTAGGCACTGTAGTTTTTGAAATACAATGCATAAGAATCAAAAGTCAACATCTTAGAAGACTGCCATTTTCTGTTCTTTTCTATGCATTCCTGAAATAATATATCAAAGAACACTTTCTATTTTAAATTTAAAATAATAAATGTAAGAATCCAATTCACAACTCAACAGGGCATGAGAGCGATCCTGAGTTCTAAACTATTTTGCCAAGGAATCACAGTTAATAAAAGATGCTTCCATTATTTAAAAAAACCTTCAAGGATAAATCTAGTTTTTGAGAACAAGTTGGAGCAAATTCATAAACAGAAAGTTGGCTATCACTTATTAAATCTTTTCAGATAGTAGAAGTAGTGAAGAACACAGGAACAAATCTGTATTATTAAGTACTCACACAGATGAAAATTTCAGAACACTGAAATAATCAAATTTTAAGGAGTCAAAGAACACATGAAGGCTGCATGTATGTGCACATATTTAAGGTCATGGTAGTTCCAGCTGAAACTGGAACATGAGAGCTAATTGTTAAATTATCACTGTGAGCACTTAAACATTAGAGATCTGCAAATTCTACTTAAAAAGTGTTTAATTTATTATTTAATGGACTGTTAAACTTATGAATAATGCAGATAAACTTAAAATTTTCTACTTACATTTTTGAGAGCTGACATTAAAAACACATATAGGTGTTTATACACACATGTATGTGTATATATATATATATATGTGCATGTATGTATGTGTGTGTATGTATGGGCTACATTCTAGTCTTTATCAACTCACCCTCCAAAATATTTTTCTGAAAGCACAGGTCTATCCATGTTGTCACCAGTCTCAAAAAACTCAAGTGACTCTCTAATAACGTTAGGGTCAAATTTTCTCTCTGGAATCTGGCTCGCTTCTACTTCTTTAAGCTTCTTATACTTACTTCCCTCCATATACTCAAATCCAGTCACACTGGCTTTCTTGCTGTTTTTTGTTTTTGTTTTTTTGTTTTTTGAATACTTGACAACCCATCTCTATAAGCTGTTCCTTTTTATTAGCTCTACATCACTTATGGAAAGCTCCCTTTCCTCACTTCTACTTCCTGACTCTACTGGCCTCCTTCAAGACCACTTAAATCTATTATCTTCAAGAGCACTTAAATCCATATTTATTACTAGGGCCTTCCATCTAAGATTAACTTGGATGTTCTTTTACCTTTTAGAAAGCTTTTGAGATAAATTTTTGTATTTCTCTATATCACCAGCATCTGGCTGGTCTGGCAGTTAGCAAACACAACATATGGACAATGAGTGACAGATTTGTGGTTTTGTTGTGAATAAGAAATGAAGATAAACTATCTATAGTAGAAGTGAGGGTAGACTTGCATTTAGTATAATCATACTGATTTGTAAAAGAGTTTTCCATAGTAAGGGAAAAACACAGAGTTAGTCAACATCCTCTATAAAGTCATATGTCACTAAATGCACGTACCAGAGTGGCTGTGTGCTAAGTTTATGGCCAGGCAGAATATTCTGGCCAGGCTGACTCAGTGAGTTGGGCTGTAGTCCAGAAGACAGTTTTTCTATTGTTAACTAGTCAAACAGTCCTTTAAATCAAACCGATTCCCAAGTCTCAATAAAAAAATTAATAAAAATAAAATGGGCTATCAGTCTTCAATTTCATCATTGGTTAAGGAACTCCCTGTGAAGAATTTCCATGACCAACAAAGTTCAAAACCTGTTCTGTGAGTTATAGATATAGAGAACTGAACGATTAATTGACCTGCCAAGGGGTCACACAGGTCGTTTCTCTACCATGTGTTTCTGTGTCTGTCTTAATCTATATATTTAGACTTGGAGTAATGGTGTCCCATATTCAAGTTCTCCTCCCTCACACATATTGGCTATTTTATTCTACGTAAGTCATCTTAAAGTCCTAGTCAATTCAATATCTCTTTAAGTTGCAGGAAATTTGTTTTAAGAGAGGGAGTTTGCTCATGAGAAGTGTATTCCTGTATCAGTAAAATCCCAGTTCCAGGAAAATTATAAATAGACAATGTATAGAGGAAATAAACTCTCTGTAATTTGTCACACATTTTAATATTTTTTCATATGGAAAATAACATTTCACCACACAAAAATCAGTATGTATGTAGGTATGCATATATGATTGCTAAAACTTTTCTGCAATAAGCTTCACATAGGTCAAAAATATATAAAAGTTACAGTGATAGTGATGCGTTGAAATGAATTTTTGGTTGTGGTTCAGTTGTGTCTGACTCTTTCTGACCCTGTGGAGTATAACATGCCAATACCATCCATGGGATTTTCTTGGCAAAAGCATTGTAACGTTTTACCATTTCCTTTTCCAATGGATTAAGGCAAACAGAGGTTAAGTAAGTTGACAGGATCACAAAGCTAGTAAGTGTGTGAGATTGGATTTGAATTCAAGTCTTCCTGACTCTAACCCCAGCATTCTATCCACTGAGCCATCTAGCTGCCTGATAAAAATGAAGATTTTGTCCTTAACACTGCATAATATGTATCTTGTGAATTTTCTTTGCCAAGCAGTACTTCAGAATGGTCAATAAGAATGTGAGTGAAAATGGAAGAAACTAGAAGTTTACGGAATGTAGAGAATGAATGAGAAAGCATTTATTAAGTACCTACTTTGTGCCAGTCTCTATGTTAATTGCATAGACATATGCAAGTGTGTTAGTCTTTGGACACAGGTGACTTAAATGCTTTTAGGGGAGGAAATCATATATAGAGGAGTAGTTAGCAAATTAAGAGTTTCAGATCCATTTGGAATGGTGTTTGGAAAGAGGTTAGTCAACTGACATTACCTTTCCTGAAACTGATAGGTTACTTTCAAGAAAAATAAAAAGGAAATAAAAATAAATGATTACCATTTCCTCAATAACAGGTAGAAAACAACAGGCAGTAGCCCAGGAGATAATATGTTTTGAGGAAACATATATGCAGTGGATACATATGAAACAAGCTTTTGTATTGACTAGATGTAGTAGATTAGGTTAATTTACATTCACTTACTCATGACCCTGGTTTCCTTGCTATTCCTACTCAAGACACTCCAACTCCCAACTCCAGGCAATTTCACAGGCTAGAATGTTCTTTGTCCCTGTTTCTGTCTTCCCTAGTGTTGTCAAACATCAACAAAATCTAACTTTCTAAAGGAAGTCTTTTCTGATCCCTCTTAATTCTAGCATCTTCCCTCTATTAATAATCTCCAATTTAATCTGCATATAACTTGTTGGTACATGGTTGTTTGGGTTGCCTCCCCATTACACTATGAACTTATTGAAAGCAAGGACTATATTTCTTTTTTTCTCCACAGTTGTTGTAATGCCTATCATATGGTAACAACATTATGGATGTTTACTGAATGACTGAAATTGATTTCTTGAGTTTTATCTCATAAGGTAAAGATGTGTTACTGAAACAAGATGCTGTGGAAAGAGCTATGGGAATTTATTGTACTCTAGTGCAATGGAACAGAAAAGGAACATCTTTGCCATGCACAAGGCTAGTGAGAGAAGTAGGGGCTTCATTTGGGAGAGACTATTTCTGATTGGATCAGGGACATAGAGTCTTGCCGCTCAAAGGTGTGAGTTTCCTAATGGGTTTTCTCACTCAAGTTATGCTTGTATAACTGCTTGGTGTCTCCCATGGGCACTATTTGCATTGATGAGAAGGCATGGAAGGGGATAAACAATTACATAGTACTTACTTCGAGATAGTTACTTTGTTAGGTACTATCTAAAAGTATTATTTGTTCATTACAATAATCCTGTGGGGTAAATACAATTATTATCCTTATTTTACATGGAGAAAAATGAGGTAAATAAAAGTTAAATTACTTTCCCAGGGTTGCACAGCTATTGTCTGTGGCTAGATTTAAATTATGCCTACACTAGCCTTTAAAGAATGAGAGTATATGACTACAAATTATGGGTACAGTGTGATGTTTTATTATCCATCATTTTGTCTTCTATTCATTATTATTTTTTTTATTTTTGACTTTAATATATGATTTGCTTAATATTAATAGTTAATGGTTTTGCAGAGACTAATTTTGGGTAAACATAAAGTACATCTGTGGGGGCTCAGTAGCTAGAAAAGTAAAAAGAGTACATGCTTCCTTCAACACACACACATCAGGTGTATCCCCCCCAGAACCCAGAGAAAAAGAAATTAATCCTATACACTCAACATTCCCATTCTGGGAATTCTAGAACATCAAGGATGAGGAAAAGTTGATTGAGCAAGCCAGCCCAGAAAGTGATGCATAAGAATACAAGCCACATGCTTGATATACTGGCCCTTCTATAGATTGTTCCCAATATAATCACTCCCATCATAAGTAACTTCTTGAATCCTTGAGTATTTTACAGATAAGCTTCACTTCTATCATCCATAAGAAATCTTTACTTATTCCTTATTCATCATTGCACCAAAATGACTTTAGATTTGTGCATATTTTATATGTATTTTTCTCTGTCTATATCGCTTCTGCTCAAAAGAATGGAACCTCTTCTAAGGCAAGGAAGTTCATTTATATCTTTTTACTCATAAGACAAAGAACAGCACCTGTCATGGAGTATATAGGAAATAAATGCTTGTTGATATGAATTGAATTAAGAGGAATAAAACAGAAGACATAAAATAGATTATAAGCAGAGTTCTGAATAAGAAGTAGAACAGTTCTTCTGTCTAATTATCAAGTTAATAGTTAAACCATTTTTTTGTGCATGCAAGTTATAATGAATACTCAAATTAATATTGTTTAGAAGTTTGAGAACTGGGAATTCAGGATATTAGAAGGAATAGTAATACATACACTGATGGCCAAAATTAAAGTCAGGGTTTGAGGTAAAGAGTAAGACTGGTAACTAAGTACCAAAAAAATGAGAAAGGATGAGGAATTAGTAGTTGGTAGATAGAATAGAAGGAATAGGACTTGAAAATTATTATTTAAAAAATCTACACATTTGACTTGCAACACTTCTCTATGAATAAGTATTTTTGTTACTACATACATAAATCATACAAAACAAAAGAATAAAACCAAAAGTAAACTACCATATATATGATCATTTGATATACTTCCATTATCTTCACTTATGACCTTGGCTACTTAAATGCTATGTTGGGAAGGGAAAAATACTGGCAGATTTTAGAATAAAAGAAAAGATTTTAACTAATAGCCAGATAATAGTTTATTTCTATCAAGTACCTATCTAGATAAGTCAGGAGAAGCTAAACACTGAAGACTAGTCAAAATATAATGAGTATTTTGGCTATAAGAACTAAGAAAACTTTATCTCAGAATCACAGAGATGGAAAAAAATCTCAGAGGCCAGCTAGTTCATCCTGTACCAGAAAGAAAAAAAATCCTCTCCTCCACGTATCCAATAGTAATTCAGCCATTGCTTGAAAATGTATATTGTGCATTACATTTTTAGATACCTGTAATTCTTAGAAAGAGATAAATTACATCCAATCTAATTCTATTTCTTTGTAAATTCCACCTTTTTTTAAAAAGATTTTTATCTCTTGTCCAAATCAATACAAATTTAATCCTTTGCTGAAACCTGGTATTGGTCTCCACTTCAAAAGTGCCACCACTCCAAACCACCCTATGTACTACCATTAAAATAATTTATTGTACTTTACTCCCTTATTATGCTAACCATATTTATTTCTTATTGCCTCTTGGATAAAATAGAAACTATATATAAGTACATATATTAAAGATTATAGGTCTCTCTATACATTGTTTTATATGTGTGTGTATGTATATATATGCACATATGTATGTATATATGTGTGTATACACACACGCATATTTGTGAATATATGCATTTTCATACATACATATATACACATATAAAACAATACATAATGTGTGCATCTGTGTGTATATGCATGTGTGTATGAATGCGTGTATGTATGTATGTGTGTGAGTGCGTGAAATCTTTATGCATCCTGACCTAACTTATTTTTTTGGGCTCATTGTCTATTTGATCTACTCCACCACACTTGACCCAACCAAACTGGCCTTTGATAGGTTTTTCACGCAGAAGAATTCATGTGTCATATTTAAGATTTTGCCTTAGCCTTTACACATTCCTATAACACATTCCCTTATTATCCCAAAATTCAGAGTTCTTCTCTGCATTTATAAAGCAGCTTAAGTGCCATTGTCTGAATTAAGACTCCTAATGTAAGGCTAGTGCCGAGTTTCTGCCTTATTATTTTACAGTTTTCCCAAAAGTTTTTGTACAATAATGAGTCCTTATCTCAGAAGCTGAAGTCTTTGGGCTTATCAACTATATTACTAAAGTCATTGACTATAGTGTCTTATGTACCTAACCTATTCTACTGATTCTGTATTTCTTAGCCAGTACCAAATAGTTTTAATGATTATTGCTTTATAATACTGTATTAGGTATGGTACAATTAGGCCACTTTCCCTTGCATGTCTTTTCATTATTTTCCTTGATATTCCAGACCTACTTTTCTTCTACATGAATTTTGTTAGTATTTTTTCCTCACTCTATAAAACAAAATTTTGGTAATTTGATTGGTGTGTGTAATAGTAAGAACCCTGCTACCCAGGATGACCTGCTGGTACAGGTTCTTAAATCTGCTTTTCTAAAAGGAAAGCAACTATTTAAGGGGTCAACAATGACTTTAATAAAGTATGTATATCACTCACTTAGTTCGGGAAAATGTCAGAACCCAGAACTTCAGAGAAAATATAAACAAAAATTACAAGCAGAAACTATACACAGAAAGACTAGCAGACACGGCTTCCAACTGTCTGACCATAGGCAATACATACAGGGTTACCAGTTAGAAAAGCATCAACATCTGGCTTTTTAAAGCCAAGAGTTTCTTAACAGCTGCCCAGAGTCTCATCTGGCACATAAATCTTCTTCCAAAAACTAAGCACCAAAGCAAAACCTCACCTCAGAGTATATATACACCTCTCAGAGCTAGGGCATAACCCGTGGTGACCCGGTGTCTGGTTTCACACAAAACAAATCTCCCCTAATCAAACCTCTTTTAAGAACCCCACCTGAGGTCTATTAATGGATGGGGAAGATATTTAACTCACATTCCAGTAAGACACTAAAGCAGTAAAACAGTTTATGTAGAACTGTCATTTTTATTATATTAGTTCAATCCACTCATAAGCAAATTTTATTTTTCCAATGATTAAATATGATTTTATTTGTGTGAAAAGTCTTTTATAATTGTGTTCATATAGTTCCTGGGTTTGTCTTGGAAGGTAGATTCTGAAATATTTTATGTTGTCTAAAGTAACTTTAAGTGGATTCACTTTATATCTCTTGCCACTGAACTTTGTTAGTAATGTACAGAAATACTGATGACTTATGTGGGTTTATTTTATATCCTGCAACTCTGCTAAATTTGTGAATTACCTCAAGTAATTTTTAAGTTGATTCTTCAGGATTCTCTAAATATACCATTATATCATCTGTAAAGAGTGATAGCTTTGTTTCTTCATTGCCTATTATATTTCCTTCAATTTCTTTTACTTCTCTTATTGTTAAAGCTAACATTTCTAGCACAATGTTGAGTAATGGTGATAATGAACATCCTTGTTTCACACCTGATCTAATTGAAAATGCTTCTATCTTATCCCCATTACAGATAATGCTTGGTGATAGTTTTAGGTAAACAATACTTATCATTTTAATGAAAATTCCACTGATTTTGAGGCTCTCTGGTGCTTTTAATTTAAAGAAGTGGATGATATAGTTTATCTAAAGCTTTTTTTCTCATCTATTTTGATAATTAAATGATTTCTGTTTTTTTATTGATATGGTCAATTATTTTCATAGTTTTCCTAATATTGAACCAACCTTACATGCCTGCTATGAATCCTACCTGGACATAGCATATTATCCTTGAGATAATCCTCTTTGATAATATTTTATTTAATTTTTTGGGTCTATTTTCATTAGGGAAATTGCTCTATAGTTTTCTTTTTATTTTGGTTCTTTATGGCTTAGGTATCAGCATCATATTTGTACCATAGAAATATTCTGGTAGAACTCCTTTGCTTATTTTTCCCAAATAGTTTATATAGTACTGGAATTAGGTGTTCTGTAAGTGATAGAATTCACTTGCAAATCCATCTGACCATGGATATTTTTTCTTAAGTATTTTATTGATAGTTTATTCAATTTCTTAGTCTGAAATGGGATATTTTATTACTTTTCCTTAGTTAATTTGGGCAATTTATATTTTTGTACATATTCATCCATTTCACTAAGATTATCAAGTTTATTGTCATACAGTTAGGCAAAATGGTTCCTAATTATTGTTTTGATTTCCTCTTCATTGATGTTCAATTCACGCTTTTTCATTTTGATACTGGTAACTTAATTTGCTTTTTAAAAAATCATTAACCATCTATTTTACCCCTTAATTTATTGTCATCAAGTTAAAGTTAACTCATGCCCACACCCTCTGTCTATGTACACTCTTTATAAATGTAATAATAAAAAACATTTCTCAAGAGTTACAAGTTTAATTTTCCCATGATGAGATGTAAGCAGTTTGCCCTTATAGGATAACATATTTTTTCTTTCCAGTTTACCTTTTTATGAATCTCTTGAGTCTTGTATCTGAAGACCAATTTTTCTGTTGAGTTCTGCTCTTTGCATTAGGTAGGTTTGGAAATCATCCACTCCATTCAATATCCATCTTGTGCCCTGAAAGATTAAACTCAATGTTTGGGTTCTGAGTAGTTGACCCTTGGTTATAATTCAAGCTCCATTACCTCCCAGAATATCATATTCTAAGCCATCTGATTCTTTATTGGAAATGCTACTAGGTCTTTTGTATTCCTAACTCTGATTCCATGATATTTCAATTGTTTCTTTCTGGATGCTTACAGTATTTTGACCTGATAATTCTGAAATTTGGCTACAATATTCCTTGGTACTTTCATTTTTTGATCCCTTTCAGGAGATACTCTGTGGATTCATTCAATGACTATTTTACCCTCTAGTTCTAGGACCTCAGGCCAATTTCCCTTTATTATTTCTTGGAAGATACTTTCCAGTTGCTTTTTTGATCATCGCTTCTAGGTAAACCCATAATTCTTAAATTATCTCTCCTGGATCTATTTTCCAGGTCAATTCTTTTTCCAATTCTCTATTTTCTTCTATGTTTTCATTCCTTTGGTTTTGTTTGACCAGTTTTTGATGTCTAACAGAGTCTTGAACTTTCTTTTGCTTGATTCTAATTTTTAATTGATTGTGTTCTTCAGTTAGCTTTTTTACTTCCTTTTCCATTTGGTCAATTCTATTTTTAAGGAGTTCTTTTCAGTGCATTTTATTACCTCCTTTTCCACTTGGCCATTTGCATTTTTTAAGTAGTTGCTTTCTTTAGTCATTTTTTGTCATTCCTTTTCCAAGTTATTGACTTTTTCTTGCATACCTCTAATTTTTTTTCCATTTTTTCTTCTACCTCTCTTATTTGACTTTTAACTTCCTTCTTGAGATCTTCCAAAAAAAAAACTTTTTGTTCTTGGGACCAATTCATATTTGCCTTTGAGGTTTCAGATGTAGGTACACTGACAGTGTTGTCCTCTTCTGACTTTGTGTTTTGATCTTCCCTGTCACCATAACTCTCTATGGTCAGTGCTCTTTTCTGCTTCTTGCTCATTATATTTGCCTATTTCTTGAAATTTTAAATTTGAGCTATCTTTCTGGAGCAGAAGGGTAAAGGACACATACTTATTGTGCTGGGGATCAGGGACCTGGTCACTGGATTTGTATGCTGATTCCTCAAGTGCTGACAGCTGGAGGCTGTAGGTATCCGGTAGCTTACCTGGGTCTGAGCTGGGGTCCTAATGATAATACTCTGGTATATACTGAGTCCCCATGCCTGGGTGTGTGTGTGTATGTGTGTGTGTGTGTGTGTGTGTGTGTATTGTATGCACACAAACAGAGAGCACAAGGTGAATTGAACATGAAGGAATACTATCTAAAAACATAAAAGCAAGGGGTGAGAGAGTAATGTACTGGGAGAAAGAGAAAGGGAGAGGTAAAATGGGGTAAATTACCTGACATAAAAGGCAAGAAAAAAAACTTTTACAATGGAGCGGAGGATAGGAACTTAAGAGCGAATTGGTGAATCTTGTTCTCATTTTATTTGGCTTAAAGAAGGAATAACATATGCACTCAATTGAATGTGAAAATCTATCTTACCCTACAGGAAAGTAGGGAAGTAGTAAGGGAAGGGGGGATGATAGAAGGGAGGGCCAATGAATGCAGCGGGTAATCAGAAGCAAACTCTTTTGAGTAGAAACAGGGTCAAAAGAGAGAATAAAATAAATATGGGACAGGATAAGATGGAGGTAAATATAATTAGTGTTTTACATCATGAGTGTTATAGAAGTGTTTTACATGAATACACATGTATAATCCATACCAAATTGCTCATCTTTTCAGTGAGAGTTGGGAGGAAGGGAGGGAGAGAATGTGAAACTCAGAGTTTTAGAAATGAATGTTAAAATTTGTTTTTACATGCGACTGGGCAATAAGATGTACAGGCAATGGGGTACAGAAATCTATCTTGCCCTAAAGGAAAATAGAAGGCAAGGATAAAAGGGGAGGGTGCATGATAGATGGCACAGTGGTTTGGGGGAAGGGATAATCATAATGCATGCCATCTTAGGGTGGGGGAGGCACATGATGGGGAGAAACTTTGGAACTGGAAATCTTGTAGAAGTGAATGTTGAAAACTAAAAATTAATTAATAAAGGTAAAAGAAATCGGTTTTTAAAAGTAATGACAAACTGGATGATTACAGAAAGTGTGGAATGACTTACACAAATTGATACAAAATGAAATAGCAATAACCAGGAAAACACTGTAAAAAGTAAAAAGTAAAATTGTATAATGAAGAACAATGAATGGTGTAGCTATTCTGAGCAATATAATGATCCAAGACAATTCTAAAGGACTCATGATGAAAAATACTGTCCACATCCCTAGAAATAACTGATAAGGTCTGGATCAGATTAAAGCATACATTTTTCACTTACTTTCCTTTTTTCATGTTTGGCTCTTTTTGTGTTTTGTTTTGTTTTGGGGTGGGGGGAGGGAATAAATACATTTTGCATGATTGCACATGTATGACCTATAGGAAATTGCTTATTGTCTCAGGGAGAGGAGAGGAGAGGGAGTGAGAGAGGAACATACTTTGGAACTCAAAGAAAATGAATGTTAAAAATATGTTTTACATATAATGGGGAAAATATTGTTTAAAAAGAACATGATTTAGATAAATTATTATACACTTTAAAAATAAATGGTATGGTATGGTATGGAATGAAAATTCTGTTTCATACAGATTATTTCTCTTTGTGAAAATATTCATTGTTGGCATTTATGTTCAGTATAAAAATTAAAAACAATATATTATACCTTTATTTCCTCCACAGATCAAATCATTTTGCAATGCTTCACTCTTCCTTATAGGTATGGTTTGATATAGGAATTGAACAGATCTTTGGTAATACTGAAAAAATTATTTAATGTCTGATATCAGATTTTAAAAATGTAATTGTCTGAAGGATGTACTTAAATTCAATGCAGTCTAAAATGCAAAGCCTCAGGCTTATTTAATAATTAATACTGCCTAGTATGATAGTTTCTGGTTTCTAGGAAATAGAAGACACTCTTGGACTAATAAAGTGTGTCCATTTCAATATAAAGGGAAAAATGTACTTTTATTTATTCAGTTACATGGACTACTATAAAAAACTTCTAGTTCCCTTAATAAAGAAACTTTCAAGGCTAAGTAACATGGAGAGTTTTAAGAATCACTGTTTTGCTTACTTTTGTTTACTCCCAAAGAATTAGTGTGACTACCTGGAAAGCCAGGTTTGCTTTATTCCATGTACTCTTCAATTTCATATGGCAACAGATTTCAAATATTAATCAATAACAGTGTGGATTTTTAACTTCAATTTTTTACCTGTTGTCTATTCCATCATTTTATCTTCTTGCATTTTTATGTACCATATAAAAGGCCAAGAGTAACTTCCTCATTTGATTCAGTTGATTTTGTCTTGTTCCTCAGCAGCAGTCTATCTTCAAGGCTTTGACTATAAATATTGGCACTGTGCACAGATTTATTATCCGCAGTTAGGCAGACTCTGTGGAATGCTATAAAGTATGGTATTAAAAATCTATCAGTGCCATATGCCACTTGCAAGCTCACTCAGCTGGTGGCTTTCAAGGAATTATTTTGGGAAGCTACCTGTGCTGCACAAAAAGTCCAACAGTTTGCATGGATCTGCAATTTAATGGGTATGTATACGATGGATTCCCTACAAAAAGAAATGTTGGTCTATATATTAAGAGAAGAATGTTCAAAACAAAAAAGTCTTTCTAAGATGCCAAATATAATCATGATTTCATAATTGGGATACGTCTATCCCTAAAGAGGATAACATATTTATCCCATTACTTGAGATCATCTGAGAATATGATATATGTATGTGTATATATATATATGTATATATATTCATATATACATATTATCATATCATTATATATATACATATATAAAATGTGTGTGAACAAAAAAATGTTTGTAGAAAATCAAATTCTGCTATGATTATAGTAAAAGAAATATTCTCCTACTGTTTTAACATTTTAACTAATTTAATCATTTAAGTCTGATATATATATATATATACATATGTTTATGTATATATACATCTATGTGTGTATATCTACACATATTCTTCATATATAGTACCAAACTAATTGATGTCAAGTGATTTCAATGCATCATGAAAACTTTTTAAGTTGATCTATGTATAATTTAAAAATAAAGATCGTGTTAAGATTATACTTCTTTGTGGTTTTTCCCCTCACTTTTCTTTAGTTCTTTTTTCTAATCTCTTAGCCAGTATTTTTTCGTTATCTTTAATTTTCTTTAAACTTATTTTATATAGCTCCATCACCACAGATTGTCTTCCCTTATCCCATTCCTATTCACCTTCACTTCATATTGGCAGGAGATGTGGTGATATTCTTTATTATTATTATCATTATTATCAAGCTTTCCATCTCTTTGCCAAATCTGTCCCTTCTGTTTTATCCTCTCAGTTCAGTGAATTGGTTGAAATTCCTTCCTTCCTTTCCAATTTCTGTTTCTTGGTTTTCTTTTTATTCTACTTTTTTCTGATAGATGTTTCTTTGCTTTGTTTTTCTCATTCTTTTTGCTTTTCAGGTTTTTCTAAACTTTTATTTTCTAATTCTTGAACTTATTTTATCTCTGTGTGGTCTTCATAGGATTCAACATTCCAAGGTATTCAAGGTTGAATATCCTTTTCTAACAAGTTATTATGTTATTGACTATATAGTTCTTTCACAATACTTCAATTTTTCTCCTTTGTTTTATAGAAGAAGTATTATGTGGTAGAAATGTCCCTCTGTCCAAAATCATGTGGCCTATTCCTTTTGCTTATCTTCTTTATAAGCATGTTTCCCTACCAATTTGAAAAATAACTTTCATGAGGAGTTTCACATGCCTTTTCATGGGCCGGTATTGAACCTGTGGAGGCACAGCATGCTCTTAGAGAACACTGTCTCCCAATGCATCAACTCCTACCAGACTAAACTCACCATGATTTCTACATCTGCCAACTCAGGCATGTACCTCTTTCTCCCTGGGAATTCCCTTTAACAAAGTCCCTTACCTACTCCTAGAGAAAAGAGTTTTTCCCTTTAGACTCTTAGAGCCAGTACCCAATTCCTCTTTTCTTCTTCCTCTCCAAATCTCTTAGACACTGTCCCCTTAAAACTTCTTTTATGGAGAGTATATGAATTAGAATATCTTTGTTGTTCTAATCTGAATTTAGTAGAGGTACACCTATTTCTTTTCCTCACCTCCTCTTTCTCTGTTTATGAAACCACATCCCTATTCTATTTTACTCTCACACAAAATTCAATGAATCACTTATAAGAGAGCTGTGTGATTTATCTCATGCTGTTTCAGTTTTGCTTGTCTATCTCCAATACTCCAGTTTTGTATTTTGTTCTGTTTTGTTTCACACACACATACACACACTCCACTTACATATTCTCCTTTGCCTTAAAATAGTTATTTGATGATTGGATTTTTTTCCATCAAATTTTTATACTTTCACTCTTTTCTTTGTTGCTACTGCCAATACTTCCCTTGCACCTTTATCTTATTGGATCTTTTTGATTAGAAGCAGATTTCTCTTTTCATTCTAAAAGATAAACAATTGGCACCAGACAAGTGTTTGTTCATTTTATTGGTTTTTTACAGAGGGTAACTGGTTTTGGCTTTTTAACTTTTGAGAATTGAATGCATTCTTTCTGAAAATGCTACATAATTAAATCAATTCAAGTTGCCCAGAACTCTCTACGAGCAAGCAGCTTGCCTCAGTGGCAATGTGTACATCTTAAAGAAAGAAATGAAATCCATAAAACAATTTCAGTCTGCTGATGACTTTAATTATTGCACATTATTTACTATGACTTCAAATTATTGGAGCTCTTGGTATTTGACAAGTTTTTGGATATTTTGTGATGAGTTTAAATTTAAAATGTCTAGAATACTGAATGTTCAAATCCTCTGGATTTTCTTAAGAGTAATGAGAGGAAGAGGGATATTTTTCTTCAATTTTCTTAACTTTTGTTTTCAATATAAAATTCAATGTTACAATGAGGTGTCATGAACTATTCTCTTAAATCTTATAATTAACATGTTCTTTTCATACTTTTTAGTTGATACATGAGATGGTACTTTTTGTGATTAGTTGAACATACTGCTTCAGTGATTAAAGATCAAAATAGGAGTTTCCTTCTGAAGAGATTTATTTGGTTTTAAGCAACTGATTCTTAGTAATCATTCTGATAAGTAAATTTTATGGCATGAATTTTAATACTGCAATAGTATCTAATTATTTGGATAATTATAAAGTAATACTGAGTTAAAATAATTAGCTTTATTCAATAAACATTTGCCAAGTGCTTATTGTATGCAAGGCATTCCACTTGGTGTTTAGAACACAAATACGAAAAACGCTCAAGTGCTTTCTCTCAAGAGGCTTCTAGTCTAGCAGGTTTAGGGAATGGAACTAAGGTTTGACAATAGTTTGACATTTGATTTCGGTCTTGAAGGATATATTATTGGTGCCTTTTACTGGCCACTAACCACATCTGTCCTTTATTTGGCTGCAATAGATCACCTCACAATGCAGGGCACTGCTGCTGTGTCCATTTTTGCTTGTAGAATAATGCCTAATATTTAATTAGGCTACTGGGCACATTTATTGCTCATTGTGTTCTAAAATTTCCAGTATGATGCCTCTACACCACCTCATCTTCTTGTTGGGCAAAACAAATGTGATCACTTATAACCTCGTTACTTACTAGTTAAAGGTTAATTTCTTCCCAAATATAAAATTTCTGAGCTTTTTGAGAACATTTACATAGCTGTGTCCCACACACTAATAAAATATTAGCCATATTATTGAAGGCTAACTCATAAGCTTAATGGAAGAAGGATGTCGTGGCTTTGAAAGATCAATTATGAACTTAGTCACCTGAACTGTGGTCAGCCAGTGCTCTCCAAACCTCAGAAATATTACTCAAAATTAAAACTTTGCCAATGACACATCAAGATCAGTTTACTGATCAGTTTACATCAGTTCCCTCTCCTTACATCACTTGACAGGGGAAACAATTTGCTGCTTCTTTGTCTTCCTGGATGTGGAGTGTTCATGTAATTTGAAGTGATTTGAAGATAACAGATTAAAGGCCCATTTGTTAGCGATATCCAGCAATCTTCCTGATCAACTCAAAACCCAGACTCAGTAAGTTTTGCTATATTATCCAATAAACCACTCTTAGATATATGACTTTTATATTGAGTTGTACTTTTGGTTTTATTAATGAGGCAGGGGGAAGCCAAGCATGAAAGGCTGATGACCACTCCAGTCCTAACAGGTTTGATTCTCCATCCACTACCAGATGACAGAAAGGACAAATTTTAAGAGATAGAAATTAGGAATACACAGTCATAGGAATGGGAAGAGAAATGTTTCAAGAGTTACAAATATTATCTTTCCATGTAGGAATGTAAACAGTTCAATTTTTGTAAGTCCCTTATGATTTCTATTTCCTATTTACCTTTTCATGCTTCTCTTGATTTTTGTGTCTGAAAGTCAAATTTTCTACTAAGCTCTGGTCTTTTCATCAAGGATGTTTGAAAGTCTTCTATTTCATTGAATGACTATTTTTCCCCTGAACAATTATACTCAGTTTTTCTGGGTAGGTGATTCTTGGTTTTAATCCTACATCCTTTGACTTCTGGATTATCATATTCCAAGCTCTTCAGTCCCTTTACTGAGAAACTGCTATATCTTATGTTATCCTGATTTTATTTCCACAACACTGGAATTGTTTCTTTCTCGCTGCTTGCAATATTGTCTCCTTGACCTGGGAAGTCAGAAATTTGGTTAAAATATTCCTAGGAGTTTTTCTCTTTTGGATCTCTTTCAGGAGGTGATCAGTGGATTCATTCAATATTTATTTTACCCTCTGGTCCTAGAATATCAGGAAAGTTTTCTTTGATAATTTAGTGAAAGATGATGTCTAGGGTCTTTTATTTATCATGGCTTTCAAGTAGTCCCATAATTTTTCAATTGTCACTTCTGGATCAATTTTCCAGGTCAGTTGTTTTTCCAATGACATTTCACATTTTCTGCTACTTTTCTCATTCCTTTAGTTTTGTTTTATCATTTCTTGATTTTTCATAAAGTCATTAGCTTCCATCTGTTCCATTCTAAACTTTAAGGAATTCTTTTCTTCAGTGAGCTTTTAAACCTCCTTTTTAATCTGGCCAATTTTTTTTTTTAGGGCATTCTTCTCTTCATTGACTTTTGGATGTCTTTTGACATTTGGGTTAGTCTATTTTTTAAAGTGTTATTTTCTTCAGCGTTTTTAGAGTCTACTTTAGTGAAGAGTTGACTTATTTTTCATGATTTTCTTACATCATTCTCATTCTCTTCCCAATTTGTGCTCTATTTCTCTTACTTGATTTTCAAAATCCTTTTTGAGCTCTTCCATGGCCTGAGACCAATTCATTTTTTTTCTTGCAGGCTTTGGATGGAGGAGGAGCTTTGACTTCATTTTCTTCTGTTTCCATGCTTTGGTCTTTTGTTACCAAAGTAAGATTCTATAGTCTGATTCTTTTTTTAATTTTTTTCTCATTTCCCAAGTGTTTTACTTGACTTTAGAGTTCGTTGTCAAGGTAGTTGCCTGCCTCCAGTGAGGGTAGGGGCTGTACTGTCAACTACTTGATACCACCACAATCTGTGGGTCTAAAGTTTCATAAACAGTGGCTGTAGCTGCCCCTGCTGCTGCTGTGGCTGTTGTGGGCTCTTCTGTCCTCTCCCCTCTCTGTCACCCTGGACTTGAGGCCAAACCGCTCCACTGTCCAGCAATGGTCTCACAGGCTTTTTCCACTGACTTTCCAATTTGTCCCCTTGTTTTGGGGTCCTGAATTCTGAAAAATTCTACAAGTGTGAGGGATTCAGTCTCCCCAAAGCCTGTTCAGGTCCCCTCTGTACTGGCATGGCCCTCACTTGACTGTGCTCTGCTCCCAATATGGCTCAATAGACACTTCCCGTCAACCTTCCAGGTTATCTTGGGCTGGTGATTTGCTTCACTCCATCATTCTGTGGGTTGTGCAGCTCCAGAATTGGTTTACAGTCATTTTTTATAGGTATTTAACTGGGTTTGGTGGGAGAGCTCTAGAAAGTACATGCTGTTACTCTGGCATCTTCCCTCTGCCCTGAGAAAAAGAATTTAGAAGATTGCCACAATGGACTATGAAATAAGAGATGAATGTTTGAAAGTGCTTGGTTACAGTTGAGGTAGATCATAAATATCCTTTTACAATGCTTTCAATTAGTGAATCACCAAATGATTGGAAAAATCTAGATCTGAGATCAGAATTATGCAAAAAGGCATTTTGTCGTCCTTTAAAAGATTCTTAGAGGTAATGCATACATGCATACATACATACATACATACATACATACATATATACATACATACGTAGAGTAACCTCTGATAGTGCTTACATCAGTATTTCAATGTACATTGATTGGGAGGGGGTAGCGTATTCAAAATATCTAGTTTGTCCTAAAAGCCATGATTTAAAAATAAATTATTGGCCTTTTTCTGGCAATCTAAAACTGAACTGTCATTGACCTTTTTGGTGTATTTTTTTTACCTCATTGAAATCATGATATAAAAATAGAACCATACTAATAGCCTACAACATAAACAAGATTTGAAGATACATCTACAACATGCCCTCTTTACATGCCTTTTTGCATTGAAAGCCTGTAAATTTTCAAGCCATAGGGGACATGTATGCTACTGTGTTAGGAAAAAAAAGATGGGAAAAAGAATAAAGATGGGAAAAGCATCTAGACTAGAATAAGTGTATGTAGGACAGATGTGTAGGAGGAAAACCCAGTATGAGAGAAGTGAAGGCTTGATTCAAATGGTATTAAAGGAAAGGAGAGTTATGAAAAAGAAGAAAAGATCTTAGTTGCTATTAATACCAAAACAAAACAAAACAAAACAAAACAAAACAGAAACAATGAGAGGGCATTAACTCCCGATCTCTATTCCTACTTTCCTTCCATATAAATGTTTGAGACTCATTAAAGGTATCTTCAGTAAAGACAATGAATAGGGACAAATTACTATATTTTGTTTTTAAATTTTGCAAACAGTAGCCAAAACTAAATGTCATATTAGCCACTATGGAATAGGATAAAATATAAAGAGAGAATGCAATGTTTACTGTCACTCATTAAAACAAACATTTGATTCAAATAAAGTGTTATCTTGAGTTTTCTCCAGATTAGAAATCTCCCATCTATACTCCAAAATAATTTAATATTTCTTGAAAAATATAATCTTATTCATTCTAATACCTACTTTAATTTAATATCTAATTTATACCAGTGTTGTCACAGGACTGAAAGTCATAGGATACAACTAACTGAAACCTTTAAAATAACTGAAAGTGAACATCACACAAAGAGCAATGTAAAGATTCATGTTAAATGTGAACAGGTTCTAATATATGAACAGACAGAAACTTCAAAGGAGAATAGGATTAAAACACATCATCCAGAAAAATATGTGATAGGGAAAAAAATTAAATTGGTTATATGGTGACAAAAATGAAAAACAGTCAAGTCAAGGATTACATTAACATTCTTGTAATGTCCAATAAAGTTAGGCAGTGCTCCAGAAAAAAAAAAATGCAATGACTTTGAAGGTTTGATAGATGCCAGTTGACCAGTGTACTTGTGATTGAGTGTATGGAAAATTTTCAAAGTCATGATCAATTTTTGGATAAATTGTACTAATCATCTATCTGTGAATCTAAACAGTTTTAGACACATTTTTCTGGTTTCTAGATGGGAAAAGAATACTGGACATTTTCTCCTCTACAAGGATGACCTGTAATGGAGTTGCCCCAAAGTTGGAAAGAACAGGGAAAGGAGGGAAAAAGATTTATATGTTGCAAGTGGTCATCATGTACTTCAAAGAACACTCAAGTAAGCATCTGAGTAGGAGGTGTTTTACTACGCTGTTTAAAGTGTGCTTTTTCTGGTAATAAAGGCATCTGCCACAAGAAGTGTGGCACTTGCAATTTCATTATACTATAAGAAATAAATGAAAACAAGCCCATACCAAAGTCTATTCTATCACTGTACATCATTTCAACAGGGATCAATTCATATAACCATTGCACCTTAAATTGCGAAGTAGGTCATGCTAATCAAATAAGATACAAACCAAGAAAAAGGCTAGCAAGCTCATGAAAACATAAATAAATCATCTAGATTTATATTCATGAGAATTATCCTGGGATGGGTCCCCACATTATTTCCCGGGCACCTCTAGCTTGTCATCTTTACTCAGACCATCATCTCAATTGCCTCCCCACTTAAATGTTGGATTTGTTCCCTAGAACTTCCCTATGTTCTAGTAGACCAGTTTTGTCATTGTCTTACTGGTGTCTGGACCTGCACCTGTTCTGTGCCTCCTCTCTAGCTCCTTATCATATGTTGCTTCCCCCATTCACATGGAAGAACGTTGACTATATTGCTTCTTAGTCTTTTTTTTTTCCCATTGTATCTGACTCTTCATGACCTCTTTTGGATTATTCTTGACAAATATTAGGAAGTGGTTTGCCATTTCCTTCTCCTGCTTATTTCACAGATAAGGAAACTGAAGCAATCAGGGTTAAGTGACATGTCCAGGGTCATACAGTTAGTGTCTGAGGCTGGATTTGAACTTGAATTTTCCTGAATCCAGGACACACTGTGCCACCCAGCTGCCCAATCTATCATACTTTTTATTTATATCCCCAATGCCTGGTACTCAATATGAAATAATAGAAAGAAACTTTTAAATCTATCTATCTGTCTATCTGTTTGTCTGTCTGTCTGTCTACCTACTGTCAGCATCAAACCTTCAAGGCCATAATAATTTTTTGTTCTTTCTTGGAGGGCTACCTAACTTTATTGGACATCACAAGTATATCAATATAGTCCTTTGCTTAAATATCCGTTATTTCTTGTCACCATACTACCAGCTCATCTTTTTTTTTTCCCTGTCATATATTTTCCTACTGGCATCTTTTAATCTTATTCTTATTTGACGTATATTTCTGTCTTTCTATTACCACCAGTTCCTGAATTAGGGTCTCTCATTGCTAAATGTAAAAGACTATTTGTGTGTGTTCTAGGAGGAATAAAATGAGAAGAATTGATTATTTTTTCCTACTCATGTCAAATCCTTCATTTGGTGGCAAATATGCTTTCTAAATGAGTGGTCATATTGTAAATTTATATCCTCAGTATGAAAAGTGAAACATGTACACGAGACATTTATGTTTAAATGAGATTTATTAAAGGGTAACATTTATAATTTGGAGGAGATCAGAGATTCAGTGAAACTCTAGCTCTGTGGCCAGATTGGTATGTTTCAGATACAAAGAAACTTTAACAACTATTTTTTTTCATTTGATGAGGAAAAGACGTGTTTCTTGTATGTACTAGGATGTTCCATTCTTTTCCTGGGGTTCCAGGTGATAATCTATGAGAAAAAAATGTGTTATTTATTACCTCAGGTTCCAAATCCATCTGTTTTTTTGGAATTTTGTGCACTGTAATCAATTGAGGAGGATAAATAGGGAGACAGGAAAGCAAGGAGAGAATTCAATTTTCCCATTACATATTTAGATCTCCTAGAGACAAGAATATACTCTTCCTGTTATTTCCTCAAATTGTATTAAATTCTTCCCAAACATCTTTTATGATCTGATACAAATAACAAAAATGCTAGTGTCTGCTTAGGGTTTGAATTTCTAATTTAAAACTTATCTCTCTTGTTTTAGTCTTCAGACTCTATAGAATGTTATAGATATAGCAAATGATTTCACCTTTTTCAATAATTCACATATTTCAGTGTCTAATATGTATAAGACACATCAGAAGACAGTTATTCATGGTTAGAATAGGCACTAAAGCAAGGTCACATGCCTGTCATGTGATGAAGGTGACAAGGCCCTACATCCATAGATAGATATCTCATATTTAGAAAAGTTGTTTTAATATATGGCACCTCTTTTATCCACTTTCTTTCATCAGTTTAGTCTTACTAGATTTTACCTCTAGCACCAATAAAAGAAGAAGTGTGATTCATAAAGCATTTGTAAAGAAGGAAAAAATAAGAATAACTTTCTAAACATGTTTTTGTCTATCTTACTACTTCATAGAATTTAGAGGTAGAAGGAACTATAGAAGTTACTGAATTCACCCCACTGAATTTAAAACTTAAGATGAGAGAGGTTAAGTCAATTTTCCTTGTGGGTTACACAGATAGTAAATGTCATAACAGTCTAAAATGAGGATTTGAAACCAGGTTTTCCTGATCCCAAATCTACTGGTCTACTCATTATCCTGCAACTACCTCCTAGGACTAAGGATATGAGTCAGCATGTAAATATCTTAAATACTTTCTTTTGAGGTAAATCTACACAAAATAAAGCAGTGTTTTTTTTTCTTAAAAAAATGTTTATTTAATGTTCTTTATTTTCAAATTTTGAATTCCAAATACTCTCCCTCCACCCTGTCACTTCCCCAACCTACTGAGAAGGCAAGCAATATGATAGCAATTATACATGTGAAATCATGCAAAGCTTATTTCCCTATTAGCCATATTTTGCAATAAAAAGAAGAAAGTGAGAAAATTACACTTCAGTTTTACATTCAGAGTTCATCATATCTCTGATTGGAGTGGACAGCATGTTTTCATCACAAGTTCACTGAAACTGTCTCAGATCACCAATTTGATCAGAGTAGCCAAGTCTTTCACAGTTGATCATCATTACAACCTTGTTGTTTTTGTGTCTTGTCATCATCCAGCTCTTCTCACTTCATTTTGCAAAAGTTCATATAGGTCTTACCATGTTGTTTCTTTTTGTTCCCTGAAACCATGCCTCATCACTTTTTAAAATTTTTTATCAATTTATTTTAATCTTAAATATTAAAACTAAAATACACAGGAAAATAAAAAGAAATGTATTACAAAGTTAAATACTAAAATTTAAGACAAAATAAAAAAATAAAAAATCAGTCATTATCATGTGCAAAGCAGAACATAAGAGAGGATTCAAAATATACAGCAAAAAACTTCCATTTCAAGAAAGCCTATATAGTAATTACTATACATTGTGCTCAGAGATGTCATCTTTGCTTTCTTGTAAGATTTCTTGTGTTCTCTGCTGTGTATTTTTTTCTTTTCTTTCCCCCATCATCTTCCTGTTCCAAGAAGGCAACAGTACACACACACACACACACACACACACACACACATGCATATATGCACTCATACATATGCTTAGATATCTATAGTCATACTCATATATAGACATATACATGCCCATCTCTTCTTTATTTTTATATCTCTATGTTCACCTTGAGGCACTATTTTGTCTTGTTTGTGGGGGAAATCTGGAGAGCTTGAAATATTATGACCTGTTCCACCACCTTCCCCAGAATTCTCTCTTATCCCTCATCATTTAGTATAATAAAATACTACACAGTCAAATAATATGCCACATCTTCTTCAGACCTTCCCCTATTGATGAGCATCCCCTGAACTTCCAAAGAATTGGCACCACAAAAGGAGCTGTCATAAATATTTTTGTACATGTCTTTTATTTCCATTTTTTTGTCTTTTGCATATGCCGACCTAGTAGTGATGTTTCTGTGTCACAAAGTATATCCAGAATTTTATAACACTTTGGGCATAATTCTCAATTATTTTTCAGGATGATTGGACCAGTTCACAATTGCAACAGTTCATTATTGTAATTATTTTCCCTCATCTGCTCTAGCATTGACCATTTCTCATAGATGTGAGACGGTCCCTCAAAGTGGCTTTCCTTTGCTTTTTTCTCCTCAATAGAGATTTAGAGTATTTATTCATATGACTACGGATAGTTTTGATTTCTTCTTCTGAAAACTGCCTGTTCAAATCCTTTTAACCATTTGTCAATTGGAATATAGCTCTTGTTTTTATAAAATCACTCAGTTCTATATACAGTACACATATTTGAAAAGGTAGATCTTTATCAATAAAATGTACTGTATTTTTAAAAATATATTTTTTCATTGTCTAACATACCTTTTAACAGAAAGTAGCTTCCCTGATTATTTCTTTAATTAGGTTTATTTTTACTTTAACTTTTTCTAAGAATAATTGCTGCCCCTGCTTTCTTTCTTCCTTTTTTACTTCAGCTAAGCATAATAGATTCTGCTTTAGAACCTTATCTTTACTCTCTGTGTGTCTTTCTACTTGATATGTGTTTCTTGTAACCACTATATTATTGAACTCTTGTTTTTAATTCACTCTGTTATCCACTTCTATGTTATGGGTGAGTTCATCCCATTCATATTCTCAGTTATGCCTGCTGTGTATTTACCTACATCCCTACTTTTGTTTTTGGTATTTATACTCCTTTTTTGCACCCTGTCCATCCTCAATAATGTTTTGTGTATGACCAAAAACTCCTCCAATCTGCCCTCCCTTCTATCATCCATGCCCCTAATTTATTTCTTTCCTCCTTCATATATGGTAAGATAGATCTTGATACCAAACTGAATGTGTATTGTATTCCCTCTTTGAGCCATTTCTGATGAGAGTAAAGATCAAGTGTTGAGCCACAACTCCTAGCCCCCAGTATTTTCCCCTCTTCTGTAAAAGCTCCTTCTTACCAATTTTATGTGAGATAATTTACTCAATTTCAACTTTGCCTTCCCCCTTGTCCAGAATATTTCTTTATCAACTTTAATTTTTTGCTATATGTATATTGTGTATACTTATTTCAACTGTCCTAATAATGATAAATTTCTTAGGAGTTACAAATATCTTCTCATATAGAAATATTGACCATTTAACCTTATTTGAATCCATTATGATTTCTCTTTTCTATTTACATTTTTATGGTTCCCTTAAGTCTTATATTAGAAAGTCAAATTTTCTATTCAGCTCTGATCTTTCAGGAATGCCAGAAAGTCCTCTATTTCTTAAATATCCCACTTTTTCCCATGAAAGGTTTTATTCTGATTTGCTGTGTAAATGATTCTTGGTTATAATCTTAGCTCCTCTACCCTCTGGAATATCATATTCCAAGTTGTCTGATCCTTTAGTATAGAAGTTACTAAATCTGGATCCATGATATTTGAATTGTTTCTTTCCTGGATGCTTGCAATATTTTGTTCTTTACCTAGGAGACTGAGGATGTGTCTTTAGTGGGAGTTTTCATTATAGGATCACTTCAGGAGATGACCCATTGATTTTGTTTTGAATTTCTATTTTAAGCTGTGTATATAAAGTTATCAGGGAAGTTTTCCTTAATAATTTCTTTATACCGCCAATTCAACATTGCAACAAGAAATAAATGAGAGGGGGAGGAGCCAAGATGGGGGAGTAGAAAGATACTCATATGCTAGCTCCAAACGCACAGCCCATAAAATACCTGTAAACAAGAACTCCCAACAAATTCTGGAGCAGCAGAAGCCACAGAGCAATGGAGTGGAAGAGATTTCTGTTCCAGAGAGACCTGAAAAACTTATCCAAAAGGTCTGTTAGACCCCAGACCTGGAGCAGAGCCCAGCCCTGCCTTGGCCACACAACACTGAGAGGAACAGATTCCAGCAGGCTTCAGGGACAGAATCTCCAGCAGCCTCCAAGGTTCCTCCACACACAAGTGCCAAAGGTCAGTGAGAGGGTCTTTTCAGTTGGCTGAGAGGGGAGGAGGGTGTCTCCATAACTCAGGCCCCCTCGGGAGGCAGCAGGGGAGGCAGCAGCACACAAGGCTCCCAAAGCAGACAGGAGCTTGGATCCATTGTTGAAGGTCTCTGACTAAACCCCTGAGGGAACTGAGGTACATGGGTTGCCTGCCCCCACTTGAGCACCTGAACTTAATCTCACACTGAATAGCAGCCACACCCCCACCAAAAGGCCTGAGGCTGTGAAGCAGCATTTGAATCTCAGCCCCCAAGCACTAACTGGGCAGAACTGGAGGCTAGGTGGGTGTGGAGAAGAAACTCAGAATTCAAGTCACTATCTGGGAAAATGCCCAGAAAAGGAAAAGAAAAAAAAAATAAGACCACAGAAAGCTACTTTCTTGGTGAACAGATATCTCCTCCCATCCTTTCAGGTGGGGAAGAACAATGCTTACCATGAGGGAAAGACATAAAAGTCAAGGCTTCTGTATCCCAAACATCCAAAATAAATATTCTATGGGCTCAGGCCATGGAAGAGCTCAAAAAGGATTTTGAAAATCAAGTTAGAGACGTGGA